>JANJXV010000168.1:575966-698466 GCA_024803745.1 Megascapheus bottae | reverse complement strand
CTAATCCTAACCCTAAACATAACCTTTACGCTTACCCGAACCCTAACCCTAAACTTAACCCTAACCCTAAACCTAACCCTAACCCTAACCCTAACATTAACACTAACGCTAACCCTAACACTAACCCTAAACATAACCCTAACCCTACCCCTAAACCTTACCCTGAACCTTACCCTAACCCTAACCTTACCCTTTCCCTAACACTAAACCTAACATTAACCCTAACCCTAACCCTAACCCTTACCGTTACCCTAACCCTAACCCTAACCCTAAACCTTACCCTTACCCTAAACCTAACCCTAACCCTAACCCTAACCCTAACACATATCCTTACCCTAACCCTAACCCTAACAGTAACCCTAACCCTAACCCTAACCCTTATCCTAACCCTAACCCTAAACCTAACCCTAACCCTTAACCTAACCCTAACACTAATCCTAACCACTAACCCTAACCCTTACCCTAACCCTATCCCTAACCCTAACCCTTACCTTACCCTAACCCTAACCCTAACTCTAACCCTATCCATAACCCTAACCCTAACACTTACCCCAAACCTAATCCTAACCCTTACTCTAACCCTAAGCCTAACCTCAATTTTAACCCTAACCCTAACCCTTACCCTTACCCTAACACTAACCCTAACCCTAACACTTACCCTAACCCTAAACTTAACTCTTACCCTAACCCTAAACCTTACCCTTACCCTAACCCTAAACCTAAACCTAACCCTAAACCTAACCCTAACCCCTAACCCTAAAACTAACCCTAAACCTAACCCTAAACCTTACCCTTGCCCTAACCCTAACCTAAACCCCAACCCTAAACCTAACCTAACCCTAACCCTTACCCTAACACTTACCCTTACCCTAACCCTTACCCTAACCCTAACATTACCCCTAACCCATAACCCTAACCCTTACCCTTACCCTAACCCTAAACCTAACCCTAAAAGTAACACTTACCCTAACCCTAACCCTAAAACTAACCCTTACCCTTAGGCTAACTTTAACCCTAAACCTAACCCTAACCCTTACTCTTACCCTCACCCTAACCCTAACCCGAACCCTAACCCTAACCCTAACCTTAACCCTAACCCTTATCCTTACGCTAAGACTAACCCTAACCCTAAACCTAACTCTAACCCTAAACCTAATCCTTACCCTTAAACTAACCCTAACCCTAACCCTCACCGTAACCCCTAAGCCTAACCCTAACCCTAACCCTAACCCTTACGCTTACCCTAACCCTAAACCTAACCTTAACCCTAACCCTAACCCTAACCCTTACCCTAAACCTAACCCTAATCCTAACCCTTACCCTTACCTTAACCCTAACCCTAACCCTAACCCTTACCCTTATCCTAAAGCTAACCCTAACCCTAAACCTAACCCTAAACCTTACCCTTTCCGTAACCCAAAATCTAACCTTAACCCCAACCCTAAACCTAACGCTAACCGTAACCCTAACCCTTACCCTTACCCTAACCCTAACCCTAAACCTAACCCTAACCCTAACCCTTACCTTAACCCTAACCCTAACCCTAACCCTTAACCTAACCCTAACCCTAACCCTAACCCTAACCTTAACCCTAACCTTAACCCTTACCCTTATCCTAACGCTAACCCGAACCCTAAACCTAACCCTAAACCTTACCCTTACCCTAACCCAAAATCTAACCTTAACCCCAACCCTAAACCTACGCTAACCGTAACCCTAACCCTTACCCTAATCCTAACCCTAACCCTTACTGTAAACTTAACCCTATCCCTAACCCTAACCCTAACCCTTACCCTTACCTTAACCCTCACCCTAACCCTAACCCGAACCCAAACCTAACCCTAATCTTAACCCTAACCCTTATCCTTACCCTAACACTAACCCTAACCCTAAACCTATGTCTAAGCCTAAACCTAATCCTTACCCTTAAACTAACCCTAACCCTAACCCTAACCGTAACCCCTAAGCCTAACCCTAACCCTAACGCTAACCCTTACGCTTACCCTAACCCTAAACCTAACCTTAACCCTAACCCTAACCCTAACCCTTACCCTAACCCTAACCCTAACCCTAACCCTAAACCTTACCCTTACCCTAACCCTAACCCTAACCCTTACTGTAAACTTAACCCTATCCCTAACCCTAACCCTAACCCTTACCCTTACCTTAACCCTCACCCTAACCCTAACCTGAACCCAAACCTAACCCTAATCCTAACCCTAACCCTTATCCTTACCCTAACACTAACCCTAACCCTAAACCTATCTCTAACCCTAAACCTAATCCTTACCCTTAAACTAACCCTAACCCTAACCCTAATCGTAACCCCTAAGCCTAACCCTAACCCTAACGCTAACCCTTACGCTTACCCTAACACTAAACCTAACCTTAACCCTAACCCTAACCCTAACCCTTACCTTTACCCTAACCCTAACCCTAACCCTAAACCTTACCCTTACCCTAACCCTAACCCTAACCCTTACTGTAAACTTAACCCTATCCCTAACCCTAACCCTAACCCTTACCCTTACCTTAAACCTAACCCTAACCCTAACCCTAACCCTAACACATATCCTTACCCTAACCGTTACCCGAACCCTAACCCTAAATTTAACCCTAACCCTAACCCTAACCCTAACCCTAACGCTAACCCTAACCCTAACCCTAACCCGAACACTTGCCCTGACCCTTACCCTAACCCTAACCCTTACCCTTACCCTAACACTAAACCTAACATTAACCCTAACCCTAACCCTAAACCTTACCCTTACCCTAACACTAAATCTAACCTTAACCCCAACTCTAAACCTAACGCTAACCGTAACCCTAACCCTTACCCTTACCCTAACCCTAACCCTAAACGTAACCCTAACCCTAACCCTTACCCTAACCCTAACCCTAACCCTAACCCTTACCCTTAACCTAACCCTAAACCTAACCCTAACCCTAACCTTAACCCTAACCCTAACCCTTACCCTAACCCTAACCCTAAACCTAACCCTAACCCTAACCCTAAACCTTACCCTTAGGCTAACTTTAACCCTAAACCTAACCCTAACCCTTACCCTTACCGTCACCCTAACCCCAACCCGAACCCAAACCTAACCCTAACCTTAACCCTAACCCTTATCCTTACCCTAACACTAACCCTAACCCTAAACCTATCTCTAACCCTAAACCTAATCTTTACCCTTAAACTAACCCTAACCCTAACCCTAACCGTAACCCCTAAGCCTAACCCTAACCCTAAGGCTAACCCTTACGCTTACCCTAACCCTAAACCTAACCTTAACCCTAACCCTAAACCTAACCCTTACCCTAACCCTAACCCTAACCCTAACCCTAACCCTTACCCTTATCCTAACGCTAACCCTAACCCTAAACCTAACCCTAAACCTTAACCTTACCCTAACCCAAAATCTAACCTTAAACCCAACCCTAAACCTAACGCTAACCGTAACCCTAACCCTTACCCTTACCCTAACCCTAACCCTAAACCTAACCCTAACCCTAACCCTTACCTTAACCCTAACCCTAACCCTAACCCTTACCCTAACCCTAACCCTAACCCTAACCCTAACCTTAACCCTAACCTTAACCCTTACCCTTATCCTAACGCTAACCCTAACCCTAAACCTAACCCTAAACCTTACCCTTACCCTAACCCAAAATCTAACCTTAACCCCAACCCTAAACCTAACGCTAACCGTAACCCTAACCCTTACCCTAATCCTAACCCTAACCCTTACTGTAAACTTAACCCTATCCCTAACCCTAACCCTAACCCTTACCCTTACCTTAACCCTCACCCTAACCCTAACCCGAACCCAAACCTAACCCTAATCTTAACCCTAACCCGTATCCTTACCCTAACACTAACCCTAACCCTAAACCTATCTCTAACCCTAAACCTAATCCTTACCCTTAAACTAACCCTAACCCTAACCCTAACCGTAACCCCTAAGCCTAACCCTAACCCTAACGCTAACCCTTACGCTTACCCTAACCCTAAACCTAACTTTAACCCTAACCCTAACCCTAACCCTTACCCTTACCCTAACCCTAACCCTAACCCTAAACCTTACCCTTACCCTAACCCTAACCCTAACCCTTACTGTAAACTTAACCCTATCCCTAACCCTAAACCTAACCCTTACCCTTACCTTAAACCTAACCCTAACCCTAACCCTAACCCTAACACATATCCTTACCCTAACCGTTACCCGAACCCTAACCCTAAATTTAACCCTAACCCTAACCCTAACCCTAACAATAACGCTAACCCTAACCCTAACCCTAACCCTAACCCTAACCCGAACACTTGCCCTAACGCTTACCCTAACCCTAACCCTTACCCTTACCCTAACACTAAACCTAACATTAACCCTAACCCTAACCCTAAACCTTACCCTTACCCTAACACTAAATCTAACCTTAACCCCAACCCTAAACCTAACGCTAACCGTAACCCTAACTCTTACCCTTACCCTAACCCTAACCCTAAACGTAACCCTAACCCTAACCCTTACCCTAACCCTAACCCTAACCCTAACCCTTACCCTTAACCTAACCCTAAACCTAACCCTAACCCTAACCTTAACCCTAACCCTAACCCTTACCCTAACTCTAACCCTAAACCTAACCCTAACCCTAACCCTAAACCTTACCCTTAGGCTAACTTTAACCCTAAACCTAACCCTAACCCTTACCCTTACCCTCACCCTAACCCCAACCCGAACCCAAACCTAACCCTAACCTTAACCCTAACCCTTATCCTTACCCTAACACTAACCCTAACCCTAAACCTATCTCTAACCCTAAACCTAATCCTTACCCTTAAACTAACCCTAACCCTAACCCTAACCGTAACCCCTAAGCCTAACCCTAACCCTAAGGCTAACCCTTACGCTTACCCTAACCCTAAACCTAACCTTAACCCTAACCCTAAACCTAACCCTTACCCTTACCCTAACCCTAACCCTAACTCTAACCCTAACCCTAACCCTAGCCCTAAACCTAACCCTAACCCTAACCCTAACCCTAACACATATCCTTACCCTTACCCTAACCCTAACCCTAACCTTTACCCTTAGGCTAACTTTAACCCTAAACCTAACCCTAACCCTTACTCTTACCCTCACCCTAACCCTAACCCGAACCCTAACCCTAACCCTAACCTTAACCCTAACCCTTATCCTTCCCCTAACACTAACCCTAACCCTAAACCTAACTATAACCCTAAACCTAATCCTTACCCTTAAACTAAACCTAATCCTAACCCTAACTGTAACCCCTAAGCCTAACCCTAACCCTAACGCTAACCCTTACGCTTACCCTAACCCTAAACCTAAACTTAACCCTAACCCTAACCCTAACCCTTACCCTTACCATAACCCTAACCCTAACCCTAACCCTAAACCTTACCCTTACCCTAACCCTAACCCTAAACCTTACTCTAAAATTAACCCTATCCTAACCCTAACCCTAAACCTAACCTTAACCCTTACCCTTACCCTTAGGCTAACTTTAACCCTAAACCTAACCCTAACCCTTACCCTTACCCTCACCCTAACCCTAACCCGAACCCAAACCTAACCCTAACCTTAACCCTAACCCTTATCCTTACCCTAACACTAACCCTAACCCTAAACCTATCTCTAACCCTAAACCTAATCCTTACCGTTAAACTAACCCTAACCCTAACCCTAACGGTAACCCCTAAGCCTAACCCTAACCCTAACGCTAACCCTTACGCTTACCCTAACCCTAAACCTAACCTTAACCCTAACCCTAACACTAACCCTTACACTTAGCCTAACCCTAAATCTAACCCTAAACCTTACCCTTATCCTAACCCTAACCCTAACCCTTACTGTAAACTTAACCCTATCCCTAACCCTAACCCTAACCCTTACACTTACCTTAACCCTAACCCTAACCCTAACCCTAACCCTAACACATATCCTTACCCTAACCCTTACCCGAACCCGAACCCTAAACTTAACCCTAACTCTAACCCTAACCCTAACACTAACGCTAACCTAACCCTAACTCTAAACCTAACCCTAACCCTATCCCTAACCCTAATTCTAACCCTAACCCTTACCCTTACCCTAACCCTAACCCTAACCCTAACCCTAAACCTAACCCTAACCCTAACCCTAAACCTAACCCTAACCCTAACCCTAACCCTAACACATATCCTTACCCTAACCCTAACCCGAACTCTAACCCTAAACTTAACCCTAACCCTAACCCTAACACATCTCCTTACCTTAACCCTAACCCTAACCGTAACCCGAACCCTAACCCTAACCCTAACCTTTACCCTTACCCTAACCCTAACCCTAACCCTAACAGTAATCCTAACGTTAACCCTAACCCTTACCCTTACCCTAATCCAAACCCTAACCCTTACCCTTACCCTAACCCTAACCCTAACTCTAACCCTAACCATAACCCTAACCCTAACACTTACCCTAACACTAATCCTAACCCTTACTCTAACCCTAACACTAACCTCAACCTTAACCTAACCCTAACCCTAACCCTTTCCATTACCCTTACCCTAACCCTAACCCTAACCCTAACCGTTACAATAACCCTAACTCTTAACCTAATCCTAACCCTAACCCTAACGTCAACCTTAACCCTAACCCTAACCCTAAACCTAACCCTAACCCTTACCCTAACCCTAACCCTAAACCTAACCCTAACCCTAAACTTAACCCCAACCCTTACCTTACCCTAACCCTAACCCTAACCCTAAACCTAAACCTAACCCTAACCCTAACCCTAACCCTTACCCTTAGCCTAAACCTACCCCTACCCCTAAACCTAACCCTTACTCTTACTGTCACCCTAACCCTAACCTTAACCCAAACCCAAACCCTAACCTTAACCCTAACCTTAACCCTAACCCTTATCCTTACCCTAACCCTAACACTAACCCTAACCCTAAATCTAACTCTAAACCTAAACCTAATCTTTACCCTTACACTAACCCTAACGCTAACCCTAACCATAACCCCTAAGCCTAACCCTAACCCTAACGCTGACCCTTACCCTTACCCTAACCCTAAACCTAACCTTAACCCTAACCCTAACCCTAATATTTACCCTTACCCTAACCCTAACCCTAAACCTTACCCTTACCCAAACCCTAACCCTAACCCTTACCCTAAACCTAACCTATCCCTAACCCTAACCCTAACACTTACACTTACCTTAACCCTATCCCTAACCCTAACATTTACGCTTACCATAACCTTAACCCTAAACCTTACCCTTACCCAAACCCTAACCCTAACCCTTACCCTAAACCTAACCTATCCCTAACCCTAACCCTAACACTTACACTTACCTTAACCCTAACCCTAACCCTAACACTTACCCTTACCCTAACTCTAACCCTAACCCTAACCATAACCCTAACACATATCCTTCCCCTAACCCTAACTCTAACCTTAACCCTTACCCTAACCTACCCTGTCCCTAACCCTTACCCTTACCCTAACCCTAACCCTAACCCTTACCCTAACCCTAAACCTAACCCTTACCCTAACCGTAACACTTACCCTTACCCTAACTCTAACCCTAACCCTAACAATAACCCTATCCCTAAACCTAACCCTAACACTAACCCTAACCCTAACGCTAACGCTAACCCTAACCCTAACGCTAACCATAACCCTAACCCTAACCCTAACCCTAACCCTTACCCTAAACCTAACTTTAAACCTAACCCTTTCCCTTACCTTAACCCTAACCCTAACCCTAACCCTTACCCTTATCCTAACGCTAACACTTACCCTTACCCTAACACTAACCCTAACCCTAAACCTAACTCTAACCATAAACCTAATCCTTACCCTTACACTAACACTAACACTAACCCTAAACGTAACCCCTAAGCCTAACCCTAACCCTAACGCT
Source organism: Megascapheus bottae (assembly GCA_024803745.1). Taxonomy (NCBI): domain Eukaryota; kingdom Metazoa; phylum Chordata; class Mammalia; order Rodentia; family Geomyidae; genus Megascapheus; species Megascapheus bottae. The sequence goes on along the minus strand of JANJXV010000168.1, from coordinate 690,531 downwards.
AACCCTTACGCTTACCCTAACCCTAAACCTAACCTTAACCCTAACCCTAACCCTAACCCTTACCCTTACCATAACCCTAACCCTAACCCTAAACTTTACCCTTACACTAACCCTAACCCTAACCCTTACTGTAAACTTAACCCTATCCCTAACCCTAACCCTAACCCTTACCCTTACCTTAACCCTCACCCTAACCCTAACCCGAACCCAAACCTAACACTAATCTTAACCCTAACCCTTATCCTTACCCTAACACTAACCCTAACCCTAACCCTAACACATATCCTTACCCTAACCCTTACCCGAACCCTAACCCTAAACATAACCCTAACCCTAACCCTAACCCTAACCCTAAACCTTACCCTAAACCTTACCCTATCCCTAACCCTCACCCTTACCCTAACACTAAACCTAACATTAACCCTAACCCTAACCCTAACCCTTACCGTTACCCTAAACCTAACCCTAACCCTAACCCTAAACCGTAGCCTTACCCTAACCCTAACCCTAACCCTTACCCTTACCTTAACCCTAACCCTAACCCTAACCCTTACCCTTCTCCTAACACTAACCCTAACCCTAAACCTAACCCTAAACCTTACCCTTACCCTAACCCTAAATCTAACCTTAACCCCAACCCTAAACCTAACCCTAACCGTAACCCTAACCCTTACCCTTACCCTAACCCTAACCCTAAACCTAACCCTAACCCTAACCCTTACCCTAACCCTAACCCTAACCCTTACCCTTACCCTAACCCTAACCCTAACCCTAACCGTAACCCTAAACCTAACCCTAACCATAACCTTAACACTAACCCTAACCCTTACCCTAACCCTAACCCTAAACCTAACCCTAACCCTAACCCTAACCCATACCCTTAGGCTAACTTTAACCCTAAACCTAACCCTAACCCTTACTCTTACCCTCACCCTAACCCTAACCCGAACCCAAACCTAACCCTAATCTTAACCCTAACCCTTATCCTTACCCTAACACTAACCCTAACCCTAAACCTAACTCTAACCCTAAACCTAATCCTTACCCTTAAACTAACCCTAACCGAAACCCTCACCGTAACCCCTAAGCCTAACCCTAACCCTAACGCTAACCCTTACGCTTACCCTAACCTTAAACCTAACCTTAACCCTAACCCTAAACCTAACCCTTACCCTTACCCTAACCCTAACCCTAACCCTAACCCTAAGACTAACACTAACGCTAACCCTAACCTAAACCCTAAACCTAACCCTAACCCTAACCCTAACACTTGCCCTAACCCTTACTCTAACCCTAACCCTAACCCTTACCCTTACCCTAACAATAAATCTAACCTTAACCCCATCCCTAAACCTAAGCCTAACCGTAACCCTAACCCTTATCCCTACCCTAACCCTAAACCTAAACCTAACCCTATCCCTAACCCTAACCCTAACCCTTACCCTATCCCTAACGCTAATCCTAACTCTAACCCTTACCCTTACCCTAACCCTAACCCTAAACCTAAACCTAAACCTACCCCTAACCCTAACCCTCACCCTTACCCTATCCCTAACCCTAATTCTAACCCTAACCCTTACCCTTACCCTAACCCTAACCATAACCCTAACCCTAAACCTAACCCTAACCCTTACCCTTAGCCTAACCCTAACCCTAAACCTTACCCTTACCCTCACCCTAACCCTAACCTTAACCCTAATCCAAACCCTACCCCTAAATCTAACCTTAATCCTAACCCTTATCCTTACCGTAACCCTAACACTAACCCTAACCCTCAACCTAACTCTAACCCTAAACCTAACCCTTACCCTTACACTAATCCTAACCCTAACTCTAACTGTAACCCCTAAGGCTAACCCTAACCCTAACGCAAACCCTTACCCTTATCCTAACCCTAACCCTCACCCTAACCCTAACCTGTACCCTTACCCTAATTCTAAACCTAACCTTAACCCTAACCCTAACCCTAACCCTTACCCTTACCCTAACCCTAACGCTAACCCTAACCCTAAACCTTACGCTTACTCTAACACTAACCCTAACCCTTACCCTAAAACTAACCCCAACCCTAACCCTGACCCTAACCCTTACACTTACCTTAACCCTAACCCAAACCCTAACACATATCCTTACCCTAACCCTAACCCTAACCCTAAGCTTAACCCTAACCCTAACCCTAACACATATCCTTACCTTAACCCTAACCCTAACCATAACCCGAACCATAACCATAACCCTAACCTTACCCTTACCCTAACCCTAACCCTAAACCTAAATCTAGCAGTAATCCTAACCCTAACCCTAACCCTTACCCTTACCCTAATCCTAACCCTAACCGTTACCCTTACCCTAACCCTAACCCTAACTCTAACCCTAACCATAACCTAACCCTAACACTTACCCTAACACTAATCCTAACCCTTACACTAACCCTAACCCTTACAATAACCCTAACTCTTAACCTAAACCTAACCCTGACCTAAACTCAAACTTAACCCTAACCCTAACCCTAAACCTAACCTTTACCCTTACCCTAACCCTAACCCTAACCCTAACCCTTACCCTTACCCTAACCCTAACCCTAAACCTAACCCTAAACCTAACCATTACCCTTACCCTAACCCTAACCCTAAACCTTACCCTTACCCTAACCCTAACCCTAACCCTTATTCTAAACTTAACCCTATCCCTAACCCTAACCCTAACCCTTGCCCTTCCCTTAACCCTAACCCTAACTCTAACCCTAACCCTTACACTTACCCTAAACCTAATCCTAACCCAAACCCTTACCCTAAACCTAACTCTAACCCTTACCCTAACCGTAAGCCTTACCTTTACCCTAACCCTAACCCCAAACCTAACACTCACCCTAACCCTAATCCCTAACCTTAAAACTCACCCTAAACCTAACCCTAACCGTAACCTTAACCCCAACCCTAAACCTAAACCTAACCATAACCCTTACCCTAACAATCACCCTAACCCCAACCCTAACCCTAAACCTTACCCTTACCTTAACCCTAACCCTAACCCTAACACTTGCCCTTATCCTAACGCTAACCCTAACCCTAAACCTAACCCTAAACCTTACCCTTAACCAAACCCTAAATCTAACCTTAACCCCAACCCTAAACCTAACCCTAACCTTAACCCTAACCCTAACCCTAAACCTAAACCTAACCCTAACCCTAACACTAACCCTAACCCTAACACTAACGATAACCCTAACCCTAACCCTAACCATAACCCTAACCCTAACTCTAACTCTAACCATAACCCTTACCCTAACCCTTTCCCTAACCCTAGCCCTTACCCTTACCCTAACACTAATCCTAACATTAACCCTAACCCTAACCCTAACCCTAACCCTTACCCTTACCCTAACCCTAACCCTAACCCTAAAACTTACCCTTACCCTAAACCTAACCCTATCCCTAACCCTTACCCTAAACCTAACCCTAACCCTAACCCTAACCCTTACCCTTACCCTTACCTTAACCCTAACCCTAACCCTAACCCTAACCCTTACCCTTATCCTAACGGTAACCCTAACGCTAAACCTCACCCTAAACCTTACCCTTACCTAACCCTAAATCTAACCTTAACCCCAACCCTAAACGTAACCCTAACCCTTACCCTTACCCTAACCCTAACCCTAACCCTAACCCTAACCCTTACCCTAACCCTAACCCTAATCTTAACTCTAACCATTACCCTTACCCTAACCCTAACCCTAAACCTAACCCTAACCATAACCTTAACCCTAACCCTAACCCTTACCCTAACCCTAACCCTAACCCTAACCCTAAAACTAACCCTAACCCTAACCCTTACCCTAACCCTAATCCTAACCCTAACCTTAACCCTAACCCCAACCCTAACCCTAACCCTAAACCTAACCCTAACCCTAACCCTAACCCTTACCCTAACCCTAACCCTAACCCTAACCTTAAACCTAACCCTAACCCTAAACCTAACACTAACCCTAACCCTAACCCTTACCCTAACCCTAACCATAACCTTAACCCTAACCCTAACCCTTACCCTAACCCTAACCCTAACCCTAACACTAAACCTAAATCTAACCCTAAACCTAATCCTTACCCTTAAACTAACCCTAACCCTAACCCTAACCGTAACCCCTAACCCTAACACTAAACCTAAATCTAACCCTAAACCTAATCCTTACCCTTAAACTAACCCTAACCCTAACCCTAACCGTAACCCCTAAGCCTACCCTTAACCCTAACGCTAACCCTTACGCTTACCATAACCCTAAAGCTAACCTTAACCCTAACCCTAACCCTAACCTTTACCCTTACACTAACCCTAACCCTAACCCTAAACCTTACCCTTACCCTAACCCTAACCCTACCCTTACTCTAAACTTAACCCTATCCCTAACCTTAACCCTAACCCTTACCCTTACCTTATCCCTAACCCTAACCTTAACCCTAACCCTAGCACATTTCCTTACCCTAACCCTTACCCAAACCCTAAACCTAACCCTAACCCTAAACCTAACCCTAACCCTAACCCTAACCCTAAACCTTACCCTATCCCTAACCCTAATTCTAACCCTAAACCTTACCCTTACCCTAACCCTAACCCTAACCCTAAACCTAACCCTAAACCTAACCCTAACCCTAACCCTAACCCTACCCCTAACCCTTACCCTTAGCCTAACCCTAACCCTGAACTTTACCCTTATCCTCACCCTAACCCTACCCTTAACCCTAATCCGAACCCTACCCCTAAACCTAACCTTAATCCTAACCCTTATCCTTACCGTAACCCCAACAGTAACCCTAACCCTCAACCTAATTCTAACCCTAAACCTAACCCTTACCCTTACCCTAACCCTAACCCTAATTCTAAATGTAACCCCTAATGCTAACCCTAACCCTAACGATAACCCTTACCCTTATCCTAACCCTAACCCTCACCCTAACCCTAACTTGTACCCTTACCCTAACTTTAAACCTAACCTTAACCCTAACCCTAACCCTAACCCTTACCCTTACCCTAACCCTAACGCTAACCCTAACCCTAAACCTTACCTTTACCCTAACCCTAACCAAAACCCTTACCCTAAACCTAACCCCAAACCTAACCCTGACCCTAAACCTTACCCTTAATTTAACCCTAACCCTAACCCTAACACATACCCTTACCTTCACTCTAACCCTAACCCTAACCCTAACCCTAACACATATCCTTACCCTAACCCTTAACCCTAACCCTAACCTTAACCCTAACCCTAACCCTAACACATATCCTTACGTTTACCCTAACCCTAACCGTAACCCGAACCCTAACCCTAACCCTAAACTTTACCCTTACCCTAACCCTAACCCTAAACCTAACCCTAACAGTAATCCTAACCCTAACCCTAACCCTTACCCTTACCCTAATCCTAACCCTAACTCTTACCCTTACCCTAACCCTAACCCTAACACTAACCCTAACCATAACCCTAACCATAACACATATCCTTACTTTAACCCTAACCATAACCGTAACCCGAACCCTAACCCTTACCCTAAACTTTACCCTTACCCTAACCCTAACCCTAACCCAAACCCTAACAGTAATCCTAACTCTAACCCTAACCCTAACCCTAACACTAACCCTTACCCTAACCCTTACCCTAACCCTAAAACTTACCCTTACCCTAACACTAAACCTAACATTAACCCTAACCCTAACCCTAACACTACCGTTACCCTAACCCTAACCCTAACCCTAAACCTTACCCTTACCCTAAACCTAAACCTAACCCTAACCCTTACCCTTATCCTAACCCTAAACCTAACCCTAACACTTACCCTTACCCTAAACCCTACCCTAACCCTAACGCTAACCCCAACCCTAACCCTAATGCTAAACCTTACCCTTACCCTAACCCTAACCCTAACCCTAAACCTAACCCTTACCCTTACCCTAACCCTAAACCTAACATTAACCCTAACCCTAACCCTAATCCTTACCCTTACCCTAACCCTAACCCTAACCCTAACCCTAACCCTAACCCTAACTCCTCACCCTAAAACTACCCCTAAATCTAACCCTAACCCTTACCCTTACCCTATCCCCAACCCTAAACCTAAACCTAACACTTACCCTCAACCTAACCCTAACCCTAACCCTTACCCTTACCCTAACCCTAACCCTAACCTTAACCCCAGCCCTAAACCTAACCCTAACCCTAACCCTTAACCTAACAGTTACCCTAACCCTAACTCTAATGCTAACACTTACCCTTACCCTAACACTAACCCTTACCCTAACCCTTACCCGAACCCTAACCCAAAAGCTAACCCCTAACCCTAACCCTTAACATAACACTAAGCCGAATCCTAAACCTAAACATTACCCTTACCCTAAACCTAAACCTAACTCTAACCCTAACCCTAAACTTAACCCTAACCCTAACCCTTACCCTTACCCTAACCCTAAACCTAACCCTAAACCTAATCCTAACCCTAACCTTAACCCTAAACCTAACCCTAACCATTACCCTTAACCTAACCCTAACCCTAAACCTAACACTAACCCTGCCCTAACCCTAACACTAACCCTTACATTACCCTAACCCTAACCCTAACCCTAACCCCTAAGCCTAACCCTAACCCTAAACCTAACCCTTACCTTAGTCTCACCCTAACCCTAACCCTAACCCTAACACTTACCCTTACCCTAAACCCTACCCTAAGCCTAACGCTAAGCCTAACCCTTACCCTAAACCTCACCCTAATATTTACCCTTACCCTAACCCTAAACATAAACCTAAACCCACCCCTAAACCTAAATCTAACCCTTACCCTAACCTTAACCCTTACCCTTACCTTAACCTTAACCCTAAACCTAACCCTAACCATAACCCATACACTTATTCTGAACCTAACCCTAACCCTTACCCTAAAACTTTCCCTTACCCTAACCCTAACTCTTACCCTAAACCTAACTTTAACCATAACCCTTACCCTTACCTTAACCCTAACCCTTACCCTTACCTTAACCCTAACCCTAACCCTAACCCTTACCCTTATCCTAACGCTAACACTTACCTTACCCTAACCCTTACCCTAACCCTTACCCTAACCCTAACACTAACCCTAACCCTAAACCTAACTCTAACCATAAACCTAATCCTTACCCTTACATTAACCCTAACCCTAACCATAACAGTATCCCCTAAGCCTAACCCTAACGGTAACCCTTACCCTTACCCTAACCCTAAACCTACCCTTAAACCTAAACCTAACCCTAACCCTTACACTTACCCTAAACCTAACCCTAAACCTTACCCTTACCCTAACCCTAACCCTAAAACTTACCCTAAAACTAACCCTATCACTAAACCTAACCCTAACCCTTACCCTTACCTTAACCCTAACCCTAACAAATACCCTTACCCTTACCCTAACTCTAACCCTAACCATAACCCTAATCCTAACACATATCCTTACCCTAACCCTAACCCTAACCGTAAACCTAACCTAATCCTAACCCTAACCATAACCTTTATGCTTACCCGAACCCTAACCCTAAACTTAACCCTAACCCTATCCCTAACCCTAACCCTAACCCTAACATTAACACTAACGCTAACCCTAACCCTAACCTTAAACATAACCCTAACCCTAACCCTAACCCTAAACCTTACCCTAAACCTTACCTTAACCCTAACCCTTACCCTTACCCTAACACTAAACCTAACATTAACCCTAACCCTAACCCTAACCCTTCCTGTTACCCTAACCCTAACCCTAACCCTAAACCTTACCCTTACCCTAAACCTAACCCTAACCCTAACCCTAAACCTAACCCTAACACATATCCTTACCCTAACCCTAACCCTAACCCTAACCCTAACATTAACCCTAACCCTAACCCTAACTCTTACACTTATCCTAACACTAACCCTAACCCTAACCCTAACCCTTATCCTAACCCTAAACCTAAACCTAACCCTAACCCTTAACCTAACCCTAACACTAATCCTAACCACTAACCCTAACCCTTACCCTAACCCTAACCCTAACCCGAACCCTTACCTTACCCTAACCCTAACCCTAACTCTAACCCTATCCATAACCCTAACCCTAACACTTACCCCAAACCTAATCCTAACCCTTACTCTAACCCTAAGCCTAACCTCAAACTTAACCCTAACCCTAACCCTAACCCTTACCCTTACCCTAACCCTAAACCTAACCGTAACCCTTACCCTAACCCTAACCCTAACTCTTACCCTAACCCTAACCCTTACCCTTACCCTAACCCTAAACCTAAACCTAACCCTAACCCTAACCCTAACCCCTAACCCTAAAACTAACCCTAACCCTAACCCTAAACCTTACCCTTGCCCTAATCCTAACCTTAACCCCAACCCTAAACCTAACCTAACCCTAACCCTTACCCTAACACTTAACCTAACCCTAACCCTAACCCTAACCCTAACATTTACCCTTACCCTAACACTTACCCTAACCCTAACATTACCCCTAACCCATAACCCTAACCCTTACCCTAACCCTAACCCTAACCCTAAACCTAACACTTACCCTCACCCTCACCCTAACCCTAACCCTTACCCTACCCTAACCATAAACCTAAACTTAACCATAGCCCACAACCTAACCCTAAACTTAACTCTTACCCTAACACTTACCCTAACCCTAACCTAACCCTAACACTTACCCTAACTCTAACCCTAACTCTACAATATCCCTAACCCTAACCCTAACTCTAACCCTAACCCTAACACTTACCCTTACCCTAACCCTAACCGTAACCCTAACCCTTACCCTAATCCTAACCCTAACCCTAACCCTTACCCTACACTAACGCAAAACTTAACCCCTAACGCTAACCCTTAACCTAACACTAACCTAACCCTAACCCTAAACCTTAACCTTTCCCTAACCCTAAACCTAACTCTAACCCTAACCCTAACCCTAACCCTAAACTTAACCCTAACTCTAACCCTAACCCTTGCCTTAACCTAACACTCAGCCTAAACCTAACCCTAACCCTAACTCTAAGCTTAACCCTCACCCTAACCCTAACCCTTACCCTTACCCTAACCCTAAACCTAAACCTAACACTAACCCTAACCCTAACCCTAGCCCTTACCCTTCCCTAAACCTCACCCTAACCTAACCCTAACCCCTAAGCCTAAACCTAACCCTAACCCTAACCCTTACTCTTATCCTAAACCTATCCCTAACCCTAACACTTACCCTTACCCTAAACCCTACCCTAACTCTAACGCTAACCCTAACCCTTACCCTAACCGTAACCCGAACCCTTACCCTTACCCTAACCCTAAACATAAACCTAACCCTAACCCTAAACCTAACCCGAAGCCTTACCCTACCCCTATATCTTACCCTTACCCTAACCCTAACCCTAAACCTAACCCTAATCCTAACCCTAAGCCTTACCCTTACCCTAACACTAAACCTAACCTTAACCCAAACCCTAACCCTAAACCTTACCCTTATCCTAACCCTAACCCTAACCCTAACCCTTACCATAACCCTAACCCTAAACCAAACCCTTACCCTAAACCTAACCCTAACCCTAACCCTAACCCTTACCCTTACCCTAACGTTAATCCTAACCTCACCCCTAAACCTAACCCTTACCCTTACCCTAACCCTAAACATAAACCTAACCCTAACCTTAAACCTAACCCTAACCCTTAGCATAACCCTAACACTAAACCAAACCCTTACCCTATCCTTCACCCTAATCCTAACCCTAACCCTTACCCTTACCCTAACCCTAACCCTAACCCTAAGCCTAACCCTAACCCTAACGCTAAGCCTAACCCTAACCCTAACCCTAACCCTTACCCTTAGCTTAACCCTAACCTTAAACTTTACCCTTACCCTCACCCTAACCCTAACCTTAACCCTAATCCGAACCCTACCCCTAACCCTAAACTTCATCCTAACCCTTATCCTTACGCTAACCCTAACACTAACCCTAACCCTCAACCTAACTCTAACCCTAAACCTAACCCTTACCCTTACCCTAACCCTAACCCTAACCCTAACCGTAACCCCTAAAGCTAACCCTAACCCTAACGCTAACCCTTACCCTTATCCTAAACCTAACCCTCACCCTAACCCTAACCCGTAACCTTACCCTAACTATAAACCTAACCGTAACCCTTACCCTAACCCTAACCCTAACCCTAACCCTAAATGTTACCCTTACCCTAACCCTAACCCTAACCCTTAACCTAAACCTAAGCCCAACACTAAACCTGGCCCTAACCCTTACCCTTACCTTAACCCTAACCCCAACCCTAACAAATACCCTTACCCTCACTCTAACCCTCACCCTAACCCTAACCCGTACCCTTACCCTAACTATAAACCTAACCGTAACCCTTACCTAACCCTAACCCTAACCCTAAATATTACCCTTACCCTAACCCTAACCTTTACCCTTACTCTAACCCTAATCCCAACCCTAACCCTAACAATAACCCTAACCCTAACCCCAAACCTAACCCTAACCCTAACCCTAAACCCTAACCTTAAAACTAACCCTAAACCTAACCCTAACCGTAACTTTAACCCCAACATTAAACCTAACCCTAAACCTAACCCTCACCCTAACACTTACCCTAAACCTAACCCTAACCCTAAACCTTACCCTTACCTTAACCCTAACCCTAACCCTAACACTTATCCTTAACCTAACTCTAACCCTAACCCTAAACCTAACCCTAAAACTAACCCTAACACTAACCCTAACCCTAACACTAACGCTAACCCTAACCATAAACATAAACATAACCCTAACCCTAACCCTAACCCTAACACTTACCCTAACCCTTACCCTAACCCTAACCCTTACCCTTACCCTAACACTAAACCTAATATTAACCCTAACCCTAACCCTTACCCTTACCCTTACCCTAACTCTAACCCTAACCCTAAACCTTACCCTTACCCTAAACCTAACCCTATCCCTAAACCTAACCCTAACCCTAACCCTAAACCTTACCCTTACCCTAACCCTAACCCCTACCCTTACCCTAAACCTAACGCTAACCCTAACCCTTACCCTTACCCTAACCCTAACCCTAACCCTTACCCTTATCCTAACGCTAACCCTAACAATAAACCTAACCCTAAACCTTACCGTTACACTAACCCTAAAACTAACATTAACCCTAACCCTAAATCTACCCCTAACTGTAACCCTAACACTTACCCTTACCCTAACCATAACCATAACCCTAAACCTAACCCTAAACCTAACCCTAACCCTTACCCTAACCCTAACCCTAATCCTAACTCTAACCCTTACCCTTACCCTAACCCTAATCCTAACCCTAAACCTAACCTTAACCCTAACCCTACCCCTTACCCTTACCCTAACCCTAACCCTAACCCTAACCCTAAACATAACCCTAACTCTAACCCTTACCCTTACCCTAACCCTAACCCTAACCCTAACCCTAACCTTACCCTTACCCTAACCGTAAACCTAACATTAACCCTAACCCTAACCCTAACCCTTACCTTTACCCTAACCCTAACCCTAACCCTAAACCTTACCCTTACCCTAAACCTAACCCTACCCCTAAACCTAACCCTAACCCTAACCCTAAACCTTACCCTTACCCTAACCCTAACCCTAAACCTTACCCTAAACCTAACACTAACCCTAACCCTAACCCTAACCCTAATCCTAACTCTAACCCTTACCCTTACCCTAACCCTAATCCTAACCCTAAACCTAACCTTAACCCTAACCCTACCCCTTACCCTTACCCTAACCCTAACCCTAACCCTAACCCTAAACATAACCCTAACTCTAACCCTTACCCTTACCCTAACCCTAACTATAACCCTAACCCTAACCTTACCCTTACCCTAACCGTAAACCTAACATTAACCCTAACCCTAACCCTAACCCTTACCTTTACCCTAACCCTAACCCTAACCCTAACCCTAAACCTTACCCTTACCCTAAACCTAACCCTACCCCTAAACCTAAGCCTAACCCTAACCCTAAACCTTACCCTTACCCTAACCCTAACCCTAAACCTTACCCTAAACCTAACACTAACCCTAACCCTTACCGTTACCTTAACCCTAACCCTAACCCTTACCCTTATCCTAACGCTAACCCTAACAATAAACCTAACCCTAAACCTTACCGTTACCCTAACCCTAAACCTAACCTTAACCCCAAACCTAAATCTAACCCTAACCGTAACCCTAACACTTACCCTTACGCTAACCATAACCCTAACCCTAACCCTCACCCTAAACCTAACCCTAACTCTAACCCTTACCCTTATCCTAACCCTAACACTAACCCTAACCTTACCCTTACATTAACCGTAAACCTAACATTAACCCTAACCCTAACCCTAACACTACCGTTACCCTAACCCTAACCCTAACCCTAAACCTTACCCTTACCCTAAACCTAAACCTAACCCTAACCCTTACCCTTATCCTAACCCTAAACCTAACCCTAACACTTACCCTTACCCTAAACCCTACCCTAACCCTAACGCTAACCCCAACCCTAACCCTAATGCTAAACCTTACCCTTACCCTAACCCTAACCCTAACCCTAAACCTAATCCTTACCCTTACCCTAACCCTAAACCTAACATTAACCCTAACCCTAACCCTAATCCTTACCCTTACCCTAACCCTAACCCTAACCCTAACCCTAACCCTAACTCCTCACCCTAAAACTACCCCTAAATCTAACCCTAACCCTTACCCTTACCCTATCCCCAACCCTAAACCTAAACCTAACACTTACCCTCAACCTAACCCTAACCCTAACCCTTACCCTTACCCTAACCCTAACCCTAACCTTAACCCCAGCCCTAAACCTAACCCTAACCCTAACCCTTAACCTAACAGTTACCCTAACCCTAACTCTAATGCTAACACTTACCCTTACCCTAACACTAACCCTTACCCTAACCCTTACCCGAACCCTAACCCAAAAGCTAACCCCTAACCCTAACCCTTAACATAACACTAAGCCGAATCCTAAACCTAAACATTACCCTTACCCTAAACCTAAACCTAACTCTAACCCTAACCCTAAACTTAACCCTAACCCTAACCCTTACCCTTACCCTAACCCTAAACCTAACCCTAAACCTAATCCTAACCCTAACCTTAACCCTAACCCTAACCCTAACCATTACCCTTAACCTAACCCTAACCCTAAACCTAACACTAACCCTGCCCTAACCCTAACACTAACCCTTACATTACCCTAACCCTAACCCTAACCCTAACCCCTAAGCCTAACCCTAACCCTAAACCTAACCCTTACCTTAGTCTCACCCTAACCCTAACCCTAACCCTAACACTTACCCTTACCCTAAACCCTACCCTAAGCCTAACGCTAAGCCTAACCCTTACCCTAAACCTCACCCTAATATTTACCCTTACCCTAACCCTAAACATAAACCTAAACCCACCCCTAAACCTAAACCTAACCCTTACCCTAACCTTAACCCTTACCCTTACCTTAACCTTAACCCTAAACCTAACCCTAACCATAACCCATACACTTATTCTGAACCTAACCCTAACCCTTACCCTAAACCTTTCCCTTACCCTAACCCTAACTCTTACCCTAAACCTAACTTTAACCCTAACCCTTACCCTTACCTTAACCCTAACCCTAACCCTAACCCTTACCCTTATCCTAACGCTAACACTTACCTTACCCTAACCCTTACCCTAACCCTTACCCTAACCCTAACACTAACCCTAACCCTAAACCTAACTCTAACCATAAACCTAATCCTTACCCTTACATTAACCCTAACCCTAACCATAACAGTATCCCCTAAGCCTAACCCTAACGGTAACCCTTACCCTTACCCTAACCCTAAACCTACCCTTAAACCTAAACCTAACCCTAACCCTTACACTTACCCTAAACCTAACCCTAAACCTTACCCTTACCCTAACCCTAACCCTAAAACTTACCCTAAAACTAACCCTATCACTAAACCTAACCCTAACCCTTACCCTTACCTTAACCCTAACCCTAACAAATACCCTTACCCTTACCCTAACTCTAACCCTAACCATAACCCTAATCCTAACACATATCCTTACCCTAACCCTAACCCTAACCGTAAACCTAACCTAATCCTAACCCTAACCATAACCTTTATGCTTACCCGAACCCTAACCCTAAACTTAACCCTAACCCTATCCCTAACCCTAACCCTAACCCTAACATTAACACTAACGCTAACCCTAACCCTAACCTTAAACATAACCCTAACCCTAACCCTAACCCTAAACCTTACCCTAAACCTTACCTTAACCCTAACCCTTACCCTTACCCTAACACTAAACCTAACATTAACCCTAACCCTAACCCTAACCCTTCCTGTTACCCTAACCCTAACCCTAACCCTAAACCTTACCCTTACCCTAAACCTAACCCTAACCCTAACCCTAAACCTAACCCTAACACATATCCTTACCCTAACCCTAACCCTAACCCTAACCCTAACATTAACCCTAACCCTAACCCTAACTCTTACACTTATCCTAACACTAACCCTAACCCTAACCCTAACCCTTATCCTAACCCTAAACCTAAACCTAACCCTAACCCTTAACCTAACCCTAACACTAATCCTAACCACTAACCCTAACCCTTACCCTAACCCTAACCCTAACCCGAACCCTTACCTTACCCTAACCCTAACCCTAACTCTAACCCTATCCATAACCCTAACCCTAACACTTACCCCAAACCTAATCCTAACCCTTACTCTAACCCTAAGCCTAACCTCAAACTTAACCCTAACCCTAACCCTAACCCTTACCCTTACCCTAACCCTAAACCTAACCGTAACCCTTACCCTAACCCTAACCCTAACTCTTACCCTAACCCTAACCCTTACCCTTACCCTAACCCTAAACCTAAACCTAACCCTAACCCTAACCCTAACCCCTAACCCTAAAACTAACCCTAACCCTAACCTTAAACCTTACCCTTGTCCTAATCCTAACCTTAACCCCAACCCTAAACCTAACCTAACCCTAACCCTTACCCTAACACTTACCCTAAACCTAACCCTAACCCTAACATTTACCCTTACCCTAACACTTACCCTAACCCTAACATTACCCCTAACCCATAACCCTAACCCTTACCCTAACCCTAACCCTAACCCTAAACCTAACACTTACCCTCACCCTCACCCTAACCCTAACCCTTACCCTACCCTAACCATAAACCTAAACTTAACCATAGCCCACAACCTAACCCTAAACTTGACTCTTACCCTAACACTTACCCTAACCCTAACCTAACCCTAACACTTACCCTAACTCTAACCCTAACTCTACAATATCCCTAACCCTAACCCTAACTCTAACCCTAACCCTAACACTTACCCTTACCCTAACCCTAACCATAACCCTAACCCTTACCCTAATCCTAACCCTAACCCTAAACCTTACCCTACACTAATGCAAAACTTAACCCCTAACGCTAACCCTTAACCTAACACTAACCTAACCCTAACCCTAAACCTTAACCTTTCCCTAACCCTAAACCTAACTCTAACCCTAACCCTAACCCTAACCCTAAACTTAACCCTAACTCTAACCCTAACCCTTGCCTTAACCTAACACTCAGCCTAAACCTAACCCTAACCCTAACTCTAAGCTTAACCCTCACCCTAACCCTAACCCTTACCCTTACCCTAACCCTAAACCTAAACCTAACACTAACCCTAACCCTAACCCTAGCCCTTACCCTTCCCTAAACCTCACCCTAACCTAACCCTAACCCCTAAGCCTAAACCTAACCCTAACCCTAACCCTTACTCTTATCCTAAACCTATCCCTAACCCTAACACTTACCCTTACCCTAAACCCTACCCTAACTCTAACGCTAACCCTAACCCTTACCCTAACCGTAACCCGAACCCTTACCCTTACCCTAACCCTAAACATAAACCTAACCCTAACCCTAAACCTAACCCGAAGCCTTACCCTACCCCTATATCTTACCCTTACCCTAACCCTAACCCTAAACCTAACCCTAATCCTAACCCTAAGCCTTACCCTTACCCTAACACTAAACCTAACCTTAACCCAAACCCTAACCCTAAACCTTACCCTTATCCTAACCCTAACCCTAACCCTAACCCTTACCATAACCCTAACCCTAAACCAAACCCTTACCCTAAACCTAACCCTAACCCTAACCCTAACCCTTACCCTTACCCTAACATTAATCCTAACCTTACCCCTAAACCTAACCCTTACCCTTACCCTAACCCTAAACATAAACCTAACCCTAACCTTAAACCTAACCCTAACCCTTACCATAACCCTAACACTAAACCAAACCCTTACCCTATCCTTAACCCTAATCCTAACCCTAACCCTTACCCTTACCCTAACCCTAACCCTAACCCTAAGCCTAACCCTAACCCTAACGCTAAGCCTAACCCTAACCCTAACCCTAACCCTTACCCTTAGCTTAACCCTAACCTTAAACTTTACCCTTACCCTCACCCTAACCCTAACCTTAACCCTAATCCGAACCCTACCCCTAACCCTAAACTTCATCCTAACCCTTATCCTTACGCTAACCCTAACACTAACCCTAACCCTCAACCTAACTCTAACCCTAAACCTAACCCTTACCCTTACCCTAACCCTAACCCTAACCCTAACCGTAACCCCTAAAGCTAACCCTAACCCTAACGCTAACCCTTACCCTTATCCTAAAACTAACCCTCACCCTAACCCTAACCCGTAACCTTACCCTAACTATAAACCTAACCGTAAACCTTACCCTAACCCTAACCCTAACCCTAACCCTAAATGTTACCCTTACCCTAACCCTAACCCTAACCCTTACCCTAAACCTAAGCCCAACACTAAACCTGGCCCTAACCCTTACCCTTACCTTAACCCTAACCCCAACCCTAACAAATACACTTACCCTCACTCTAACCCTCACCCTAAACCTAACCCGTACCCTTACCCTAACTATAAACCTAACCGTAACCCTTACCTAACCCTAACCCTAACCCTAACCCTAAATATTACCCTTACCCTAACCCTAACCTTTACCCTTACTCTAACCCTAATCCCAACCCTAACCCTAACAATAACCCTAACCCTAACCCTAACCCTTACCCTTACCCTAATCCTAACCCTAATCCTTACCCTTACCCTAACCCTAACCCTAACTCTAACCCTAAACCTAACTCTAACCCTAACACTTAACCTAACCCTAATCCTAACCCTTACTCTAAACCTAACCCTAACCTCAACCTTAACCCTAACGCAAACCCTAAACCTAACCCTTATCCTAACCCTAACCGTAAACCTAACCCTAACACTAAACTTAACCCTAATCCTTACCCTTACACTAAACCTAACCCTAACCCTAAACCTAACCCTAAACCTAACCATTACTCTTACCCTCACCATCACCCTAACCTTAACCCTAACCCGAAACCTAACCCTAACTCTAACCTTAACCCTAACCCTTATCCTTACCCTAACCCGAACACTAACCCTTACCCTAAACCTAACTCTAACCCTAAACCTAATCCTTACCCTTACACTAACCCTAAACCTAACCCTAACCTTAACCCCTAAGCCTAACCCTAGCCCTAACGCTAACCCTTACCCTTATCCTAACCCTAAAGCTAACCTTAACCCTAACCCTAACCCTAACCCTTACCCTTACCCTATCCCTAAACCTAACCCTTACCCTAAACCTTACACTTACCCTAAACCTAACCCTAGCCCTTACCCTAAACCTAACCCTATCCCTAACCCTAACCCTAAACCTTATCCTTACCTTAACCCTAACCCTAACCCTAACACTTACCCTTACCCTAACTCTAACCCTAACCCTAAACCTAACACATATCCTTACCCTAACCCTAACCCTAACCGTAACCCTAACCCTAACCCTAACCCTAACCTTTACCCTAACCCTAACCCTAACCCTAACCCTAACCCTAACGCTAACCCTTGCCCTTATCCTAAACCTAACCCTCACCCTAACCCTAACCCGTACCCTTACCCTAACTATAAACCTAACCGTAACCCTTACCCTAACCCTAACCCTAACCCTAACCCTAAATATTACCCTTACCCTAACCTTTACCCTTACTCTAACCCTAATCCCAACCCTAACCCTAACAATAACCCTAACCCTAACCCTTACCCTTACCCTAATCCTAACCCTAACCCTTACCCTTACGCTAACCCTAACCCTAACTCTAACCCTAACCCGAACTCTAACCCTAACACTTAACCTAACCCTAATCCTAACCCTTACTCTAACCCTAACCCTAACCTCAACCTTAACCTAACCCTAACCCTAACCCTTACCATTACCCTAACCGTAACCCTAACCCTTACCCTAACCCTAACTCTTAACCTAAACCTAACCCTAACCCTAACCTCAACCTTAATCCTAACCCAAACCCTAAACCTAACCCTTACCCTTATCCTTACCCTAACCCTAACCCTAAACCTAACCCTAACCCTAAACTTAACCCTAATCCTTACCCTTACACTAAACCTAACCCTAATCCTAAACCTAAACCTAACCCTAACCCTAAACCTTACCCTTAGGCTAAACCTAAAACTAAACCTAACCCTAACCCTTACTCTTACCCTCACCATCACCCTAAACTTAACCCTAACCCGAACCCTAACCCTAACTCTAACCTTAACCCTAACCCTTATCCTTATTCTAACCCGAACACTAACACTACCCTAAACCTAAATCTAATCCTAAACCTAATCCTTACCCTTACACTAACCTTAACCCTAACCCTAACCTTAACCCCTAAAACTAACCCTAGCCCTAACGCTAACCCTTACCCTTATCCTAACCCAAAACCTAACCTTAACCCTAACCCTAACCCTAACCCTTACCCTTACCCTATCCCTAAACCTAACCCTTAACCTAAACCTTACACTTACCCTAACCCTAACCCTAACCCTTACCCTAAACCTAACCCCAACCCTAAACCTGACCCTAACCCTTACCCTTACCTTAACCATAACCCTAACCCTAACACATACCCTTACCCTCACTCTAACCCTAACCCTAACCCTAACCCTAACCCTAACCTTAACCCTAACCCTAACCCTAACACATACCCTTACCCTAACCGTAACCCTAACCGTAACCCTAACCCTTACACTAACCCTAACCTTTTCCCTTACTCTAACCCTAACCCCAACCCTAACCATAACAATAACATTAACCCTAACCCTAACACTTACCCTTACCCTTACCCTAATCCTAACCCTAACCCTTACCCTTAAGCTAACCCTAACCCTAACTCTAACCCTAAACCTAACTCTAACCCGAACACTTAACCTAACCCTAATCCTAACCCTTACTCTAACCCTAACCCTAACCTCAACCTTAACCCTAACCCAAACCCTAAACCTAAACCTTACCCTTACCCTTACCCTAACCCTAACCCTAAACCTAACCCTAACTCTAAACTTAACCCTAATCCTTACCCTTACACTAACCCTAACCCTAACCCTAACCCTAAACCTAACCCTTACTCTTACCCTCACCGTCACCCTAACCTTAACCCTAACCCGAACCCTAACCCTAACTCTAACCTTAACCCTAACCCTTATCCTTACCCTAACCCGAACACTAACCCTAACCCTAAACTTAACTCTAACCCTAAACCTAATCCTTACCCTTACACTAACCCTAACCCTAACCCTAACCTTAACCCCTAAGCCTAACCCTAGCCCCAACGCTAACCCTTACCATTATCCTAACCCTAAACCTAACCTTAACGCTAACCCTAACCCTAACCCTTACCCTTACCCTATCCCTAAACCTAACCCTTACCCTAAACCTTACACTTACCCTAACCCTAACCCTAGCCCTTACCCTAAACCTAACCCTATCCCTAACCCTAACCCTAAACCTTACCCTTACCTTAACCCTAACCCTAACCCTAACACTTACCCTTACCCTAACTCTAACCCTAACCCTAACCCTAAACCTAACACATATCCTTACCCTAACCCTAACACTAACCGTAACCCTAACCCTAACCCTAACCCTAACCTTTACCCTTACCCGAACCCTAACACTAAACTTAACTCTAACCCTAAACCTAACCCTAACACTAACCCTAACCCTAACACTAACGCTGACCCTAACCCTAACTTAACCCTATCCCTAACCCTAACCCTAACCCTAACCCTTACCCTAACCCTTACCCTAAACCTAACCCTTACCCTTACCCTAACACTAAACCTAACATTTACCCTAACCCTAACCCTAACCCTTACCATTACCCTAACCCTAACCCTAACCCTAAACATTACCCTTACCCTAAACCTAACTCTATCCCTAACCCTAACCCTAACCATAACCCTAAACCTTACCCTAACCCTAACCCTAACCCTAACTCTAACCCTAACCCTAACCCTAATCCTAACCCTTACCCTTACCTTAACCCTAACCCTAACCCTAATCCTTACCCTTATCCTAACGCTAACCCTAATCCTAAACCTAACCCTAAACCTAACCCTTACCCTAACCCTAACCCTAACCCTTACCCTTACCCTAACCCTAAACATAAACCTAACCCTAACCCTAAACCTAACCCTAACCCTAACCCTAAGCCTTACCCTTACCCTAACACTAAACCTAACCTTAACCCAAATCCTAACCCTAAACCTTACCCTTATCCTAACCCTAACCCTAACCCTAACCCTAACCCTTACCATAACCCTAACCCTAAACCAAACCCTAACCCTTACCCTTACCCTAACGCTAATCCTAACCTTACCCCTAAAACTAACCCTTACCCTTACCCTAACCCTAAACATAAACCTAACCCTAACCTTAAACCTAACCCAAACCTTACCATAACCCTAACCCTAAACCAAACCTTTACCCTATCCTTAACCCTAATCCTAACCCTAACCCTTACCCTTACCCTAAACCTAACTCTAACCCTAAGCCTAACTCTAAACCTAACCCTAACCCTAAGCCTTACCCTTAGCCTAACCCTAACCTTAAACTTTACCCTTACCCTCACCCTAACCCTAACCTTAACCCTAATCTGAACCCTACCCCTAACCCTAAACTTAATCCTAACCCTTATCCTTACGCTAACCCTAACACTAACCCTAACCCTCAACCTAACTCTAACCCTAAACCTAACCCTTACCCTTAGCCTAACACTAACCCTAACCCTAACCGTAACCCCTAAGGCTAACCCTAACCCTAACGCTAACCCTTACCCTTATCCTAAACTTAACCCTCACCCTAACTCTAACCCGTACCCTTACCCTAACTATAAACCTAACCGTAACCCTTACCCTAACCCTAACCCTAACCCTAACCCTAAATGTTACCCTTACCCTAACCCTAAACCTAACCCTTACCCTAAACCTAACCCCAACCCTAAACTTGACCCTAATCATACCCTTACCTTAACCCTAACCCTAACCCTAACACATACCCTAACCCTCACTCTAACCCTAACCCTAACCCTAACCCTAACCTTAACCCTAAACGTAACCCTAACACATACCTTTACCCTAACCGTAACCCTAACCGTAAACCTAACCCTTACCCTAACCCTAAACTTTACCCTTACTCTAACCGTAACCCCAACCCTAACCCTAACAATAAC
This sequence comes from Megascapheus bottae, assembly GCA_024803745.1. Lineage (NCBI taxonomy): Eukaryota > Metazoa > Chordata > Mammalia > Rodentia > Geomyidae > Megascapheus > Megascapheus bottae. The sequence goes on along the minus strand of JANJXV010000168.1, from coordinate 668,813 downwards.
CCTAACCCTAACCCTAACCCTTACCCTTACCCTAATCCTAACCCTAACCCTTACCCTTAAGCTAACCCTAACCCTAACTCTAACCCTAAACCTAACTCTAACCCTAACACTTAACTTAACCCTAATCCTAACCCTTACTCTAACCCGAACCATAACCTCAACCTTAACCCTAACCCAAACCCTAAACCTAACTCTTACCCTTACCCTTACCCTAACCCTAACCCTAAACCTAACCCTAACTCTAAACTTAACCCTAATCCTTACCCTTACACTAACCCTAACCCTAACCCTAACCCTAAACCTAACCCTTACTCTTACCCTCACCATCACCCTAACCTTAACCCTAACCCGAACCCTAACCCTAACTCTAACCTTAACCCTAACCCTTATCCTTACCCTAACCCGAACACTAACCCTTACCCTAAACCTAACTCTAACCCTAAACCTAATCCTTACCCTTACACTAACCCTAACCCTAACCCTAACCTTAACCCCTAAGCCTAACCCTAGCCCTAACGCTAACCCTTACCCTTATCCTAACCCTAAACCTAACCTTAACCCTAACCCTAACCCTAACCTTAACCCTTACCCTTACCCTATCCCTAAACCTAACCCTTACCCTAAACCTTACACTTACCCTAACCCTAACCCTAGCCCATACACTAAACCTAACCATATCCCTAACCCTAACCCTAAACCTTATCCTTACCTTAACCCTAACCCTAACCCTAACACTTACCCTTACCCTAACTCTAACCCTAACCCTAAACCTAACACATATCCTTACCCTAACCCTAACCCTAACCGTAACCCTAACCCTAACCCTAACCCTAACCTTTACCCTAACCCTAACCCTAACCCTAACCCTAACCCTAACGCTAACCCTTGCCCTTATCCTAAACCTAACCCTCACCCTAACCCTAACCCGTACCCTTACCCTAACTATAAACCTAACCGTAACCCTTACCCTAACCCTAACCCTAACCCTAACCCTAAATATTACCCTTACCCTAACCCTAACCTTTACCCTTACTCTAACCCTAATCCCAACCCTGACCCTAACAATAACCCTAACCCTAACCCTTACCCTTACCCTAATCCTAACCCTAACCCTTACCCTTACGCTAACCCTAACCCTAACTCTAACCCTAACCCTAACTCTAACCCTAACACTTAATCTAACCCTAATCCTAACCCTTACTCTAACCCTAACCCTAACCTCAACCTTAACCTAACCCTAACCCTAACCCTTACCATTACCCTAACCGTAACCCTAACCCTTACCCTAACCCTAACTCTTAACCTAAACCTAACCCTAACCCTAACCTCAACCTTAATCCTAACCCAAACCCTAAACCTAACCCTTACCCTTATCCTTACCCTAACCCTAACCCTAAACCTAACCCTAACCCTAAACTTAACCCTAATCCTTACCCTTACACTAAACCTAACCCTAACCCTAAACCTAAACCTAACCCTAACCCTAAACCTTACCCTTAGGCTAAACCTAAAACTAAACCTAACCCTAACCCTTACTCTTACCCTCACCATCACCCTAAACTTAACCCTAACCCGAACCCTAACCCTAACTCTAACCTTAACCCTAACCCTTATCCTTATTCTAACCCGAACACTAACACTACCCTAAACCTAAATCTAACCCTAAACCTAATCCTTACCCTTACACAAACCTTCACCCCAACCCTAACCTTAACCCCTAAAACTAACCCTAGCCCTAACGCTAACCCTTACCCTTATCCTAACCCAAAACCTAACCTTAACCCTAACCCTAACCCTAACCCTTACCCTTACCCTATCCCTAAACCTAACCCTTACCCTAAACCTTACACTTACCCTAACCCTAACCCTAACCCTTACCCTAAACCTAACCCCAACCCTAAACCTGACCCTAACCCTTACCCTTACCTTAACCCTAACCCTAACCCTAACCCTAACTTTAACCCTAACCCTAACCCTAACACATACCCTTACCCTAACCGTAACCCTAACCGTAACCCTAACCCTTACCCTAACCCTAACCTTTACCCTTACTCTAACCCTAACCCCAACCCTAACCATAACAATAACATTAACCCTAACCCTAACACTTACCCTTACCCTAATCCTAACCCTAACCCTTACCCTTAAGCTAACCCTAACCCTAACTCTAACCCTAAACCTAACTCTAACCCTAACACTAACCCTAACCCTAACCCTAAGCCTTACCCTTACCCTAACACTAAACCTAACCTTAACCCAAATCCTAACCCTAAACCTTACCCTTATCCTAACCCTAACCCTAACCCTAACCCTTCCCATAACCCTAACCGTAAACCAAACCCTAACCCTTACCCTTACCCTAACCCTAATCCTAACCTTACCCCTAAAACTAACCCTTACCCTTACCCTAACCCTAAACATAAACCTAACCCTAACCTTAAACCTAACCCAGACCTTACCATAACCCTAACACTAAACCAAACCTTTACCCTATCCTTAACCCTAATCCTAACCCTAACCCTTACCCTTACCCTAAACCTAACCCTAACCCTAAGCCTAACCCTAAACCTAACCCTAACCCTAAGCCTTACCCTTAGCCTAACCCTAACCTTAAACTTTACCCTTACCCTCACCCTAACCCTAACCTTAACCCTAATCCGAACCCTACCCCTAACCGTAAACTTAATCCTAACCCTTATCCTTACGCTAACCCTAAAACTAACCCTAACCCTCAACCTAACTCTAACCCTACACCTAACCGTTACCCTTAGCCTAACATTAACCCTAACCCTAACCGTAACCCCTAAGGCTAACCCGAACCCTAACGCTAACCCTTACCCTTATCCTAAACTTAACCCTCACCCTAACTCTAACCCGTACCCTTACCCTAACTATAAACCTAACCGTAACCCTTACCCTAACCCTAACCCTAACCCTAACCCTAAATGTTACCCTTACCCTAACCCTAACCCTAACCCTTACCCTAAACCTAACCCCAACCCTAAACTTGACCCTAATCATACCCTTACCTTAACCCTAACCCTAACCCTAACACATACCCTAACCCTCACTCTAACCCTAACCCTAACCCTAACCCTAAACTTAACCCTAAACGTAACCCTAACACATACCTTTACCCTAACCGTAACCCTAACCGTAAACCTAACCCTTACCCTAACCCTAACCTTTACCCTTACTCTAACCGTAACCCCAACGCTAACCCTAACAATAACCCTAACCCTAACCCTAACCCTTACCCTTACCCTAATCCTAACCCTAACCCTTACCCTTAAGCTAACCCTAACCCTAAATCTAAGCCTAACCCTAACTCTAACCCTAACACTTAACCTAACCCTAATCCTAACCCTTACTCTAACCCGAACCATAACCTCAACCTTAACCCTAACCCAAACCCTAAACCTAACCCTTAACCTTACCCTTACCCTAACCCTAACCCTAACCCTAACCCTAAACCTAACCCTTACTCTTACCCTCACCATCACCCTAACCTTAACCCTAACCCGAACCCTAACCCTAACTCTAATCTTAACCCTAACCCTTATCCTTACACTAACCCGAACACTAACCCTAACCCTAAACTTAACTCTAACCCTAAACCTAATCCTTACCCTTACACTAACCCTAACCCTAACCCTAACCTTAACCCCTAAGCCTAACCCTAGCCCTAACGCTAACCTTTACCCTTATCCTAACCCTAAATCTAACCTTAACCCTAACCCTAACCCTAACCCTTACCCTTACCCTATCCCTAAACCTATCCCTTACCCTAAACCTTACACTTACCCTAACCCTAACCCTAGCCCTTACCCTAAACCTAACCCTATCCCTAACCCAAACCCTAAACCTTACCCTTACCTTAACCCTAACCCTAACCCTAACACTTACCCTTACCCTAACTCTAACCCTAACCCTAACCCTAAACCTAACACATATCCTTACCCTAACCCTAACACTAACCGTAACCCTAACACTAACCCTAACCCTAACCTTTACCCTTACCCGAACCTTAACACTAAACTTAACAATAACCCTAAACCTAACCCTAACACTAACCCTAACCCTAACCCTAACCCTAACCCTAACCTAACCATAACCCTTACCCTAACCCTAACCCTAACCCTAACCCTAAATGTTACCCTTACCCTAACCCTACCCCTAACCCTTACCCTAAACCTAACCCCAACCCTAAACTTGACCCTAATCATACCCTTACCTTAACCCTAACCCTAACCCTAACACATACCCTAACCCTCACTCTAACCCTAACCCTAACCCTAACCCTAACCTTAACCCTAAACGTAACCCTAACACATACCTTTACCCTAACCGTAATCCTAACTGTAAACCTAACCCTTACCCTAACCCTAACCTTTACCCTTACTCTAACCCTAACCCCAACCCTAACCCTAACAATAACCCTAACCCTAACCCTAACCCTTACCCTTACCCTAACTTTAACCCTAACACTTAACCTAACCCTAATCCTAACCCTTACTCTAACCCGAACCATAACCTCAACCTTAACCCTAACCCAAACCCTAAACCTAACCCTTACCCTTACCCTTACCCTAACCCTAACCCTAAACCTAACCCTAACTCTAAACTTAACCCTAATCCTTACTCTTACACTAACCCTAACCCTAACCCTAACCCTAAACCTAACCCTTACTCTTACCCTCACCATCACCCTAACCTTAACCCTAACCCGAACCCTAACCCTAACTCTAACCTTAACCCTAACCCTTATCCTTACCCTAACCCGAACACTAACCCTAACCCTAAACTTAACTCTAACCCTAAACCTAATCCTTACCCTTACACTAACCCTAACCCTAACCCTAACCTTAACCCCTAAGCCTAACCCTAGCCCTAACGCTAACCTTTACCCTTATCCTAACCCTAAAGCTAACCTTAACCCTAACCCTAACCCTAACCCTTACCCTTACCCTATCCCTAAACCTAACCCTTACCCTAACCCTTACCCTTACCCTAACCCTAAACATAAACCTAACCCTAACCCTAAACCTAACCCTCACCCTAACCGTAAGCCTTACCCTTACCCTAACACTAAACCTAACCTTAACCCAAACCCTAACCCTAAACCTTACCCTTATCCTAACCCTAACCCTAACCCTAACCCTTACCATAACCCTAACCCTAAACCAAACCCTAACCCTTACCCTTACCCTAACGCTAATCCTAACCTTACCCCTAAAACGAACCCTTACCCTTACCCTAACCCTTACCCTAAACCTAACCCTTACCCTTACCCTAACACTAAACCTAACATTAACCCTAACCCTAACCCTAACCCTTACACTTACCCTAACCCTAACCCTAACCCTAAACATTACCCTTACCCTAAACCTAACTCTATCCCTAACCCTAAACCTAAACATAACCCTAAACCTTACCCTTACCCTAACCCTAACCCTAACCCTACACTTACCCTAACCCTAACCCTAACCCTAACCCTAACCTTAACCCTAACCGTAACCCTAACCCTAACCCTTACCCTTATCCTAACACTAACCCTAAACCTAACCCTAACCCTTACACTTAACATAACCCTAACCCTAAACCTAACCCTAACCCTAACACTAACCCTAACCCTAACCCTTACGCTAACCCTAAGCCTAAACCTAACCTTAATGCTAACCCTAACCCTAACCCTTACCCTAACACTAACCCTAACCCTAACCCTTACCCTCAACATAACCCTAACCCTAAACCTAACCCTAACCCTAACCCTATCCCTTACCCTAACCCTAACCCTAAACCTTACTCTTACCCTAACCCTAACCCTAACCCTTACCCTAAACCTAACCTATTCCTAACCCTAACCCTAACCCTTACACTTACCTTAACCCTAACCCTAACCCTAACACTTACCCTTACCCTAACTCTAACCCTAACCCTAACCATAACCCTAACACATATTCTTAACCGTAACCCTTACCCTAACCTACCCATCCCTAACCCTTACCCTTACCCTAACCCTAACCCTAACCCTAACCCTTACCCTAACCCTAAACCTAACCCTAAACCTAACCCTAACCCCTAACCTTAAAACTAACCCTAAACCTAACGCTAACCGTATCCTTAACCCCAAACCTAAACCTAACCCTAACCCTAACCCATACCCTAACACTTACCCTAACCCTAACCCTAACCCTAAACCTACCCATACCTTAACCCTAAACCTAACCCTAACACTTAACCTTACCCTAACTCTAACCCTATCCCTAACCATTACCCTTACCCTAACCCTTACCCTAACCCTAACCCTTACCCTTACCCAAACACTAAACCTAACATTAACCCTAAACCTAACCCTAACCCTTACCCTTACCCTAACCCTAACCCTAAACCTTACCCTTACCCTAAACCTAACCCTATCCCTAAACCTAATCCTAACCCTAAACCTAAACTTTACCCTTACCCTAACCCTAACCCTAAACCTTACCCTAAACCTAACCCTAACCCTAACCCTTACCCTTACTTTAACCCTAACCCTAACCCTTACCCTTATCCTAACGCTAACCCTAACAATAAACCTAACCCTAAACCTTACCTTTACCTTAACCCTAAATCTAACCTTCACCCCAACCCTAAACCTAAACCTAACTGTTACCCTAACCCTTACACTTACCCTAACCCTAACCCTAACCCTAAACCTAACCCTAACCCTAACCCTAACCCTTACCCTAACCCTAACCCTAATCCTAACTCTAACCCTTACCCTTACCCTAACCCTAACCCTAACCCTAAACCTAACCCTAACTCTAACCCTTACCCTTACCCTAACCCTGACCCTAACCCTAACCCTTACCCTAACCGTACACTTACCCTAACCGTAAACCTAACATTAACCCTAACCCTAGCCCTAACACTACCGTTACCCTAACCCTAACCCTAACCCTAAACCTTACCCTTACCCTAACCCTAACCCTAACCCTAACCCTAACCCTTACCCTTATCCTAACCCTATCCCTAACCCTAACACTTACCCTTACCCTAAACCCTACCCTAAACTTAATGCTAAGCCTAACCCTAACCCTAACCCTAATCCTAAACCTTACCCTTACCCTAACCCTAACCCTAACCCTAAACTTAACCCTTACCCTTACCCTAACCCAAAACCTAACATTAACCCTAACCCTAACCCTAAACCTTACCCTTACCCTAACCCTAACCCTAAACCTAACCCTAATCCTAATCTTAACTCCTAATCCTAAAACTACCCCTAACCCTAACCCTAACACTTACCCTTACCCTACCCTAAACCTAACCCTGAACCTAACACTTACCCTCACCCTAACCCTAACCCTAACCCTTACCCTTACCCTAACCCTAACCCTAACCTTAACCCCAGCCCTAAACCTAACCCTAACCTTAACCTTTACCCTAACACTTACCCTAACCCTAACCCTAACCCTAACACTCACCCTAACCCTAACACTAACTCTGACAATAAGCCTTAACCTAACCCTAACCCTAACCCTAACACTTACCCTTACCCTAACCCTAACCCTAACCCTTACTTTAACCTAAACCTAACCCTAACCCTAACTCTTACCCTAACCCTAACCCAAACATTAACCCCTAACCTTAACCCTTAACCTAACATTAACGTAACCCTAACCCTAAACCTTAACCTTACCGTAATCCTAAACCTAACACTAACCCTAACCCTAACCTAAACTTAACCCTAACCTAAACCCTAATCCTTGCCCTTACCCTAACCCTAACCGTAACCCTAACCCTAACCATAACCTTAACTCTTACCCTAATCCTAACCCTTAACCTTACCCTAACTATAAACCTAAACCTAATACTAACCCTAACCCTAACCCTAACCCTTACCCTACCCTAAACCTAACCCTATCACTAAACCAAAACCCTAAGCCTAATCATAACCGTAACCCTAACCCTTACCCTTATCCTACCCTAACCCTAACCCTAACCGTTACCCTAACCCTAACCCTAAACCTAACCTTAATGCTAACCCTAACCCTAACCCTAACCCTAACCGTTACCCTAACCCTAACCCTAACCCTAACCTTAACCTTAACCATAACCCTAACCCTAACCCTTACCCTAACCCTAACCCTTACCCTTAACATAACCCTAACCCTAAACCTAACCCTAACCCTAACCCTATCCCTTACCCTAACCATAACCCTAAACATTACGCTTACCCTAACCCTAACCCTAACCCTTACCCTAAACCTAACCTATCCCTAACCTTAACCCTAACCCTTACACTTACCTTAACCCTAACCCTAACCCTAACACTTACCCTTACCCTAACTCTAGCCCTAACCCTAACCATAACCCTAACACATATCCTTACCCTAACCCTAACCTTAACCGTAACCCTTAGTCTAACCTACCCATCTCTAACCCTTACCCTTACCCTAACCCTAACCCTAACCCTAACCCTTACCCTAACCCTAACCGTAAACCTTACCCTAACCCTAACCTTTACCCTTACCCTAACCCTAACCCTAAACCTAACCCTAACCATAACCCCTAACCTTAAAACTAACCCTAAACCTAAACCTAACCGTAACCTTAACCCCAAACCTAAACCTAACCCTAACCCTAACCCTTACCCTAACACTTACCCTAACCCTAACCCTAACCCTAAACCTTACCCATACCTTAACACTAACCCTAACCCTAACACTTACCCTTACCCTAACTCTAACCCTAACCCTAACCCTAACCCTAACCCTAACCCTTACCCTAACCCTTACTCTAACATTAACACTTACCCTTACCCTAACACTAAACCTAACATTAACCCTAAACCTAACCCTAACCCTTACCCTTACCCTAACCCTAACCCTAACCCTAAACCTAACCCTAACCCTAACCCTTACCCGAACCCTAACCCTAATCCTAATTCTAACCCTTACCCTTACCCTAACCCTAACACTAACTCTGACAATAAGGCTTACCCTAAACGTAACCCTAACCCTAACCCTAACACTTACCCTTACCCTAACCCGAACCCTAACCCTTACTTTACCCTAAACCTAACCCTAACCCTCTTACCCTAACCCTAACCCAAACATTAACCCCTAACCCTAACCCTTAACCTAACATTAACCTAACCCTAACCCTAAACCTTAACCTTACCGTAACCCTAAACCTAACTCTAACCCTAACCATAACCCTGACCTAAACTTAACCCTAACCCAAACCCTAATCCTTGCCCTTACCCTAACCCTAGCCGTAACCCTAACCCTAACCATAACCTTAACTCTTACCCTAATCCTAACCCTTAAACTTACCCTAACTATAAACCTAAACCTAATACTAACCCTAACCCTAACCCTAACCCTTACCCTACCCTAACCCTAACCCTAACACTAAACCAAAACCCTAAGCCTAATTCTAACCGTAACCCTAACCCTTACCATTATCCTAACCCTAACCCTAACCCTTACCCTAACCCTAACCCTAAACCTAAACTTAATGCTAACCCTAACCCTAACCCTTACCTTAACCCTAACCCTAACCCTAACCTTAAACTTAACCTTAACCGTAACCCTAACCCTAACCCTTACCCTACCCTAACCCTAACCCTAACACTAAACCAAAACCCTAACCCTAACCCTAAACCTAACCCTAACCCTAACCATATTCCTTACCCTAATCCTAACCCTAAACCTTACTCTTACCCTAACCCTAACCCTAACCCTTACCCTAAACCTAACCTATCCGTAACCCAAACCCTTACACTTACCTTAACCCTAACCCTAACCCTAACACTTACCCTTACCCTAACTCAAACCCTAACCCTAACCATAACCCTAACATATATCCTTACCCTAACCCTAACCTTAACCGTAACCCTTACCCTAACCTACCCATCCCTAACCCTGACACTTACCCTAACCCTAACCCTAACCCTAACCCTTACCCTAACCATAACCGTAACCCTTACACTAACCCAAACCCTTACCCTGACCCTAACCCTAACCCTAAACCTAACCCTAAACCTAACCATAACCCCTAACCTTAAAATTAACCCTAAACCTAACACTAACCCTAACCTTAACCCCAACCCTAAACCTAACCCTAACCCTAACCCTTACCCTAACACTTACCCTAACCCTAACCCTAACCCTAAACCTTACCCATACCTTAACACTAACCCTAACCCTAACACTTACCCTTACCCTAAAACTAACCTATCCCTAAACCTAACCCTAACCCTTACCCTAAACCTAACCTATGCCTAACCCTAACCCTAACCCTTACACTTACCTTAATGCTAACCCTAACCCTAACACTTACCCTTACCCTAACTCTAACCCTAACCCTAACCATAACGCTAACACATATCCTTACCCTAACCCTAACCCTAACCCTAACCCTAACCCTAACCCTAAACTAACCCTTACCCTAACCCTAACACTAAACCTAACTGTAACCCTAACCCTTACCCTTATCCTAACCCTAACCCTAACCCTTATCCTAAACCTAACACTAAACCTAACCTTAATGCTAACCCTAACGCTAACCCTAACCCTAACCCTAACCCTAACCCTAACCCTAAACTTAACCCTAACCATAACCCTAACCCTAACCCTTACCCTTACCTTAACACTAACCCTAACCCTAACCCTAACCCTTACCCTTAACTTAACCCCAACCCTAAACCTAACCCCAACCCTAACCCTAACCCTATCCCTTACCCTAACCCAAACCCTAAACCTTACCCTTACCCTAACCTTAACCCTAACCCTTATCCTAAACCTAACCTATCCCTAACCCTACCCCTAACCCTTACACTTACCTTAACCCTAACCCTAACCCTAACACTTACCCTTATCCTAACCCTAACCTTAACCCTAACACTAAACCTAACCTTAATGCTAACCCTAACCCTAACCGTAACCCTAACCCTAATACTAAACCTTACCCTTTCCCTAACCCTAAACCTAACCCTAAACCTAACCCTTACCCTTACCCTAACCCTAAACCTATCATTAACCCTAACCCTAAACCTAATCCTTACCCTTACCCTAACCCTAACCCTAACCCTAAACCTAACCCTAAACCTAACCCTAATCCTAACCCTAAAACTACCCCTACCCCTAACCCTAACCCTTACCCTTACCCTATCCCTAACCCTAAACCTAAACCTAACACTTACCCTCACCCTAACCCTAACTCTAACCCTTACCCTTACCCTAACCCTATCCCTAAACTTAACCCCAGCCCTAAACCTAACCCTAACCCTGACCCTTACCCTAACACTTACCCTAACCTTAACTCTAACGCTAACACTTACCCTTAACCTAACACTAACCCTAACCCTAACCCTTACCCGAACCCTAACCGAAACGCTAACCCCTAACCATAACACTTAACATAACACTAAACCGAATCTTAAACCTAAACCTTACCCTTACCCAAACCCTAAACCTAACTCTAACCCCAACCCTGACCCTAACCCTAAACTTAACCCTAATCCTAAACCTAACCCTTACCCTTACCCTAACCCTAACCCTAAACCTAAACCTAACCCTAACCCTAACCCAACCTTAACCCTAACCCTAACCCTAACCATTACCCTTACCCTAACCCTAACCCTAAACCTAACACTAAACCTGCCCTAACCCTAACCCTAACACTTACACTACCCTAACCCTAACCCTATTCCTAAACCTAACCCCTAAGCCTAACCCTAATCCTAACCCTAACCCTTACCCTTATCCTAACCCTAACCCTAACACTTACCCTTACCCTAAACCCTACCCTAAGCCTAACGCTAACCCTAACCCTTACCCTAACTCTAACCCTAACATTTACCATTACCCTAACCCTAAACATGAACCTAAACCCAACCCTAAACCTAAACCTAACCCTTACCCTAAGCTTAACCCTTACCGTTACCTTAACCCTAACACTAAACCTAACCCTAACCCTAACCCTTACTCTTATCCTGACCCTAAATCTAACCCTAACCCTAAACCTTACCCTTACCCTAACCCTAACCCTAACCCTTACCCTAAACCAAACTTTAACCCTAACCCTTACCCTTACCTTAACCCTAACCCTAACCCTAACCCTTACCCTTATCCTAACGCTAACACTTACCCTTACCCTAACCTAACCCTTATCCTAATCCTAACACTAACCCTAACCCTAAACCTAACTCTAACCATAAAACTAATCCTTACCCTTACACTAACCCTAACCCTAACCCTAACCGTAACCCCTAAGCCTAACCCTAACCGTAACGCTAACCCTTACCCTTACCCTAACCCTAAACCTACTCTTAAACCTAACCCTAACCCTAACCCTTACCCTTAACCTAACCCTAACCCTAACCTTAACCCTAAACCTTATCCTTACCCTAACCCTAACCGTAAACCTTACCCTAAACCTAACCCTATCCCTAACCCTAACCCTAACCCTAACCCTTACCCTAACCCTAACCCTAACCCTAAACCTTACCCTTACCCTAAACCTAACTCTATCCCTAACCCTAACCCTAACCCTAACCCTAAACCTTACCCTTACCCTAACCCTTACCCTAACCCTTACCCTAAACCTAACCCTAATCATAACCCTTACCCTTACCTTAATCCTAACCCAAACCTAACCCTTACCCTTATCCTAACGCTAACCCTAACACTAAACCTAACCCTAAACCTTACCCTTACCCTAACCCTAAATCTAACCTTAACCCCAACCCTAACCCTAACCGTAACCTGAACCCTAACCCTAACCCTAACCTTTACCCTTACCCTAACCCTAACCCTAACCCTAACAGTAATCTTAACCCTAACCCTAACCCTTACCCTTACCCTAATCCTAACCCTACCCTACCCTTACCTCACCCTAACCCTAACCCTAACTTTAACCCTAACCATAACCCTAACCCTAACACTTACCCTAACACTAATCCTATCCCTTACTCTAACCCTAACCCTAACCTCAAACTTAACCTAACCCTAACCCTAACCCTTACCATTACCCTAAACCTAACCCTAACCCTAACCCTTACAATAACCCTAACTTTAAACCTAAACCTAACCCTAAACCTAACCTCAACCTTAACCCTAACCCTAACCCTAAACCTAACCCTTACCCTTACCCTAACCCTAACCCTAACCCTAAACCTAAACCTAAACCTAACCCTAAACTTAACCCTAACCCTTACCCTTACCCTAACCCTAACCCTAAACCTATCCTAACCCTAACCCTAACCCTAACCCTTACCCTTAGCCTAAACCTAACCCTACCCCTCACCCTAACCCTTATTCTTACCCTCACCCTAACCCTAACCTTAACCCTAACCCAAACCCTAACCCTAACCCTAAACTTAACCCTAACCCTTATCCTTACCCTAACCCTAACACTAACCCAAACCCTAAACCTAACTCTAACCCTAAACCTAATCCTTACCTTTATACTAACCCTAACCGTAACCCCTAAGCCTAACCCTAACCCAAAGCTCACCCTTACCCTTACCCTAACCCTAAACCTAACCTTAACCCTAACCCTAACCCTAACATTTACCCTTACCCTAACCCTAACCCTAAACCTTACCCTTACCCTAACCCTAACCCTAACCCTTACCCTAAACCTAACCTATCCCTAACCCTAACCCTAACCCTTACACTTACCTTAACCCTCACCCTAACCCTAACCGGAACCCAAACCTAACCCTAATCTTAACCTTAACACTTATCCTTACCCTAACACTAACCCTAACCCTAAACCTATCTCTAACCCTAAACCTAATCCTTACCCTTAAACTGACCCTAACCCTAACCCTAACCATAACCCCTAAGCCTAACCCTAACCCTAATGCTAACCCTTACGCTTACCCTAACCCTAAACCTAACCTTAACCCTAACCCTAACCCTAACCCTTACCCTTACGCTAACCCTAACCCTAACCCTAAACCTTACCCTTACCCTATCCCTAACACTAACCCTTACTGTAAACTTAACCCTATCCCTAACGCTAACCCTAACCCTTACCCTTACCTTAACCCTAACCCTAACCCTAACCCTAACCCTAACACATATCCTTACCCTAACCCTTACCCGAAACCTAACCCTAAACTTAACCCTAACCCTAAACCTAACCCTAACACTAACGCTAACCCTAACCCTAACCCTAAACCTAACCCTAACCCTAACCCTAACCCGAACACTTGCCCTAACCCTTACCCTAACCCTAACCCTTACCCTTACCCTAACACTAAACCTAACATTAACCCTAACCCTAACCCTAAACCTTACCCTTACCCTAACACTAAATCTAACCTTAACCCCAACCCTAAACCTAACCCGAACAGTAACCCTATCCCTTATCCCTACCCTAACCCTAAACCTAACCCTATCCCTAACCCTAACCCTAAACCTTACCCTATCCCTAACGCTAATCCTAACTCTAACCCTTACCCTTACCCTAACCCTAACCCTAAACCTAACCCTAACCCTAACCCATACCCTATCCCTAACCCTAATTCTAACCCTAACCCTTACCCTTACCCTAACCCTAACCCTAACCCTAAACCTAAACCTAACCCTAACCCTAACCCTAAACCTAACCCTAACCCTAACCCTAACCCTTACCCTTAGCGTAACCCTAACCCTAAACCTTACCCTTACCCTCACCCTAACCCCAACCTTAACCCTAATCCGAACCCTACCCCTAAACCTAACCTTAATCCTAACCCTTATCCTTACCGTAACCCTAACACTAACCCTGACCTTCAACCTAACTCTAACACTAAACCTAACCCTTACCCTTACCCTAACCCTAACCCTAAGTCTAACTGTAACCCCTAAGGCTAACCCTAACCCTAACGCTAACCCTTACCCTTATCCTAACCCTAACCCTCACCCTAACCCTAACCTCTACCCTTACCCTAACTCTAAACCTAACCTTAACCCTAACCCTAATCCTAACCCTTACCCTTACCCTAACCCTAACGCTAACCCTAACCCTAAAGCTTACCCTTACCCTAACCCTAACCCTAACCCTTACCCTAAACCTAACCCCAACCCTAACCCTGACCCTAAACCTTACACTTACCTTAACCCTAACCCTAACCCTAACACATACCCTTAACCTCACTCTAACCCTAACCCTAACCCAAACCCTAACACATATCCTTACCCTAACCCTACCCCTAAATCTAACCCTATCCCTAACCCTAACCCTTATCCTATCCCTAACCCTAATTCTAACCCTAACCCTTACCCTTACCCTAAGCCTAACCCTAACCCTAAACCTAACCCTAAACCTAACCCTAAACCTAACCCTAACCCTAACCCTTACCCTTAGCCTAACCCTAACCCTAACCCTAAACCTTACCCTTACCCTCACCCTAACCCTAACCTTAACCCTAATCCGAACCCTACCCCTAAACCTAACCTTAATCCTAACCCTTATCCTTACCGTAACCCTAACACTAACCCTAACCTTCAACCTAACTCTAACACTAAACCTAACCCTTACCCTTACCCTAACCCTAACCCTAAGTCTAACTGTAACCCCTAAGGCTAACCCTAACCCTAACGCTAACCCTTACCCTTATCCTAACCCTAACCCTCACCCTAACCCTAACCTCTACCCTTACCCTAACTCTAAACCTAACCTTAACCCTAACCCTAACCCTAACCCTTACCCTTACCCTAACCCTAACCCTAACCCTAACCCTAACCCTAAACCTTACCCTTACCCTAACCCTAACCCTAACCCTTACCCTAAACCTAACCCCAACCCTAACCCGGACCCTAACCCTTACCCTTACGTTAACCCTAACCCTAACCCTAACACATACCCTCACCCTCACTCTAACCCTAACCCTAACCCTAACCCTAACACATATCCTTACCATAACCCTAACCCTAACCCTAACCCTAACCTTAACCCTAACCCTAACCTAACATATATCCTTACCTTAACCCTAACCCTAACCGTAACCGAACCCTAAACCTAACCCTAACCTTTACCCTTACCCTAACCCTAACCCTAACCCTAACAGTAATCCTAACGCTAACCCTAACCCTTACCCTTACCCTAATCCAAACCCTAACCCTAACCCTAACCTCAACCTTAACCTAACCCTAACCCTAACCCTTACCATTACCCGTACCCTAACCCTAACACTAACCCTAACCCTTACAATAACCCTAACTCTTAACCTAAACCTAACCCTAATCCTAACCTCAACCTTAACCCTAACCCATACCCTAAACTTAACCCTAACCCTTACCCTTACCCTAACCGTAAACCTAACCCTAAACCTAAACCTAACCCTAACCCTAACCCTAAACCTTACCCTTAGCCTAAACCTACCCCTACCCCTAACCCTAACCCTTACTCTTACTGTCACCCTAACCCTAACCTTAACCCTAACCCAAACCCTAACCCTAACCCTAACCTTAACCCTAACCCTTAACCTTACCCTAACCCTAACACTAACCCTAACCCTAAATCTAACTCTAACCCTAAACCTAATCCTTACCCTTACACTAACCGTAACCCTAACCCTAACCGTAACCCCTAAGCCTAACCCTAACCCTAATGCTGACCCTTACCCTTACCCTAACCCTAAACCTAACCTTAACCCTAACCCTAACCCTAACATATACCCTTACCCTAACCCTAACCCTAAACCTTACCCTTACCCAAACACTAACCCTAACCCTTAACCTAAACCTAACCTATCCCTAACCCTAACCCTAACCCTTACACTTACCTTAACCCTAACCCTAACCCTAACACTTACCCTTACCCTAACTCTAACCCTAACCCTAACCATAACCCTAACACGTATCCTTACCCTAACCCTAACCCTAACATTAACCCTTACCCTAACCTACCCTGTCCCTAACCCTTACCCTTGCCCTAACCCTAACCCTAACCCTAACCCTAACCCTTACCCTAACCCTAACCCTAACCCTTACCCTAATCCTAACACTTACCCTTACCCTAACTCTAACCCTAACCCTAACAATAACCCTAACCCTAAATCTAACCCTAACACTAACCCTAACCCTAACACTAACGCTAACCCTAACCGTAACGCTAACCATAACCCTAACCCTAACCCTAACCCTAACCCTTACCCTAAACCTAACTTTAACCCTAACCCTTTCCCTTACCTTAACCCTAACCCTAACCCTAAACCTTACCCTTACCCTAACACTAACCCTAACCCTAAACCTAACTCTAACCATAAACCTAATCCTTACCCTTACACTAACACTAACCCTAACCCTAACCGTAACCCCTAAGCCTAACCCTAACCCTAACGCTAACCATTACCCTTACCCTAAACCTAACCCTAAACCTTACCCTTACCCTTACCCTAACCCTAACCCTAACCCTAACACATATCCTTACCCTAACCCTAACCCTAACCGTAACCCTAACCCTAATCCTAACGCTAACCATAACCTTTACGCTTACCCGAACCCTAACCCTAAACTTAACCCTAACCCTAAACCTAACCCTAACCCTAACCCTAACATTAACACTAACGCTAACCCTAACCCTAACCCTAAACATAACCCTAACCCTAACCCTAACCCTAACAGTAAACCTTACCATACACCTTACCCTAACCCTAACCCTTACCCTTACCCTAACACTAAACCTAATACTAACCCTAACCCGAACCCTAACCCTTACCGTTACTCTAACCCTAACCCTAACCCTAAACCTTACCCTTACCCTTACCCTAAACCTAACCCTAACCCTAACCCTAAGCCTAACAAATATCCTTACCCTAACCCTAACCCTAACCCTAACCCTAACAGTAACCCTAACCATAACCCTTATCCTAACCCTAACCCTAAACCTAAACCTAACCCTTAACCTAACCCTAACACTATTCCTAACCACTAACCCTAACTCTTACCCTAACCCTATCCCTAACCCTAACACTTACCTTACCCTAACCCTAACCCTAAATCTAACCCTATCCATAACCCTAACCCTAACACTTACCCCAAACCTAATCCTAACCCTTACTCTAACCCTAACCCTAACCTCAATCTTAACCCTAACCCTAACCCTAACCCTAACCCTTACCCTTACCCTAACCCTAACCCTAACCCTAACCCTTACCCTAACCCTAACCCTAACTCTTACCCTAACCCTAAACCTTACCCTTACCCAAACCCTAACCCTAAACTTAACCCTAACCCTAACCATAACCCCTAACCCTAAAACTAACCCTAACCCTAACCCTAAACCTTACCCTTTCCCTAACCCTAACCTAAACCCAAACCCTAAACCTAACATAACCCTAACCCTTACCCTAACACTTACCCTTACCCTAACCCTTACATTAACCCTAACATTACCACTAACCCATAACCCTAAACCTTACCCTTACCCTAACCCTAACCCTAACCCTAAACCTAACACTTGCCCTCACCCTAACCCTAACCCTAACCCTTACCCTACCCTAACCATAACCCTAACCTTAACCCCAGCCCTAAACCTAACCCTAAACTTAACTCTTACCCTAACACTTACCCTAACCCTAACCCTAACCCTAATTTTAACTCTAACCCTTACCCTTACCCTAACCCTAATCCTAACCCTAAACCTAACCCTAACCCTAACCTTAACCCTAAACCTAACCCTTACCCTAACCCTAACCCTATCCCTAAACCTAACCCTAACCCTAACACTAAACCTTACCCTTACCCTAAGCCTAACCCTAACCCTAACCCTAAACCTTACCCTTACCCTAACCCTAAACCTAACCCTTACTCTAAACTTAACCCTATCCCTAACGTTAACCCTAACCCTTACCCTTACCTTAACCCTAACCCTAACCCTAACTCTAAACCTAACACATATCCTTACCCTAACCCTTACAGGAACCCTAACGCTAAACTTAACCCTAACCCTAACACTAACGCTAACCCTAAAACTAACCCTAAACCTAACCCTAACCCTAACCCTAACCCTAACACTTGCCCTAACCCTTACCCTAACCCTAACCCTAACCCTTACCCTTACCTTAACACTAAATCTAACCTTAACCCCAACCCTAACCCTTACCCTATCCCTAACCCTAATTCTAACCCTAACCCTTATCCTTACCCTAACCATAACCATAACCCTAACCCTAAACCTAACCCTAACTCTAACCCTAACCCTTACCCTTAGCCTAACCCTAACCCTAAACCTTACCCTTACCCTCACCCTAACCCTAACCTTAACCCTAATCCGAACCCTACCCCTAAACCTAACCTTAATCCTAACCCTTATCCTTACCGTAACCCTAACACTAACCCTAACCCTCAACCTAACTCTAACACTAAACCTAACCCTTACCCTTACCCTAACCCTAACCCTAACTTTAACTGTAACCCCTAAGGCTAACCCTAACCCTAACGCTAACCCTTACCCTTACCCTAACCCTAAACCTCACCCTAACCCTAACCTGTACCCTTACCCTAATTCTAAACCTAACCTTAACCCTAACCCTAACCCTAACCCTTACCCTTACCCTAACCGTAACGCTAACCCTAACCATAAACCTTACCCTTACTCTAACACTCACCCTAACCCTTACCCTAAACCTAAGCCCAACCCTAACCCTAACCCTAACCCTTACACTTACCTTAACCCTAACCCTAACCCTAACACATACCCTTAACCTCACTCTAACCCTAACCCTAACCCAAACCCTAACACATATCCTTACCCTAACCCTAACCCTAACCCTAACCCGAACCCTAACCCTAACCTTTACCCTTACCCTAACCCTAACCCTAACAGTAATCCTAACCCTAACCCTAACCCTTACCCTTACCCTAATCCTAACCCTAAACCTTACCCTTACCCTAACCCTAACCCTAACCTCAACCTTAACCTAACCCTAACCCTAACTCTTACCATTACCCTAACCCTAACCGTAACCCTAACCCTTACAATAACCCTAACTCTTAACCTAAACCTAACCCTAATCCTAACCTCAACCTTAAAGCTAACCCTAACCCTAAACCTAATCCTTAACCTTACCCTAACCCTAACCCTAACCCTAAACCTAACCCTAACCCTAAACTTAACCCTAACCCTTACCCTTACCCTAACCCTAACCCTAACGCTAACCCTAAACCTAACACTAACCCTAACCCTAAAACTTACCCTTAGCCTAAACCTAACCCTGCCCCTCATCCAAACCCTTACCCTTACCCTAACCCTAACCCTAACCCAAACCATAACCCTAAACTCAACCTTAACCCTAACCCTAACTCTAGCCCTAAACCTAACACTTTCCCTTACCCTAACTCTAACCCTAACCCTAACCATAACCCTAACACATATCCTTACCCTAACCCTAACCCTAACTTTATCCCTTACCCTAACCTACACTGTCCTTAACACTTACCCTTACCCTAACCCTAATCCTAACCCTAACCCTTACCCTAACCCTAACCCTAACACTTACCCTAACCCTTAACCTTACCCTAACCCTAACCCTAAACCTAACCCTAACCCTAAACCTAACCCTAACCTTAACCTTAACCCCAACCCTAAACCTAACCCTAACCCTAACCCTTACCCTAACACTTACCCTAACCCTAACCCTAACCCTAAACCTTACCCTTACCTTAACCCTAACCCTAACCCTAACACTTACCCTTATCCCAACGCTAACCCTAACCCTAAACCTAACCCTAAATCTTACCCTTACCCTAACCCTAAATATAACCTTAACCCCAACCCTAAACCTAACCCTAACAGTAATCCTAACACTTACCCTAACCCTAACCCTTACCCTTACCCTAACACTAAACCTAACATTAACCCTAACCCTAAACCTAACCCTAACCCTAACCCTTACCCTTACCCTAACCCTAACCCTAACCCTAAAACTTACCCTTACCCTAACCCTAACCCTAACCCTAACCCTTACCCTTACCTTAACCCTAACCCTAACCCTAACCCTTACCCTTATCCTAACACTAACCCTAACCCTAAACCTAACCCTAAACCTTACCCTTACACTAACCCTAAATCTAACCTTAACCCCAACCCTAAACCTAACCCTAACGGTAACCCTAACCCTTACCCTTACCCTAACCCTAACCCTAAACCTAACCCTAACCCTAACCCTAACCATTACCCTAACCCTAACTCTAATCCTAACTCTAACCATTACCCTTACCCTAACCCTAACCGTAACCCTAAACCTAACCCTAACCATAACCTTAACACTAACCCTAACCCTTACCCTAACCCTAACCCTAAACCTAACCCTAACCCTAACCCTAACCCATACCCGTAGGCTAACTTTAACCCTAAACCTAACCCTAACCCTTACTCTTACCCTCACCCTAACCCTAACCCGAACCCTAACCCTAACCCTGACCCTAACCTTAACCCTAACCCTTATCCTTACCCTAACACTAACCCTAACCCTAAACCTAACTCTAACCCTAAACCTAATCCTTACCCTTAAACTAACCCTAACCGTAACCCTCACCGTAACCCCTAAGCCTAACCCTAACCCTAACGCTAACACTTACTCTTACCCTAACCCTAAACCTAACCTTAACCCTAACCCTAAACCTAACCCTTACCCTTACCCTAACCCTAACCCTAACCCTAACCCTAACCCTAACACTAACGCTAACCCTAACCTAAACCCTAAACCTAACCGTAACCCTAACCCTAACCCTAACACTTGCCCTAACCCTTACCCTAACTCTAACCCTAACCCTTACCCTTACCCTAACAACAAATCTAACCTTAACCCCATCCCTAAACCTAACCCTAACCGTAACCCTAACCCTTATCCCTACCCTAACCCTAAACCTAAACCTAACCCTATCCCTAACCCTAACCCTAACCCTTACCCTATCCCTAACGCTAATCCTAACTCTAACCCTTACCCTTACCCTAACCCTAACCCTAACCCTAACCCTAAACCTAAACCTAACCCTAACCCTCACCCTTACCCTATCCCTAACCCTAATTCTAACCCTAACCCTTACCCTTACCCTAACCCTAACCATAACCCTAACCCTAAACCTAACCCTAACCCTTACCCTTAGCCTAACCCTAACCCTAAACCTTACCCTTACCCTCACCCTAACCCTAACCCGTAACCTTACCCTAACTATAAACCTAACTGTAACCCTTACCCTAACCCTAACCCTAACCCTAACCCTAACCCTAAATGTTACCCTTAACCTAACCCTAACCCTAACCCTTACCCTAAACCTAACCCCAACCCTAAACCTGACCCTAACCCTTACCCTTACCTTAACCCTAACCCCAACCCTAACACATACCCTTACCCTCACTCTAACCCTATCCCTAACCCTAACCCTAACCTTAACCCTAACCCTAACACATACCCTTACCCTAACCGTAACCCTAACTGTAACCCTAACCCATACCCTAACCCTAACCTTTACCCTTACTCTAACCCTAATCCCAACCCTAACCCTAACAATAACCCTATCCCTAACCCTAACCCTTACCCTTACCCTAATCCTAACCCTAAACCTTACCCTTACGCTAACCCTAACCCTAACTCTAACCCTAACCCTAACTCTAACCCTAACACTTAACCTAACCCTAATCCTAACCCTTACTCTAACCCTAACCCTAACCTCAATCTTAACCTAACCCTAACCCTTACCATTACCCTAACCCTAACCCTAAACCTAACCCTAACCCTTACCCTAACCCTAACTCTTAACCTAAACCTAACCTCAACCTTAACCCTAACCCAAACCCTAAACCTAACCCTTACCCTTACCCTTACCCTAACCCTAACCCTAAACCTAACCCTAACCCTAAACTTAACCCTAATCCTTACCCTTACATTAAACCTAACCCTAACCCTAACCCTAAACCTAAACCTAACCCTAACCCTTACTCTTACCCTCAACATCACCCTAACCTTAACCCTAACCCGAACCCTAACCCTAACTCTAACATTAACCCTAACCCTTATCCTTACCCTAACCTGAACACTAACCCTAACCCTAAACCTAAATCTAACCCTAAACCTAATCCCTACCCTTACACTAACCTTAACCCTAACCCTAAACTTAACCCCTAAGCCTAACCGTAGCCCTAATGCTAACCCTTACCCTTATCCTAACCCTAAACCTAAACTTAACCCTAACCCTAACCCTAACCCTTACCCTTACCCTATCCCTAAACCTAACCCTTACCCTAAACCTTACACTTACACTAACCCTAACCCTAACCCTTACCCTAAACCTAACCCCAACCCTAAACCTGACCCTAACCCTTACCCTTACCTTAACTCTAACCCTAACCCTAACACGTACCCTTACCCTCACTCTAACCCTAACCCTAACCCTAACCAGAACCTTAACCCTAACCCTAACACATACCCTTACCCTAACCGTAACCCTAACCGCAACCCTAACACTTACCCTAACCCTAACCTTTACCCTTACTCTAAACCTAACCCCAACCCTAACCCTAACAATCACCCTAACCCTAACCCTAACCCTTACCCTTACCCTAATCCTAACCCTAACCCTTACCCTTACCCTAACCATAACCCTAACTCTAACCCTAACCCTAACTCTAACCCTAACACTTAACCTAACCCTAATCCTAACCCTTACTCTAACCCTAACCCTAACCTCAACCTTAACCCTAACCCAAACCCTAAACCTAACCCTTACCCTATCCCTAACCGTAAACCTAACCCTAACTCTAAACTTAACCCTAATCCTTTCCCTTACACTAACCCTAACCCTAACACTAAACCTAACCCTAAACCTAACCCTTATTCTTACCCTCACCATCACCCTAACCTTAACCCTAACCCGAAACCTAACCCTAACTCTAACCTTAACCCTAACCCTTATCCTTACCCTAACCCGAACACTAACCCTTACCCTAAACCTAACTCTAACCCTAAACCTAATCCTTACCATTACACTAACCCTAACCCTAACCCTAACCTTAACCCCTAGGCCTAACCCTAGCCCTAACGCTAACCCTTACCCTTATCCTAACCCTAAACCTAACCTTAACCCTAACCCTAACCCTAACCCTTACCCTTACCCTATCCCTAAACCTAACCCTTACCCTAAACCTTACACTTACCCTAACCCTAACCCTAGCCCTTACCCTAAACCTAACCCTATCCCATACCCTAACCCTAAACCTTATCCTTACCTTAACCCTAACCCTAACCCTAACACTTACCCTTACCCTAACTCTAACCCTAACCCTAAACCTAACACATATCCTTACCCTTACCCTAACCCTAACCGTAACCCTAACCCTAACCCTAACCCTAACCTTTACCCTAACCCTAACCCTAACCCTAACCCTAACCCTAACGCTAACCCTTGCCCTTATCCTAAACCTAACCCTCACCCTAACCCTAACCTGTACCCTTACCCTAACTATAAACCTAACCGTAACCCTTACCCTAACCCTAACACTAACCCTAACCCTAAATATTACCCTTACCCTAACCCTAACCTTTACCCTTACTCTAACCCTAATCCCAACCCTAACCCTAACAATAACCCTAACCCTAACCCTTACCCTTACCCTAATCCTAACCCTAACCCTTACCCTTACGCTAACCCTAACCCTAACTCTAACCCTAACCCTAACTCTAACCCTAACACTTAACCTAACCCTAATCCTAACCCTTACTCTAACCCTAACCCTAACCTCAACCTTAACCTAACCCTAACCCTAACCCTTACCATTACCCTAACCGTAACCCTAACCCTTACCCTAACCCTAACTCTTAACCTAAACCTAACCCTAAGCATAACCTCAACCTTAATCCTAACCCAAACCCTAAACCTAACCCTTACCCTTATCCTTACCCTAACCCTAACCCTAAACCTAACCCTAACCCTAAACTTAACCCTAATCCTTACCCTTACACTAAACCTAACCCTAACCCTAAACCTAAACCTAACCCTAACGCTAAACCTTACCCTTAGGCTAAACCTAAAACTAAACCTAACCCTAACCCTTACTCTTACCCTCACCATCACCCTAAAATTAACCCTAACCCGAACCCTAACCCTAACTCTAACCTTAACCCTAACCCTTATCCTTATTCTAACCCGAACACTAACACTACCCTAAACCTAAATCTAACCCTAAACCTAATCCTTACCCTTACACTAACCTTAACCCTAACCCTAACCTTAACCCCTAAAACTAACCCTAGCCCTAACGCTAACCCTTACCCTTATCCTAACCCAAAACCTAACCTTAACCCTAACCCTAACCCTAACCCTTACCCTTACCCTATCCCTAAACCTAACCCTTAACCTAAACCTTACACTTACCCTAACCCTAACCCTAACCCTTACCCTAAACCTAACCCCAACCCTAAACCTGTCCCTAACCCTTACCCTTACCTTAACCCTAACCCTAACCCTAACACATACCCTTACCCTCACTCTAACCCTAACCCTAACCCTAACCCTAACCCTAACCTTAACCCTAACCCTAACCCTAACACATACACTTACCCTAACCGTAACCCTAACCGTAACCCTAACCCTTACCCTAACCCTAACCTTTACCCTTACTCTAACCCTAACCCCAACCCTAACCATAACAATAACATTAACCCTAACCCTAACACTTACCCTTACCCTAATCCTAACCCTAACCCTTACCCTTAAGCTAACCCTAACCCTAACTCTAACCCTAAACCTAACTCTAACCCTAACACTTAACCTAACCCTAATCCTAACCCTTACTCTAACCCGAACCATAACCTCAACCTTAACCCTAACCCAAACCCTAAACCTAACCCTTACCCTTACCCTTACCCTAACCCTAACCCTAAACCTAACCCTAACTCTAAACTTAACCCTAATCCTTACCCTTACACTAACCCTAATCCTAACCCTAACCCTAACCCTAAACCTAACCCTTACTCTTACCCTCACCATCACCCTAACCTTAACCCTAACCCGAACCCTACCCCTAACTCTAACCTTAACCCTAACCCTTATCCTTACCCTAACCCGAACACTAACCCTAACCCTAAACTTAACTCTAACCCTAAACCTAATCCTTACCCTTACACTAACCCTAACCCTAACCCTAACCTTAACCCCTAAGCCTAACCCTAGCCCCAACGCTAACCCTTACCCTTATCCTAACCCTAAACCTAACCTTAACCCTAACCCTAACCCTAACCCTTACCCTTACCCTATCCCTAAACCTAACCCTTACCCTAAACCTTACACTTACCCTAACCCTAACCCTAGCCCTTAAACTAAACCTAACCCTATCCCTAATCCTAACCCTAAACCTTACCCTTACCTTAACCCTAACCCTAACCCTAACACTTACCCTTACCCTAACCCTAACCCTAAACCTAACACATATCCTTACCCTAACCCTAACACCAATCGTAACCCTAACCCTAACCCTAACCCTAACCTTTACCCTTACCCGAACCCTAACACAAAACTTAACTCTAACCCTAAACCTAACCCTAACACTAACCCTAACCCTAACACTAACGCTAACCCTAACCCTAACTTAACCCTATCCCTAACCCTAACCCTAACCCTAACCCTTACCCTAACCCTTACCCTAAACCTAACCCTTACCCTTACCCTAACACTAAACCTAACATTAACCCTAACCCTAACCCTAACCCTTACCATTACCCTAACCCTAACACTAACACTAAACATTACCCTTACCCTAAACCTAACTCTATCCCTAACCCTAACCCTAACCATAACCCTAAACCTTACCCTAACCCTAACCCTAACCCTAACTCTAACCCTAACCCTAACCCTAATCCTAACCCTTACCCTTACCTTAACCCTAACCCTAACCCTAACCCTAATCCTTACCCTTATCCTAACGCTAACCCTAATCCTAAACCTAACCCTAAACCTAACCCTTACCCTAACCCTAACCCTAACCCTTACCCTTACCCTAACCCTAAACATAAACCTAACCCTAACCCTAAACCTAACCCTAACCCTAACCCTAAGCCTTACCCTTACCCTAACACTAAACCTAACCTTAACCCAAATCCTAACCCTAAACCTTACCCTTATCCTAACCCTAACCCTAACCCTAACCCTTACCATAACCCTAACCCTAAACCAAACCCTAACCCTTTCCCTTACCCTAACGCTAATCCTAAACTTACCCCTAAAACTAACCCTTACCCTTACCCTAACCCTAAACATAAACCTAACCCTAACCTTAAACCTAACCCAAACCTTACCATAACCCTAACCCTAAACCAAAACTTTACCCTATCCTTAACCCTAATCCTAACCCTAACCCTTACCCTTACCCTAAACCTAACCCTAACCCTAAGCCTAACCCTAAACCTAACCCTAACCCTAAGCCTTACCCTTAGCCTAACCCTAACCTTAAACTTTACCCTTACCCTCACCCTAACCCTAACCTTAACCCTAATCCGAACCCAACCCCTAACCCTAAACTTAATCCTAACCCTTATCCTTACGCTAACCCTAACACTAACCCTAACCCTCAACCTAACTCTAACCCTAAACCTAACCCTTACCCTTAGCCTAACCCTAACCCTAACCCTAACCGTAACCCCTAAGGCTAACCCTAACCCTAACGCTAACCCTTACCCTTATCCTAAACTTAACCCTCACCCTAACTCTAACCCGTACCCTTACCCTAACTATAAACCTAACCGTAACCCTTACCCTAACCCTAACCCTAACCCTAACCCTAAATGTTACCCTTAACCTAACCCTAACCCTAACCCTTACCCTAAACCTAACCCCAACCCTAAACTTGACCCTAATCATACCCTTACCTTAACCCTAAACCTAACCCTAACACATACCCTAACCCTCACTCTAACCCTAACCCTAACCCTAACCCTAACCTTAACCCTAAACGTAACTCTAACACATACCTTTACCCTAACCGTAACCCTAACCGTAAACCTAACCCTTACCCTAACCCTAACCTTTACCCTTACTCTAACCCTAACCCCAACCCTAACCCTAACAATAACCCTAACCCTAACCCTAACCCTTACCCTTACCCTAATCCTAACCCTAACCCTTACCCTTAAGCTAACCCTAACCCTAACTCTAACCCTAACACTAACTCTAACCCTAACACTTAACCTAACCCTAATCCTAACCCTTACTCTAACCTGAACCATAACCTCAACCTTAACCCTAACCCAAACCCTAAACCTAACCCTTACCCTTACCCTTACCCTAACCCTAACCCTAAACCTAACCCTAACTCTAAACTTAACCCTAATCCTTACCCTTACACTAACCCTAACCCTAACCCTAACCCTAAACCTAACCCTTACTCTTACCCTCACCATCACCCTAACCTTAACCCTAACCCGAACCCTACCCCTAACTCTAACCTTAACCCTAACCCTTATCCTTACCCTAACCCGAACACTAACCCTAACCCTAAACTTAACTCTAACCCTAAACCTAATCCTTACCCTTACACTAACCCTAACCCTAACCCTAACCTTAACCCCTAAGCCTAACCCTAGCCCTAACGCTAACCTTTACCCTTATCCTAACCCTAAAGCTAACCTTAACCCGAAACCTAACCCTAACCCTTACCCTTACCCTATCCCTAAACCTAACCCTTACCCTAAACCTTACACTTACCCTAACCCTAACCCTAGCCCTTACCCTAAACCTAACCCTATCCCTAACCCTAACCCTAAACCTTACCCTTACCTTAACCCTAACCCTAACCCTAACACTTACCCTTACCCTAACTCTAACCCTAACCCTAACCCTAAACCTAACACATATCCTTACCCTAACCCTAACACTAACCGTAACCGTAACCCTAACCCTAACCCTAACTTTAACCCTTACCCGAACCCTAACACTAAACTTAACTCTAACCCTAAACCTAACCCTAACACTAACCCTAACCTTAACACTAACGCTAACCCTAACCCTAACTTAACCCTATCCCTAACCCTAACCCTAACCCTAACCCTTACCCTAACCCTTACCCTAAACCTAAGCCTTACCCTTACCCTAACACTAAACCTAACATTAACCCTAACCCTAACCCTAACCCTAACCCTTACCCTTACCCTAACCCTAACCCTAACCCTAAACATTACCCTTACCCTAAACCTAACTCTATCCCTAACCCTAACCTTAACCATAACCCTAAACCTTACCCTTACCCTAACCCTAACACTAACCCTAACCCTAATCCTAACCCTCACCCTTACATTAACCCTAACCCTAACCCTAACCCTTACCCTTATCCTAACGCTAACCCTAATTCTAAACCTAACCCTAAAACTAACCCTTACCCTAACCCTAACCCTAACCTTACCCTTACCCTTACCCTAACCCTAAACATAAACCTAACCCTAACCCTAAACCTAACCCTAACCCTAACCCTAAGCCTTACCTTTACCCTAACACTAAACCTAACCTTAACCCAAACCCTAACCCTAAACCTTACCCTTATCCTAACCCTAACCCTAACCCTAAACCTTACCATAACCCTAACCCTAAACCAAACCCTAACCCTTACCCTTACCCTAACGCTAATCCTAACCTTACCCCTAAAACTAACCCTTACCCTTACCCTAACCCTTACCCTAAACCTAACCCTTACCCTTACCCTAACACTAAACCTAACATTAACCCTAATCCTAACCCTAACCCTTACACTTACCCTAACCCTAACCCTAACCCTAAACATTACCCTTACCCTAAACCTAACTCTATCCCTAACCCTAACCCTAACCATAACCCTAAACCTTACCCTTACCCTAACCCTAACCCTAACCCTACCCTTACCCTAACCCTAACCCTAACCCTAACCTTAACCCTAACCGTAACCCTAACCCTAACCCTTACCCTTATCCTAACACTAACCCTAAACCTAACCCTAACCCTTACACTTAACATAACCCTAACCCTAAACCTAACCCTAACCCTAACCCTAACACTAACCCTAACCCTAACCCTTACCCTAACCCTAACCCTAAACCTAACCTTAATGCTAACCCTAACCCTAACCCATACCCTAACTCTAACCCTAACCCTAACCCTAACCCTTACCCTCAACATAACCCTAACCCTAAACCTAACCCTAACCCTAACATTATCCCTTACCCTAACCCTAACCCTAAACCTTACTCTTACCCTAACCCTAACCCTAACCCTTACCCTAAACCTAACCTATCCCTAACCCTAACCCTAACCTTTACACTTACCTTAACCCTAACCCTAACCCTAACACTTACCCTTACCCTAACTCTAACCCTAACCCTAACCATAACCCTAACACATATTCTTACCCTAACCCTAACCTTAACCGTAACCCTTACCCTAACCTACCCATCCCTAACACTTACCCTTACCCTAACCCTAACCCTAACCCTAACCCTTACCCTAACCCTAACCGTAACCCTTACCCTAGCACTAACCCTTACCCTTACCCTAACCCTAACCCTAAAACTAACCCTAAACTAACCCTAACCCCTAACCTTAAAACTAACCCTAAACCTAACGCTAACCGTATCCTTAACCCCAAACCTAAACCTAACCCTAACCCTAACCCTTAGCCTAACACTTACCCTAACCCTAACCCTAACCCTAAACCTTACCTATAGCTTAACCCTAACACTTAACCTTACCCTAACTCTAACCCTAACCCTAACCCTAAACCTTACCCTAACCCTTACCCTAACCCTAACCCTTACCCTTACCCTAACACTAAACCTAACATTAACCCTAAACCTAACCCTAACCCTTACCCTTACCCTAACCCTAACCCTAACCCTAAACCTTACCCTTACCCTAAACCTAACCCTATCCCTAAACCTAATCCTAACCCTAACCCTAAACCTTACCCTTACCCTAACCCTAACCCTAAACCTTACCCTAAACCTAACCCTAACCCTAACCCTTACCCTTACTTTAACCCTAACCCTAACCCTTACCCTTATCCTAACGCTAACCCTAACAATAAACCTAACCCTAAACCTTACCTTTACCTTAACCCTAAATCTAACCTTCATCCCAACCCTAAACCTAACCCTAACTGTTACCCTAACCCTTACCCTTACCCTAACCCTAACCCTAACCCTAAACCTAACCCTAACCCTAACCCTAACCCTTACCCTAACCCTAACCCTAATCCTAACTCTAACCCTTACCCTTACCATAACCCTAACCCTAACCCTAAACCTAACCCTAACTCTAACCCTTACCCTTACCCTAACCCTTACCCTAACCCTAACCCTTACCCTAACCGTACACTTACCCTAACCGTACACCTAACATTAACCCTAACCCTAGCCCTAACACTACCGTTACCCTAACCCTAACCCTAACCCTAAACCTTACCCTTACCCTAAACCTAACCCTAACCCTAAACCTAACCCTTACCCTTATCCTAACCCTATCCCTAACCCTAACACTTACCCTTACCCTAAACCCTACCCTAAACTTAATGCTAACCCTAACCCTAACCCTAACCCTAATCCTAAACCTTACCCTTACCCTAACCCTAACCCTAACCCTAAACTTAACCCTTACCCTTACCCTAACCCAAAACCTAACATTAACCCTAACCCTAACCCTAAACCTTACCCTTACCCTAACCCTAACCCTTAACCTAACCCTAACCCTAACCCTAACCTTAACCCTAACCCTTACACTTACCTTAACCCTAACCCTAACCCTAACACTTACCCTTACCCTAACTCTAGCCCTAACCCTAACCATAACCCTAACACATATCCTTACCCTAACCCTAACCTTAACCGTAACCCTTACCCTAACCTACCCATCTCTAACTCTTACCCTTACCCTAACCCTAACCCTAACCCTCACCCTTACCCTAACCCTAACCGTAAACATTACCGTAACCCTAACCTTTACCCTTACCCTAACCCTAACCCTAAACCTAACCCTAACCCTAACCCCTAACCTTAAAACTAACCCTAAACCTAACCCTAACCGTAACCTTAACCCCAAACCTAAACCTAACCCTAACCCTAACCCTTACCCTAACACTTACCCTAACCCTACCCCTAACCCTAAAACTTACCCATACCTTAACACTAACCCTAACCCTAACACTTACCCTTACCCTAACTCTAACACTAACCCTAACCCTAACCCTAACCCTAACCCTTACCCTAACCCTTACTCTAACCCTAACAGTTACCCTTACCCTAACACTAAACCTAACATTAACCCTAAACCTAACCCTAACCCTTACCCTTACCCTAACCCTAACCCTAACCCTAAACCTTACCCTTACCCTAAACCTAACCCTATCCCTAAACCTAATCCTAACCCTAACCCTAAACCTTACCCTTATTCTAACCCTAACCCTAACCCTTACCCTAAACCTAACCCTAACCCTAACCCTTACCCTTACTTTAAACCTAACCCTAACCCTTACCCTTACCCTAACACTAACCCTAACAATAAACCTAACCCTAAACCTTACCTTTACCCTAACCCTAAATCTAACCTTCACCCCAACCCTAAACCTAACCCTAACTGTAACCCTAACCCTTACCCTTACCCTAACCCTAACCCTAACCCTAAACCTAACCCTAACCCTAACCCTAACCCTTACCCTAACCCTAACCCTAATCCTAACTCTAACCCTTACCCTTACCCTAACCCTAACACTAACTCTGACAATAAGGCTTACCCTAAACCTAACCCTAACCCTAACCCTAACACTTACACTTACCCTAACCCGAACCCTAACCCTTACTTTACCCTAAACCTAACCCTAACCCTAACTCTCACCCTAACCCTAACCCCAACATTAACCCCTAACCCTAACCCTTAACCTAACATTAACCTAACCCTAACCCTAAACCTTAACCTTACCGTAACCCTAAACCTAACTCTAACCCTAACCATAACCCTAACCTGAACTTAAACCTAACCCAAACCCTAATCCTTGTCCTTACCCTAACCCTAGCCGTAACCCTAACCCTAACCATAACCTTAACTCTTACCCTAATCCTAACCCTTAAACTTACCCTAACTATAAACCTAAACCTAATACTAACCCTAACCCTAACCCTAACCCTTACCCTACCCTAACCCTAACCCTAACACTAAACCAAAACCCTAAGCCTAATTCTAACCGTAACCCTAACCCTTACCATTATCCTAACCCTAAACCTAACCCTAACCCTTACCCTAACCCTAACCCTAAACCTAACCTTAATGCTAACCCTAACCCTAACCCTTACCGTAACCCTAACCCTAACCCTAAACTTAACCTTAACCTTAACCTTAACCGTAACCCTAACCCTAGCCCTTACCCTTACCCTAACACTAACCCTAACCCTAACCCTTACCCTTAACATAACCCTAACCCTAAACCTAACCCTAACCCTAACCCTATCCCTTACCCTAACCCTAACCTTAAACCTTACTCTTACCCTAACCCTAACCCTAACCCTTACCCTAAACCTAACCTATCCCTAACCCTAACCCTAACCCTTACACTTACCTTAACCCTAACCCTAACCCTAACACTTACCCTTACCCTAACTCTAACCCTAACCCTAACCATAACCCTAACATATATCCTTACCCTAACCCTAACCTTAACCGTAACCCTTACCCTAACCTACCCATCCCTAACCCTTACACTTACCCTAACCCTAACCCTAACCCTTTCCCTAACCCTAACCGTAACCTTTACACTAACCCAAACCCTTAACCTTACCCTAACCCTAACCCTAAACCTAACCCTAAACCTAACCCTAACCCCTAACTTTAAAATTAACCCTAAACCTAACCCTAACCCTAACCTTAACCCCAACCCTAAACCTAACCCTAACCCTAACCCTTACCCTAACACTTACCCTAACCCTAACCCTAACCCTAAACCTTCCCCATACCTTAACACTAACCCTAACCCTAACACTTACCCTTACCCTAACTCTAACCCTAACCCTAACCCTAACCCTAACCCTAACCCTAAACCTTACCCTAACCCTTACTCTAACCCTAACCCTTACCCTTACCCTAACACTAAACCTAACATTAACCCTAAACCTAACCCTAACCCTTACCCTTACCCTAACCCTAACCCTAAACCTTACCCTTACCCTAAACCTAACCCTATCCGTAAACCTAATCCTAACCCTAACCCTAAACCTTACCCTTACCCTAACCCTAACCCTTATCCTAAACCTAACCCTAACCCTAACCCTTACCCTTACTTTAACCCTAACCCTAACCCTTACCCTTATCCTAACGTTAACCCTAACAATAAACCTAACCCTAAACCTTACCCTTACCCAAACCCTAAAACTAACTCTAACCCCAACCCTAACCCTAACCCTAAACTTAACCCTAACCCTAACCCTTACCCTTACCCTAACCCTAACCCTAACCATTACCCTTACCCTAACCCTAACCCTAAACCTAACACTAAACCTGCCCTAACCCTAACCCTAACACTTACACTACCCTAACCCTAACCCTATTCCTAACCCTAACCCCTAAGCCTAACCCTAAACCTAACCCTAACCCTTACCCTTATCCTAACCCTAACCCTAACACTTACCCTTACCCTAAACCCTACCCTAAGCCTAACGCTAACCCTAACCCTTACCCTAACTCTAAGCCTAACATTTACCATTACCCTAACCCTAAACATAAACCTAAACCCAACCCTAAACCTAAACCTAACCCTTACCCTAAGCTTAACCCTTACCGTTACCTTAACCCTAACACTAAACCTAACCCTTACCCTAACCCTAACCCTAACCCTTACCCTAAACCAAACTTTAACCCTAACCCTTACCCTTACCTTAACCCTAACCCTAACCCTAACCCTTACCCTTATCCTAACGCTAACACTTACCCTTACCCTAACCTAACTCTTACCCTAATCTTAACACTAACCCTAACCCTAAACCTAACTCTAACCATAAAACTAATCCTTACCCTTACACTAACCCTAACCCTAACCCTAACCGTAACCCCTAAGCCTAACCCTAACCGTAACGCTAACCCTTACCCTTACCCTAACCCTAAACCTACCCTTAAACCTAACCCTAACCCTAACCCTTACCCTTAACCTAACCCTAACCCTAACCTTAACCCTAAACCTTATCCTTACCCTAACCCTAACCCTAAACCTTACCCTAAACCTAACCCTATCCCTAACCCTAACCCTAACCCTAACCCTTACCCTAACCCTAACCCTAACCCTAAACCTTACCCTTACCCTAAACCTAACTCTATCCCTAACCCTAACCCTAACCCTAAACCTAAACCTTACCCTTACCCTAACCCTTACCCTAACCCTTACCCTAAACCTAACCCTAATCATAACCCTTACCCTTACCTTAACCCTAACCCTAAACCTAACCCTTACCCTTATCCTAACGCTAACCCTAACCCTAAACCTTACCCTAAACCTTACCCTTACCCTAACCCTAAATCTAACCTTAACCCCAACCCTAACCCTAACCGTAACGTGAACCCTAACCCTAACCCTAACCTTTACCCTTACCCTAACCCTAACCCTAACCCTAACAGTAATCTTAACCCTAACCCTAACCCTTACCCTTACCCTAAACCTAACCCTAACCCTAACCCTTACAATAACCCTAACTTTAAACCTAAACCTAACCCTAAACCTAACCTCAACCTTAACCCTAACCCTAACCCTAAACCTAACCCTTACCCTTACCCTAACCCTAACCCTAACCCTAACCCTAAACCTAAACCTAAACCTAACCCTAAACTTAACCCTAACCCTTACCCTTACCCTAACCCTAACCCTAAACCTATCCTAACCCTAACCCTAACCCTAACCCTTACCCTTAGCCTAAACCTAACCCTACCCCTCACCCTAACCCTTATTCTTACCCTCACCCTAACCCTAACCTTAACCCTAACCCAAACCCTAACCCTAACCCTAAACTTAACCCTAACCCTTATCCTTACCCTAACCCTAACACTAACCCAAACCCTAACCCTAACTCTAACCCTAAACCTAATCCTTACCTTTATACTAACCCTAACCGTAACCCCTAAGCCTAACCCTAACCCTAACGCTCACCCTTACCCTTACCCTAACCCTAAACCTAACCTTAACCCTAACCCTAACCCTAACATTTACCCTTACCCTAACCCTAACCCTAAACCTTACCCTTACCCTAACCCTAACCCTAACCCTTACCCTAAACCTAACCTATCCCTAACCCTAACCCTAACCCTTACACTTACCTTAACCCTCACCCTAACCCTAACCGGAACCCAAACCTAACCCTAATCTTAACCTTAACACTTATCCTTACCCTAACACTAACCCTAACCCTAAACCTATCTCTAACCCTAAACCTAATCCTTACCCTTAAACTGACCCTAACCCTAACCCTAACCATAACCCCTAAGCCTAACCCTAACCCTAATGCTAACCCTTACGCTTACCCTAACCCTAAACCTAACCTTAACCCTAAACCTAACCCTAACCCTTACCCTTACGCTAACCCTAACCCTAACCCTAAACCTTACCCTTACCCTATCCCTAACACTAACCCTTACTGTAAACTTAACCCTATCCCTAACGCTAACCCTAACCCTTACCCTTACCTTAACCCTAACCCTAACCCTAACCCT
Source organism: Megascapheus bottae (assembly GCA_024803745.1). Classification (NCBI taxonomy): domain Eukaryota; kingdom Metazoa; phylum Chordata; class Mammalia; order Rodentia; family Geomyidae; genus Megascapheus; species Megascapheus bottae. Next base: position 632,133 of record JANJXV010000168.1, on the reverse strand, counting down.
AACCCTAACACTAACGCTAACCCTAACCCTAACCCTAAACCTAACCCTAACCCTAACCCTAACCCGAACACTTGCCCTAACCCTTACCCTAACCCTAACCCTTACCCTTACCCTAACACTAAACCTAACATTAACCCTAACCCTAACCCTAAACCTTACCCTTACCCTAACACTAAATCTAACCTTAACCCCAACCCTAAACCTAACCCGAACAGTAACCCTATCCCTTATCCCTACCCTAACCCTAAACCTAACCCTATCCCTAACCCTAACCCTAAACCTTACCCTATCCCTAACGTTAATCCTAACTCTAACCCTTACCCTTACCCTAACCCTAACCCTAAACCTAACCCTAACCCTAACCCATACCCTATCCCTAACCCTAATTCTAACCCTAACCCTTACCCTTACCCTAACCCTAACCCTAACCCTAAACCTAAACCTAACCCTAACCCTAACCCTAAACCTAACCCTAACCCTAACCCTAACCCTTACCCTTAGCGTAACCCTAACCCTAAACCTTACCCTTACCCTCACCCTAACCCCAACCTTAACCCTAATCCGAACCCTACCCCTAAACCTAACCTTAATCCTAACCCTTATCCTTACCGTAACCCTAACACTAACCCTGACCTTCAACCTAACTCTAACACTAAACCTAACCCTTACCCTTACCCTAACCCTAACCCTAACCCTAAACCTTACCCTTACCCTAAACCTAACTCTATCCCTAACCCTAACCCTAACCCTAAACCTAAACCTTACCCTTACCCTAACCCTTACCCTAACCCTTACCCTAAACCTAACCCTAATCATAACCCTTACCCTTACCTTAACCCTAACCCTAAACCTAACCCTTACCCTTATCCTAACGCTAACCCTAACCCTAAACCTTACCCTAAACCTTACCCTTACCCTAACCCTAAATCTAACCTTAACCCCAACCCTAACCCTAACCGTAACGTGAACCCTAACCCTAACCCTAACCTTTACCCTTACCCTAACCCTAACCCTAACCCTAACAGTAATCTTAACCCTAACCCTAACCCTTACCCTTACCCTAAACCTAACCCTAACCCTAACCCTTACAATAACCCTAACTTTAAACCTAAACCTAACCCTAAACCTAACCTCAACCTTAACCCTAACCCTAACCCTAAACCTAACCCTTACCCTTACCCTAACCCTAACCCTAACCCTAACCCTAAACCTAAACCTAAACCTAACCCTAAACTTAACCCTAACCCTTACCCTTACCCTAACCCTAACCCTAAACCTATCCTAACCCTAACCCTAACCCTAACCCTTACCCTTAGCCTAAACCTAACCCTACCCCTCACCCTAACCCTTATTCTTACCCTCACCCTAACCCTAACCTTAACCCTAACCCAAACCCTAACCCTAACCCTAAACTTAACCCTAACCCTTATCCTTACCCTAACCCTAACACTAACCCAAACCCTAACCCTAACTCTAACCCTAAACCTAATCCTTACCTTTATACTAACCCTAACCGTAACCCCTAAGCCTAACCCTAACCCTAACGCTCACCCTTACCCTTACCCTAACCCTAAACCTAACCTTAACCCTAACCCTAACCCTAACATTTACCCTTACCCTAACCCTAACCCTAAACCTTACCCTTACCCTAACCCTAACCCTAACCCTTACCCTAAACCTAACCTATCCCTAACCCTAACCCTAACCCTTACACTTACCTTAACCCTCACCCTAACCCTAACCGGAACCCAAACCTAACCCTAATCTTAACCTTAACACTTATCCTTACCCTAACACTAACCCTAACCCTAAACCTATCTCTAACCCTAAACCTAATCCTTACCCTTAAACTGACCCTAAACCTAACCCTAACCATAACCCCTAAGCCTAACCCTAACCCTAATGCTAACCCTTACGCTTACCCTAACCCTAAACCTAACCTTAACCCTAAACCTAACCCTAACCCTTACCCTTACGCTAACCCTAACCCTAACCCTAAACCTTACCCTTACCCTATCCCTAACACTAACCCTTACTGTAAACTTAACCCTATCCCTAACGCTAACCCTAACCCTTACCCTTACCTTAACCCTAACCCTAACCCTAACCCTAACCCTAACACTAACGCTAACCCTAACCCTAACCCTAAACCTAACCCTAACCCTAACCCTAACCCGAACACTTGCCCTAACCCTTACCCTAACCCTAACCCTTACCCTTACCCTAACACTAAACCTAACATTAACCCTAACCCTAACCCTAAACCTTACCCTTACCCTAACACTAAATCTAACCTTAACCCCAACCCTAAACCTAACCCGAACAGTAACCCTATCCCTTATCCCTACCCTAACCCTAAACCTAACCCTATCCCTAACCCTAACCCTAAACCTTACCCTATCCCTAACGTTAATCCTAACTCTAACCCTTACCCTTACCCTAACCCTAACCCTAAACCTAACCCTAACCCTAACCCATACCCTATCCCTAACCCTAATTCTAACCCTAACCCTTACCCTTACCCTAACCCTAACCCTAACCCTAAACCTAAACCTAACCCTAACCCTAACCCTAAACCTAACCCTAACCCTAACCCTAACCCTTACCCTTAGCGTAACCCTAACCCTAAACCTTACCCTTACCCTCACCCTAACCCCAACCTTAACCCTAATCCGAACCCTACCCCTAAACCTAACCTTAATCCTAACCCTTATCCTTACCGTAACCCTAACACTAACCCTGACCTTCAACCTAACTCTAACACTAAACCTAACCCTTACCCTTACCCTAACCCTAACCCTAAGTCTAACTGTAACCCCTAAGGCTAACCCTAACCCTAACGCTAACCCTTACCCTTATCCTAACCCTAACCCTCACCCTAACCCTAACCTCTACCCTTACCCTAACTCTAAACCTAACCTTAACCCTAACCCTAATCCTAACCCTTACCCTTACCCTAACCCTAACGCTAACCCTAACCCTAAAGCTTACCCTTACCCTAACCCTAACCCTAACCCTTACCCTAAACCTAACCCCAACCCTAACCCTGACCCTAAACCTTACACTTACCTTAACCCTAACCCTAACCCTAACACATACCCTTAACCTCACTCTAACCCTAACCCTAACCCAAACCCCAACACATATCCTTACCCTAACCCTAACCCTAAATCTAACCCTATCCCTAACCCTAACCCTTATCCTATCCCTAACCCTAATTCTAACCCTAACCCTTACCCTTACCCTAAGCCTAACCCTAACCCTAAACCTAACCCTAAACCTAACCCTAAACCTAACCCTAACCCTAACCCTTACCCTTAGCCTAACCCTAACCCTAACCCTAAACCTTACCCTTACCCTCACCCTAACCCTAACCTTAACCCTAATCCGAACCCTACCCCTAAACCTAACCTTAATCCTAACCCTTATCCTTACCGTAACCCTAACACTAACCCTAACCTTCAACCTAACTCTAACACTAAACCTAACCCTTACCCTTACCCTAACCCTAACCCTAAGTCTAACTGTAACCCCTAAGGCTAACCCTAACCCTAACGCTAACCCTTACCCTTATCCTAACCCTAACCCTCACCCTAACCCTAACCTCTACCCTTACCCTAACTCTAAACCTAACCTTAACCCTAACCCTAACCCTAACCCTTACCCTTACCCTAACCCTAACCCTAACCCTAACCCTAAACCTTACCCTTACCCTAACCCTAACCCTAACCCTTACCCTAAACCTAACCCCAACCCTAACCCGGACCCTAACCCTTACCCTTACGTTAACCCTAACCCTAACCCTAACACATACCCTCACCCTCACTCTAACCCTAACCCTAACCCTAACCCTAACACATATCCTTACCATAACCCTAACCCTAACCCTAACCCTAACCTTAACCCTAACCCTAACCTAACATATATCCTTACCTTAACCCTAACCCTAACCGTAACCGAACCCTAAACCTAACCCTAACCTTTACCCTTACCCTAACCCTAACCCTAACCCTAACAGTAATCCTAACGCTAACCCTAACCCTTACCCTTACCTAATCCAAACCCTAACCCTAACCCTAACCTCAACCTTAACCTAACCCTAACCCTAACCCTTACCATTACCCGTACCCTAACCCTAACACTAACCCTAACCCTTACAATAACCCTAACTCTTAACCTAAACCTAACCCTAATCCTAACCTCAACCTTAACCCTAACCCATACCCTAAACTTAACCCTAACCCTTACCCTTACCCTAACCGTAAACCTAACCCTAAACCTAAACCTAACCCTAACCCTAACCCTAAACCTTATCCTTAGCCTAAACTTACCCCTACCCCTAACCCTAACCCTTACTCTTACTGTCACCCTAACCCTAACCTTAACCCTAACCCAAACCCTAACCCTAACCCTAACCTTAACCCTAACCCTTAACCTTACCCTAACCCTAACACTAACCCTAACCCTAAATCTAACTCTAACCCTAAACCTAATCCTTACCCTTACACTAACCGTAACCCTAACCCTAACCGTAACCCCTAAGCCTAACCCTAACCCTAACGCTGACCCTTACCCTTACCCTAACCCTAAACCTAACCTTAACCCTAACCCTAACCCTAACATATACCCTTACCCTAACCCTAACCCTAAACCTTACCCTTACCCAAACACTAACCCTAACCCTTAACCTAAACCTAACCTATCCCTAACCGTAACCCTAACCCTTACACTTACCTTAACCCTAACCCTAACCCTAACACTTACCCTTACCCTAACTCTAACCCTAACCCTAACCATAACCCTAACACATATCCTTACCCTAACCCTAACCCTAACATTAACCCTTACCCTAACCTACCCTGTCCCTAACCCTTACCCTTACCCTAACCGTAAACCTAACCCTAAACCTAAACCTAACCCTAACCCTAACCCTAAACCTTATCCTTAGCCTAAACTTACCCCTACCCCTAACCCTAACCCTTACTCTTACTGTCACCCTAACCCTAACCTTAACCCTAACCCAAACCCTAACCCTAACCCTAACCTTAACCCTAACCCTTAACCTTACCCTAACCCTAACACTAACCCTAACCCTAAATCTAACTCTAACCCTAAACCTAATCCTTACCCTTACACTAACCGTAACCCTAACCCTAACCGTAACCCCTAAGCCTAACCCTAACCCTAACGCTGACCCTTACCCTTACCCTAACCCTAAACCTAACCTTAACCCTAACCCTAACCCTAACATATACCCTTACCCTAACCCTAACCCTAAACCTTACCCTTACCCAAACACTAACCCTAACCCTTAACCTAAACCTAACCTATCCCTAACCGTAACCCTAACCCTTACACTTACCTTAACCCTAACCCTAACCCTAACACTTACCCTTACCCTAACTCTAACCCTAACCCTAACCATAACCCTAACACATATCCTTACCCTAACCCTAACCCTAACATTAACCCTTACCCTAACCTACCCTGTCCCTAACCCTTACCCTTGCCCTAACCCTAACCCTAACCCTAACCCTTACCCTAACCCTAACCCTAACCCTTACCCTAATCCTAACACTTACCCTTACCCTAACTCTAACCCTAACCCTAACAATAACCCTAACCCTAAATCTAACCCTAACACTAACCCTAACCCTAACACTAACGCTAACCCTAACCGTAACGCTAACCATAACCCTAACCCTAACCCTAACCCTAACCCTTACCCTAAACCTAACTTTAACCCTAACCCTTTCCCTTACCTTAACCCTAACCCTAACCCTAAACCTTACCCTTACCCTAACACTAACCCTAACCCTAAACCTAACTCTAACCATAAACCTAATCCTTACCCTTACACTAACACTAACCCTAACCCTAACCGTAACCCCTAAGCCTAACCCTAACCCTAACGCTAACCATTACCCTTACCCTAACCCTAACCCTAAACCTTACCCTTACCCTTACCCTAACCCTAACCCTAACCCTAACACATATCCTTACCCTAACCCTAACCCTAACCGTAACCCTAACCCTAATCCTAACGCTAACCATAACCTTTACGCTAACCCGAACCCTAACCCTAAACTTAACCCTAACCCTAAACCTAACCCTAACCCTAACCCTAACATTAACACTAACGCTAACCCTAACCCTAACCCTAAACATAACCCTAACCCTAACCCTAACAGTAAACCTTACCATACACCTTACCCTAACCCTAACCCTTACCCTTACCCTAACACTAAACCTAATACTAACCCTAACCCGAACCCTAACCCTTACCGTTACTCTAACCCTAACCCTAACCCTAAACCTTACCCTTACCCTTACCCTAAACCTAACCCTAACCCTAACCCTAAGCCTAACAAATATCCTTATCCTAACCCTAACCCTAACCCTAACCCTAACAGTAACCCTAACCCTAACCCTAACCATTATCCTAACCCTAACCCTAAACCTAAACCTAACCCTTAACCTAACCCTAACACTATTCCTAACCACTAACCCTAACTCTTACCCTAACCCTATCCCTAACCCTAACACTTACCTTACCCTAACCCTAACCCTAAATCTAACCCTATCCATAACCCTAACCCTAACACTTACCCCAAACCTAATCCTAACCCTTACTCTAACCCTAACCCTAACCTCAATCTTAACCCTAACCCTAACCCTAACCCTAACCCTTACCCTTACCCTAACCCTAACCCTAACCCTAACCCTAACCCTAACCCTAACCCTAACCCTAACTCTTACCCTAACCCTAACCCTAACCCTAACACTTACCTTACCCTAACCCTAACCCTAACTCTAACCCTATCCATAACCCTAACCCTAACACTTACCCCAAACCTAATCCTAACCCTTACTCTAACCCTAACCCTAACCTCAATCTTAACCCTAATCCTAACCCTAACCCTAACCCTTACCCTTACCCTAACCCTAACCCTAACCCTAACCCTTACCCTAACCCTAACCCTAACTCTTACCCTAACCCTAAACCTTACCCTTACCCAAACCCTAACCCTAAACTTAACCCTAACCCTAACCATAACCCCTAACCCTAAAACTAACCCTAACCCTAACCCTAAACCTTACCCTTTCCCTAACCCTAACCTAAACCCAAACCCTAAACCTAACATAACCCTAACCCTTACCCTAACACTTACCCTTACCCTAACCCTTACATTAACCCTAACATTACCACTAACCCATAACCCTAACCCTTACCCTTACCCTAACCCTAACCCTAACCCTAAACCTAACACTTGCCCTCACCCTAACCCTAACCCTAACCCTTACCCTACCCTAACCATAACCCTAACCTTAACCCCAGCCCTAAACCTAACCCTAAACTTAACTCTTACCCTAACACTTACCCTAACCCTAACCCTAACCCTAATTTTAACTCTAACCCTTACCCTTACCCTAACCCTAATCCTAACCCTAAACCTAACCCTAACCCTAACCTTAACCCTAAACCTAACCCTTACCCTAACCCTAACCCTATCCCTAAACCTAACCCTAACCCTAACACTAAACCTTACCCTTACCCTAAGCCTAATCCTAACCCTAACCCTAAATCTTACCCTTACCCTAACCCTAAACCTAACCCTTACTCTAAACTTAACCCTATCCCTAACGTTAACCCTAACCCTTACCCTTACCTTAACCCTAACCCTAACCCTAACTCTAACCCTAACACATATCCTTACCCTAACCCTTACAGGAACCCTAACGCTAAACTTAACCCTAACCCTAACACTAACGCTAACCCTAAAACTAACCCTAAACCTAACCCTAACCCTAACCCTAACCCTAACACTTGCCCTAACCATTACCCTAACCCTAACCCTAACCCTTACCCTTACCTTAACACTAAATCTAACCTTAACCCCAACCCTAAACCTAACCCTAACCGTAACCCTAACACTTATCCCTACCCTAACCCTAAACCTAAACCTAACCCTATCCCTAACCCTAACCCTAACCCTTACCCTATCCCTAACGCTAATCCTAACTCTAACCCTTACCCTTACCCTAACCCTAACCCTAACCCTAAACCTAACCAAAACCCTAACCCTCACCCTTACCCTATCCCTAACCCTAATTCTAACCCTAACCCTTATCCTTACCCTAACCATAACCATAACCCTAACCCTAAACCTAACCCTAACTCTAACCCTAACCCTTACCCTTAGCCTAACCCTAACCCTAAACCTTACCCTTACCCTCACCCTAACCCTAACCTTAACCCTAATCCGAACCCTACCCCTAAACCTAACCTTAATCCTAACCCTTATCCTTACCGTAACCCTAACACTAACCCTAACCCTCAACCTAACTCTAACACTAAACCTAACCCTTACCCTTACCCTAACCCTAACCCTAACTTTAACTGTAACCCCTAAGGCTAACCCTAACCCTAACGCTAACCCTTACCCTTACCCTAACCCTAAACCTCACCCTAACCCTAACCTGTACCTTTACCCTAATTCTAAACCTAACCTTAAACCTAACCCTAACTCTAACCCTTACCCTTACCCTAACCGTAACGCTAACCCTAACCATAAACCTTACCCTTACTCTAACACTCACCCTAACCCTTACCCTAAACCTAAGCCCAACCCTAACCCTGACCCTAACCCTTACACTTACCTTAACCCTAACCCTAACCCTAACACATACCCTTAACCTCACTCTAACCCTAACCCTAACCCAAACACTAACACATATCCTTACCCTAACCCTAACCCTAACCCTAACCCGAACCCTAACCCTAACCTTTACCATTACCCTAACCCTAACCCTAACAGTAATCCTAACCCTAACCCTAACCCTTACCCTTACCCTAATCCTAACCCTAAACCTTACCCTTACCCTAACCCTAACCCTAACCTCAACCTTAACCTAACCCTAACCCTAACTCTTACCATTACCCTAACCCTAACCCTAACCCTAACCCTTACAATAACCCTAACTCTTAACCTAAACCTAACCCTAATCCTAACCTCAACCTTAAAGCTAACCCTAACCCTAAACCTAATCCTTAACCTTACCCTAACCCTAACCCTAACCCTAAACCTAACCCTAACCCTAAACTTAACCCTAACCCTTACCCTTACCCTAACCCTAACCCTAACGCTAACCCTAAACCTAACACTAACCCTAACCCTAAAACTTACCCTTAGCCTAAACCTAACCCTGCCCCTCATCCAAACCCTTACCCTTACCCTAACCCTAACCCTAACCCAAACCATAACCCTAAACTCAACCTTAACCCTAACCCTAACTCTAGCCCTAAACCTAACACTTTCCCTTACCCTAACTCTAACCCTAACCCTAACCATAACCCTAACACATATCCTTACCCTAACCCTAACCCTAACTTTATCCCTTACCCTAACCTACACTGTCCTTAACACTTACCCTTACCCTAACCCTAATCCTAACCCTAACCCTTACCCTAACCCTAACCCTAACACTTACCCTAACCCTTAACCTTACCCTAACCCTAACCCTAAACCTAACCCTAACCCTAAACCTAACCCTAACCTTAACCTTAACCCCAACCCTAAACCTAACCCTAACCCTAACCCTTACCCTAACACTTACCCTAACCCTAACCCTAACCCTAAACCTTACCCTTACCTTAACCCTAACCCTAACCCTAACACTTACCCTTATCCCAACGCTAACCCTAACCCTAAACCTAACCCTAAATCTTACCCTTACCCTAACCCTAAATCTAACCTTAACCCCAACCCTAAACCTAACCCTAACAGTAACCCTAACACTTACCCTAACCCTAACCCTTACCCTTACCCTAACACTAAACCTAACATTAACCCTAACCCTAAACCTAACCCTAACCCTAACCCTTACCCTTACCCTTACCCTAACCCTAACCCTAAAACTTACCCTTACCCTAACCCTAACCCTAACCCTAACCCTTACCCTTACCTTAACCCTAACCCTAACCCTAACCCTTACCCTTATCCTAACACTAACCCTAACCCTAAACCTAACCCTAAACCTTACCCTTACACTAACCCTAAATCTAACCTTAACCCCAACCCTAAACCTAACCCTAACCGTAACCCTAACCCTTACCCTTACCCTAACCCTAACCCTAAACCTAACCCTAACCCTAACCCTAACCATTACCCTAACCCTAACTCTAATCCTAACTCTAACCATTACCCTTACCCTAACCCTAACCGTAACCCTAAACCTAACCCTAACCATAACCTTAACACTAACCCTAACCCTTACCCTAACCCTAACCCTAAACCTAACCCTAACCCTAACCCTAACCCATACCCGTAGGCTAACTTTAACCCTAAACCTAACCCTAACCATTACTCTTACCCTCACCCTAACCCTAACCCGAACCCTAACCCTAACCCTGACCCTAACCTTAACCCTAACACTTATCCTTACCCTAACACTAACCCTAACCCTAAACCTAACTCTAACCCTAAACCTAATCCTTACCCTTAAACTAACCCTAACCGTAACCCTCACCGTAACCCCTAAGCCTAACCCTAACCCTAACGCTAACACTTACTCTTACCCTAACCCTAAACCTAACCTTAACCCTAACACTAAACCTAACCCTTACCCTTACCCTAACCCTAACCCTAACCCTAACCCTAACACTAACGCTAACCCTAACCTAAACCCTAAACCTAACCGTAACCCTAACCCTAACCCTAACACTTGCCCTAACCCTTACCCTAACTCTAACCCTAACCCTTACCCTTACCCTAACAATAAATCTAACCTTAACCCTATCCCTAAACCTAACCCTAACCGTAACCCTAACCCTTATCCGTACCCTAACCCTAAACCTAAACCTAACCCTATCCCTAACCCTAACCCTAACCCTTACCCTATCCCTAACGCTAATCCTAACTCTAACCATTACCCTTACCGTAACCCTAACCCTAACCCTAACCCTAAACCTAAACCTAACCCTAACCCTCACCCTTACCCTATCCCTAACCCTAATTCTAACCCTAACCCTTACCCTTACCCTAACCCTAACCATAACCCTAACCCTAAACCTAACCCTAACCCTTACCCATAGCCTAACCCTAACCCTAAACCTTACCCTTACCCTCACCCTAACCCTAACCCGTAATCTTACCCTAACTATAAACCTAACTGTAACCCTTACCCTAACCCTAACCCTAACCCTAACCTAACCCTAAATGTTACCCTTAACCTAACCCTAACCCTAACCCTTACCCTAAACCTAACCCCAACCCTAAACCTGACCCTAACCCTTACCCTTACCTTAACCCTAACCCCAACTCTAACACATGTCCTTACCCTCACTCTAACCCTATCCCTAACCCTAACCCTAACCTTAACCCTAACCCTAACCCTAACACATACCCTTACCCTAACCGTAACCCTAACTGTAACCCTAACCCATACCCTAACCCTAACCTTTACCCTTACTCTAACCCTAATCCCAACCCTAACCCTAACAATAACCCTATCCCTAACCCTAACCCTTACCCTTACCCTAATCCTAACCCTAACCCTTACCCTTACGCTAACCCTAACCCTAACTCTAACCCTAACCCTAACTCTAACCCTAACACTTAACCTAACCCTAATCCTAACCCTTACTCTAACCCTAACCCTAACCTCAATCTTAACCTAACCCTAACCCTTACCATTACCCTAACCCTAACCCTAAACCTAACCCTAACCCTTACCCTAACCCTAACTCTTAACCTAAACCTAACCTCAACCTTAACCCTAACCCAAACCCTAAACCTAACCCTTACCCTTACCCTTACCCTAACCCTAACCCTAAACCTAACCCTAACCCTAAACTTAACCCTAATCCTTACCCTTACATTAAACCTAACCCTAACCCTAACCCTAAACCTAAACCTAACCCTAACCCTTACTCTTACCCTCAACATCACCCTAACCTTAACCCTAACCCGAACCCTAACCCTAACTCTAACATTAACCCTAACCCTTATCCTTACCCTAACCTGAACACTAACCCTAACCCTAAACCTAAATCTAACCCTAAACCTAATCCCTACCCTTACACTAACCTTAACCCTAACCCTAAACTTAACCCCTAAGCCTAACCGTAGCCCTAACGCTAACCCTTACCCTTATCCTAACCCTAAACCTAAACTTAACCCTAACCCTAACCCTTACCCTTACCCTATCCCTAAACCTAACCCTTACCCTAAACCTTACACTTACACTAACCCTAACCCTAACCCTTACCCTAAACCTAACCGCAACCCTAAACCTGACCCTAACCCTTACCCTTACCTTAACTCTAACCCTAACCCTAACACGTACCCTTACACTCACTCTAACCCTAACCCTAACCCTAACCAGAACCTTAACCCTAACCCTAACACATACCCTTACCCTAACCGTAACCCTAACCGCAACCCTAACACTTACCCTAACCCTAACCTTTACCCTTACTCTAAACCTAACCCCAACCCTAACCCTAACAATAACCCTAACCCTAACCCTAACCCTTACCCTTACCCTAATCCTAACCCTAACCCTTACCCTTACCCTAACCCTAACCCTAACTCTAACCCTAACCCTAACTCTAACCCTAACACTTAACCTAACCCTAATCCTAACCCTTACTCTAACCCTAACCCTAACCTCAACCTTAACCCTAACCCGAACCCTAACCCTAACTCTAACCTTAACCCTAACCCTTATCCTTACCCTAACCCGAACACTAACCCTTACCCTAAACCTAACTCTAACCCTAAACCTAATCCTTACCATTACACTAACCCTAACCCTAACCCTAACCTTAACCCCTAAGCCTAACCCTAGCCCTAACGCTAACCCTTACCCTTATCCTAACCCTAAACCTAACCTTAACCCTAACCCTAACCTTAACCCTTACCCTTACCCTATCCCTAAACCTAACCCTTACCCTAAACCTTACACTTACCCTAACCCTAACCCTAGCCCTTACCCTAAACCTAACCCTATCCCTAACCCTAACCCTAAACCTTATCCTTACCTTAACCCTAACCCTAACCCTAACACTTACCCTTACCCTAACTCTAACCCTAACCCTAAACCTAACACATATCCTTACCCTAACCCTAACCCTAACCGTAACCCTAACCCTAACCCTAACCCTAACCTTTACCCTAACCCTAACACTAACCCTAACCCTAACGCTAACCCTTGCCCTTATCCTAAACCTAACCCTCACCCTAACCCTAACCTGTACCCTTACCCTAACTATAAACCTAACCGTAACCCTTACCCTAACCCTAACACTAACCCTAACCCTAAATATTACCCTTACCCTAACCCTAACCTTTACCCTTACTCTAACCCTAATCCCAACCCTAACCCTAACAATAACCCTAACCCTAACCCTTACCCTTACCCTAATCCTAACCCTAACCCTTACCCTTACGCTAACCCTAACCCTAACTCTAACCCTAACCCTAACTCTAACCCTAACACTTAACCTAACCCTAATCCTAACCCTTACTCTAACCCTAACCCTAACCTCAACCTTAACCTAACCCTAACCCTAACCCTTACCATTACCCTAACCGTAACCCTAACCCTTACCCTAACCCTAACTCTTAACCCAAACATAACCCTAAGCATAACCTCAACCTTAATCCTAACCCAAACCCTAAACCTAACCCTTACCCTTATCCTTACCCTAACCCTAACCCTAAACCAAACCCTAACCCTAAACTTAACCCTAATCCTTACCCTTACACTAAACCTAACCCTAACCCTAAACCTAAACCTAACCCTAACCCTAAACCTTACCCTTAGGCTAAACCTAACACTAAACCTAACCCTAACCCTTACTCTTACCCTCACCATCACCCTAAACTTAACCCAAACCCGAACCCTAACCCTAACTCTAACCTTAACCCTAACCCTTATCCTTATTCTAACCCGAACACTAACACTACCCTAAACCTAAATCTAACCCTAAACCTAATCCTTACCCTTACACTAACCTTAACCCTAACCCTAAACTTAACCCCTAAAACTAACCCTAGCCCTAACGCTAACCCTTACCCTTATCCTAACCCAAAACCTAACCTTAACCCTAACCCTAACCCTAACCCTTACCCTTACCCTATCCCTAAACCTAACCCTTAACCTAAACCTTACACTTACCCTAACCCTAACCCTAACCCTTACCCTAAACCTAACCCCAACCCTAAACCTGTCCCTAACCCTTACCCTTACCTTAACCCTAACCCTAACCCTAACACATACCCTTACCCTCACTCTAACCCTAACCCTAACCCTAACCCTAACCCTAACCTTAACCCTAACCCTAACCCTAACACATACCCTTACCCTAACCGTAACCCTAACCGTAACCCTAACCCTTACCCTAACCCTAAACTTTACCCTTACTCTAACCCTAACCCCAACCCTAACCATAACAATAACATTAACCCTAACCCTAACACTTACCCTTACCCTAATCCTAACCCTAACCCTTACCCTTAAGCTAACCCTAACCCTAACTCTAACCCTAAACCTAACTCTAACCCTAACACTTAACCTAACCCTAATCCTAACCCTTACTCTAACCCGAACCATAACCTCAACCTTAACCCTAACCCAAACCCTAAACCTAACCCTTACCCTTACCCTAACCCTAACCCTAAACCTAACCCTAACTCTAAACTTAACCCTAATCCTTACCCTTACACTAACCCTAATCCTAACCCTAACCCTAACCCTAAACCTAACCCTAACTCTTACCATCACCATCACCCTAACCTTAACCCTAACCCGAACCCTAACCCTAACTCTAACCTTAACCCTAACCCTTATCCTTACCCTAACCCGAACACTAACCCTAACCCTAAACTTAACTCTAACCCTAAACCTAATCCTTACCCTTACACTAACCCTAACCCTAACCCTAACCTTAACCCCTAAGCCTAACCCTAGCCCCAACGCTAACCCTTACCCTTATCCTAACCCTAAACCTAACCTTAACCCTAACCCTAACCCTAACCCTTACCCTTACCCTATCCCTAAACCTAACCCTTACCCTAAACCTTACACTTACCCTAACCCTAACCCTAGCCCTTAAACTAAACCTAACCCTATCCCTAATCCTAACCCTAAACCTTACCCTTACCTTAACCCTAACCCTAACCCTAACACTTACCCTTACCCTAACCCTAACCCTAAACCTAACACATATCCTTACCCTAACCCTAACACTAACCGTAACCCTAACCCTAACCCTAACCCTAACCTTTACCCTTACCCGAACCCTAACACTAAACTTAACTCTAACCCTAAACCTAACCCTAACACTAACCCTAACCCTAACACTAACGCTAACCCTAACCCTAACTTAACCCTATCCCTAACCCTAACCCTAACCCTAACCCTTACCCTAACCCTTACCCTAAACCTAACCCTTACCCTTACCCTAACACTAAACCTAACATTAACCCTAACCCTAACCCTAACCCTTACCATTACCCTAACCCTAACCCTAACCCTAAACATTACCCTTACCCTAAACCTAACTCTATCCCTAACCCTAACCCTAACCATAACCCTAAACCTTACCCTAACCCTAACCCTAACCCTAACTCTAACCCTAACCCTAACCCTAATCCTAACCCTTACCCTTACCTTAACCCTAACCCTAACCCTAACCCTAATCCTTACCCTTATCCTAACGCTAACCCTAATCCTAAACCTAACCCTAAACCTAACCCTTACCCTAACCCTAACCCTAACCCTTACCCTTACCCTAACCCTAAACATAAACCTAACCCTAACCCTAAACCTAACCCTAACCCTAACCCTAAGCCTTACCCTTACCCTAACACTAAACCTAACCTTAACCCAAATCCTAACCCTAAACCTTACCCTTATCCTAACCCTAACCCTAACCCTAACCCTTACCATAACCCTAACCCTAAACCAAACCCTAACCCTTTCCCTTACCCTAACGCTAATCCTAACCTTACCCCTAAAACTAACCCTTACCCTTACCCTAACCCTAAACATAAACCTAACCCTAACCTTAAACCTAACCCAAACCTTACCATAACCCTAACCCTAAACCAAAACTTTACCCTATCCTTAACCCTAATCCTAACCCTAACCCTTACCCTTACCCTAAACCTAACCCTAACCCTAAGCCTAACCCTAAACCTAACCCTAACCCTAAGCCTTACCCTTAGCCTAACCCTAACCTTAAACTTTACCCTTACCCTCACCCTAACCCTAACCTTAACCCTAATCCGAACCCAACCCCTAACCCTAAACTTAATCCTAACCCTTATCCTTACGCTAACCCTAACACTAACCCTAACCCTCAACCTAACTCTAACCCTAAACCTAACCCTTACCCTTAGCCTAACCCTAACCCTAACCCTAACCGTAACCCCTAAGGCTAACCCTAACCCTAACGCTAACCCTTACCCTTATCCTAAACTTAACCCTCACCCTAACTCTAACCCGTACCCTTACCCTAACTATAAACCTAACCGTAACCCTTACCCTAACCCTAACCCTAACCCTAACCCTAAATGTTACCCTTACCCTAACCCTAACCCTAACCCTTACCCTAAACCTAACCCCAACCCTAAACTTGACCCTAATCATACCCTTACCTTAACCCTAACCCTAACCCTAACACATACCCTAACCCTCACTCTAACCCTAACCCTAACCCTAACCCTAACCTTAACCCTAAACGTAACTCTAACACATACCTTTATCCTAACCTTAACCCTAACCGTAAACCTAACCCTTACCCTAACCCTAACCTTTACCCTTACTCTAACCCTAACCCCAACCCTAACCCTAACAATAACCCTAACCCTAACCCTAACCCTTACCCTTACCCTAAACCAAACCCTAAACCTAACCCTTACCCTTACCCTTACCCTAACCCTAACCCTAAACCTAACCCTAACTCTAAACTTAACCCTAATCCTTACCCTTACACTAACCCTAACCCTAACCCTAACCCTAAACCTAACCCTTACTCTTACCCTCACCATCACCCTAACCTTAACCCTAACCCGAACCCTACCCCTAACTCTAACCTTAACCCTAACCCTTATCCTTACCCTAACCCGAACACTAACCCTAACCCTAAACTTAACTCTAACCCTAAACCTAATCCTTACCCTTACACTAACCCTAACCCTAACCCTAACCTTAACCCCTAAGCCTAACCCTAGCCCTAACGCTAACCTTTACCCTTATCCTAACCCTCAAGCTAACCTTAACCCGAAACCTAACCCTAACCCTTACCCTTACCCTATCCCTAAACCTAACCCTTACCCTAAACCTTACACTTACCCTAACCCTAACCCTAGCCCTTACCCTAAACCTAACCCTATCCCTAACCCTAACCCTAAACCTTACCCTTACCTTAACCCTAACCCTAACCCTAACACTTACCCTTACCCTAACTCTAACCCTAACCCTAACCCTAAACCTAACACATATCCTTACCCTAACCCTAACACTAACCGTAACCGTAACCCTAACCCTAACCCTAACTTTAACCCTTACCCGAACCCTAACACTAAACTTAACTCTAACCCTAAACCTAACCCTAACACTAACCCTAACCCTAACACTAACGCTAACCCTAACCCTAACTTAACCCTATCCCTAACCCTAACCCTAACCCTAACCCTTACCCTAACCCTTACCCTAAACCTAAGCCTTACCCTTACCCTAACACTAAACCTAACATTAACCCTAACCCTAACCCTAACCCTTACCCTTACCCTAACCCTAACCCTAACCCTAAACATTACCCTTACCCTAAACCTAACTCTATCCCTAACCCTAACCTTAACCATAACCCTAAACCTTACCCTTACCCTAACCCTAACCGTAACCCTAACCCTAATCCTAACCCTCAACCTTACATTAACCCTAACCCTAACCCTAACCCTTACCCTTATCCTAACGCTAACCCTAATTCTAAACCTAACCCTAAAACTAACCCTTACCCTAACCCTAACCCTAACCCTTACCCTTACCCTAACCCTAAACATAAACCTAACCCTAACCCTAAACCTAACCCTAACCCTAACCCTAAGCCTTACCCTTACCCTAACACTAAACCTAACCTTAACCCAAACCCTAACCCTAAACCTTACCCTTATCCTAACCCTAACCCTAACCCTAAAACTTACCATAACCCTAACCCTAAACCAAACCCTAACCCTTACCCTTACCCTAACGCTAATCCTAACCTTACCCCTAAAACTAACCCTTACCCTTACCCTAACCCTTACCCTAAACCTAACCCTTACCCTTACCCTAACACTAAACCTAACATTAACCCTAACCCTAACCCTAACCCTTACACTTACCCTAACCCTAACCCTAACCCTAAACATTACCCTTACCCTAAACCTAACTCTATCCCTAACCCTAAACCTAACCCTAACCCTTACACTTAACATAACCCTAACCCTAAACCTAACCCTAACCCTAACCCTAACACTAACCCTAACCCTAACCCATACCCTAACTCTAACCCTAACCCTAACCCTAACCCTTACCCTCAACATAACCCTAACCCTAAACCTAACCCTAACCCTAACATTACCCCTTACCCTAACCCTAACCCTAAACCTTACTCTTACCCTAACCCTAACCCTAACCTTTACACTTACCTTAACCCTAACCCTAACCCTAACACTTACCCTTACCCTAACTCTAACCCTAACCCTAACCATAACCCTAACACATATTCTTACCCTAACCCTAACCTTAACCTTAACCCTTACCCTAACCTACCCATCCCTAACACTTACCCTTACCCTAACCCTAACCCTAACCCTAACCCTTACCCTAACCCTAACCGTAACCCTTACCCTAGCACTAACCCTTACCCTTACCCTAACCCTAACCCTAAACCTAACCCTAAACTAACCCTAACCCCTAACCTTAAAACTAACCCTAAACCTAACGCTAACCGTATCCTTAACCCCAACCCTAAACCTAACCCTAACCCTAACCCTTAGCCTAACACTTACCCTAACCCTAACCCTAACCCTAAACCTTACCTATAGCTTAACCCTAACACTTAACCTTACCCTAACTCTAACCCTAACCCTAACCCTAAACCTTACCCTAACCCTTACCCTAACCCTAACCCTTACCCTTACCCTAACACTAAACCTAACATTAACCCTAAACCTAACCCTAACCCTTACCCTTACCCTAACCCTAACCCTAACCCTAAACCTTACCCTTACCCTAAACCTAACCCTATCCCTAAACCTAATCCTAACCCTAACCCTAAACCTTACCCTTACCCTAACCCTAACCCTAAATCTTACCCTAAACCTAACCCTAACCCTAACCCTTACCCTTACTTTAACCCTAACCCTAACCCTTACCCTTATCCTAACGCTAACCCTAACAATAAACCTAACCCTAAACCTTACCTTTACCTTAACCCTAAATCTAACCTTCATCCCAACCCTAAACCTAACCCTAACTGTTACCCTAACCCTTACCCTTACCCTAACCCTAACCCTAACCCTAAACCTAACCCTAACCCTAACCCTAACCCTTACCCTAACCCTAACCCTAATCCTAACTCTAACCCTTACCCTTACCATAACCCTAACCCTAAACCTAACCCTAACTCTAACCCTTACCCTTACCCTAACCCTTACCCTAACCCTAACCCTTACCCTAACCGTACACTTACCCTAACCGTACACCTAACATTAACCCTAACCCTAGCCCTAACACTACCGTTACCCTAACCCTAACCCTAACCCTAAACCTTACCCTTACCCTAAACCTAACCCTAACCCTAACCCTAACCCTTACCCTTATCCTAACCCTATCCCTAACCCTAACACTTACCCTTACCCTAAACCCTACCCTAAACTTAATGCTAACCCTAACCCTAACCCTAACCCTAATCCTAAACCTTACCCTTACCCTAACCCTAACCCTAAACTTAACCCTTACCCTTACCCTAACCCAAAACCTAACATTAACCCTAACCCTAACCCTAAACCTTACCCTTACCCTAACCCTAACCCTTACCCTAACCCTAACCCTAACCCTAACCTTAACGCTAACCCTTACACTTACCTTAACCCTAACCCTAACCCTAACACTTACCCTTACCCTAACTCTAGCCCTAACCCTAACCATAACCCTAACACATATCCTTACCCTAACCCTAACCTTAACCGTAACCCTTACCCTAACCTACCCATCTCTAACTCTTACCCTTACCCTAACCCTAACCCTAACCCTCACCCTTACCCTAACCCTAACCGTAAACATTACCGTAACCCTAACCTTTACCCTTACCCTAACCCTAACCCTAAACCTAACCCTAACCCTAACCCCTATCCTTAAAACTAACCCTAAACCTAACCCTAACCGTAACCTTAACCCCAAACCTAAACCTAACCCTAACCCTAACCCTTACCCTAACACTTACCCTAACCCTACCCCTAACCCTAAAACTTACCCATACCTTAACACTAACCCTAACCCTAACACTTACCCTTACCCTAACTCTAACACTAACCCTAACCCTAACCCTAACCCTAACCCTTACCCTAACCCTTACTCTAACCCTAACAGTTACCCTTACCCTAACACTAAACCTAACATTAACCCTAAACCTAACCCTAACCCTTACCCTTACCCTAACCCTAACCCTAACCCTAAACCTTACCCTTACCCTAAACCTAACCCTATCCCTAAACCTAATCCTAACCCTAACCCTAAACCTTACCCTTATTCTAACCCTAACCCTAACCCTTACCCTAAACCTAACCCTAACCCTAACCCTTACCCTTACTTTAAACCTAACCCTAACCCTTACCCTTACCCTAACACTAACCCTAACAATAAACCTAACCCTAAACCTTACCTTTACCCTAACCCTAAATCTAACCTTCACCCCAACCCTAAACCTAACCCTAACTGTAACCCTAACCCTTACCCTTACCCTAACCCTAACCCTAACCCTAAACCTAACCCTAACCCTAACCCTAACCCTTACCCTAACCCTAACCCTAATCCTAACTATAACCCTTACCCTTACCCTAACCCTAACACTAACTCTGACAATAAGGCTTACCCTAAACCTAACCCTAACCCTAACCCTAACACTTACCCTTACCCTAACCCGAACCCTAACCCTTACTTTACCCTAAACCTAACCCTAACCCTAACTCTCACCCTAACCCTAACCCCAACATTAACCCCTAACTCTAACCCTTAACCTAACATTAACCTAACCCTAACCCTAAACCTTAACCTTACCGTAACCCTAAACCTAACTCTAACCCTAACCATAACCCTAACCTGAACTTAAACCTAACCCAAACCCTAATCCTTGTCCTTACCCTAACCCTAGCCGTAACCCTAACCCTAACCATAACCTTAACTCTTACCCTAATCCTAACCCTGAAACTTACCCTAACTATAAACCTAAACCTAATACTAACCCTAACCCTAACCCTAACCCTAACCCTAACCTAACCTTAACCCTAACCCTTATCCTTACTCTAACCCTAACACTAACCCTAACCCTAAACCTAACACTAACCCTAAACCTAATCCTTTCCCTTACACTAACCCTAACCCTAACCCTAACGGTAACCCCTAAGCCTAACCCTAACCCTAACGCTAAAACTTATCCTTACCCTAACCCTAAACCTAACCGTAACCCTAACCCGAACCCTAACCCTAAACTTAACCCTAACCCTAACCCTAACCCTAACCCTAACACTAACACTAACGCTAATCCTAACCCTAAACCTAAACATAACCCTAACCCTAACCCTAACCCTAACCCTTACCCTAACTCTTACCCTAACCCTAACCCTTACCCTTACCCTAACACTAAACCTAACATTAACCCTAACCCTAACCCTAACCCATACCCTTAGCATAACCCTAACCCTAACTCTAAACCTTACCCTTACCCTAAACCTAACCGTAACCCTAACCCTAACTCTAGCCCTAACACATATCCTTACCCTAAACCTAACCCTAACCCTAACATTAACCCTAACACTAACCCTAATCCTAACCCTTACCCTTACCCTAACCCTAACCATAACCCTAACCCTAACCCTTATCCTAACCCTAACCCTAACCCTAACCCTTACCCTTGTCCTAACGCTAACCCTAACCCTAAACCTAACCCTAAACCTTACCCTTACCATAACCCTAAATCTAACCTTAACCCCAACCCTAAACCTAACCCTAATCTTAACCCTAACCCTTACCCTAACCCTAACCCTAACCCTAACCCTAACCCTAACCCTAACCCCTACCCTAAGCCTAACGCTAACCCTAACCCTTACCCTAACTCTAAGCCTAACATTTACCATTACCCTAACCCTAAACATAAACCTAAACCCAACCCTAAACCTAAACCTAACCCTTACCCTAAGCTTAACCCTTACCGTTACCTTAACCCTAACACTAAACCTAACCCTTACCCTAACCCTAACCCTAACCCTTACCCTAAACCAAACTTTAACCCTAACCCTTACCCTTACCTTAACCCTAACCCTAACCCTAACCCTTACCCTTATCCTAACGCTAACACTTACCCTTACCCTAACCTAACTCTTACCCTAATCTTAACACTAACCCTAACCCTAAACCTAACTCTAACCATAAAACTAATCCTTACCCTTACACTAACCCTAACCCTAACCCTAACCGTAACCCCTAAGCCTAACCCTAACCGTAACGCTAACCCTTACCCTTACCCTAACCCTAAACCTACCCTTAAACCTAACCCTAACCCTAACCCTTACCCTTAACCTAACCCTAACCCTAACCTTAACCCTAAACCTTATCCTTACCCTAACCCTAACCCTAAACCTTACCCTAAACCTAACCCTATCCCTAACCCTAACCCTAACCCTAACCCTTACCCTAACCCTAACCCTAACCCTAAACCTTACCCTTACCCTAAACCTAACTCTATCCCTAACCCTAACCCTAAACCTTACCCTTACCCTAACCCTTACCCTAACCCTTACCCTAAACCTAACCCTAATCATAACCCTTACCCTTACCTTAACCCTAACCCTAAACCTAACCCTTACCCTTATCCTAACGCTAACCCTAACCCTAAACCTTACCCTAAACCTTACCCTTACCCTAACCCTAAATCTAACCTTAACCCCAACCCTAACCCTAACCGTAACCTGAACCCTAACCCTAACCCTAACCTTTACCCTTACCCTAACCCTAACCCTAACCCTAACAGTAATCTTAACCCTAACCCTAACCCTTACCCTTACCCTAATCCTAACCCTACCCTACCCTTACCTCACCCTAACCCTAAACCTAACTTTAACCCTAACCATAACCCTAACCCTATCACTTACCCTAACACTAATCCTAACCCTTACTCTAACCCTAACCCTAACCTCAAACTTAACCTAACCCTAACCCTAACCCTTACCATTACCCTAACCCTAACCCTAACCCTAACCTTACAATAACATTAACTTTTAACCTAAACCTAACCCTAAACATAACCTCAACCTTAACCCTAACACTAACCCTAAACCTAACCCTTACCCTTACCCTAACCCTAACCCTAAACCTAAACCTAAACCTAACCCTAAACTTAACCCTAACCCTTACCCTTACCCTAACCCTAACCCTAAACCTATCCTAACCCTAACCCTAACCCTAACCCTTACCCTTAGCCTAAACCTAACCCGACCCCTCACCCTAACCCTTATTCTTACCCTCACCCTAACCCTAACCTTAACCCTACCCAAACCCTAACCCTAACCCTAAACTTAACCCTAACCCTTATCCTTACCCTAACCCTAACCCTAACACTAACCCTAACCCTAAACCTAACTCTAACCCTAAACCTAATCCTTACCTTTATACTAACCCTAACCGTAACCCCTAAGCCTAACCCTAACCCTAACGCTCACCCTTACCCTTACCCTAACCCTAAACCTAACCTTAACCCTAACCCTAACCCTAACATTTACCCTTACCCTAACCCTAACCCTAAACCTTACCCTTACCCTAACCCTAACCATAACCCTTACCCTAAACCTAACCTATCCCTAACCCTAACCCTAACCCTTACACTTATCTTAACCCTAACCATAAACCTAACACTTAACCTTACACTAATTCTAACCCTAATCCTAAACATAACCCTAACACATATCCTTACCCTAACCTTACCCTAACCGTAACCCTTACCCTAACCTACACTGTCCCTAACCCTTATCCTTACCCTAACCCTAACCCTAACCCTAACCCTTACCCTAACCCTAACCCTAAACCTTACACTAACCCTAACCCTAAACCTAACACTAACCCTAACCCTAACCCCAAACCTTAAAACTAACCCTAAACCTAACCCTAACCGTAACCTTAACCCCAACCCTAAACCTAACCCTAACCCTAACCCTTACCCTAACACTTACCCTAACCCTAGCCCTAAACCTTACCCTTACCTTAACCCTAACCCTAACCCTAACACTTACCCTTACCCTAACTCTAACCCTAACCCTAACCATAACCCTAACACATATCCTTAACCTAACCCTAACCCTAACCCTAACCCTAACCCTAAACTAACCCTTACCCTAACCCTAACACTAAACCTAACTGTAACCCTAACCCTTACCCTTATCCTAACCCTAACCCTAACCCTTACCCTAACCCTAACACTAAACCTAACCTTAATGCTAACCCTAACCCTAACCCTAACCCTAACCCTTACCCTAACCCTAACCCTAACCCTAAACTTAACCCTAACCATAACCCTAACCCTAACCGTTACCCTTACCTTAACACTAACCCTAACCCTAACCCTTACCCTTAACTTAACCCTAACCCTAAACCTAACTCTAACCCTAACCCTAACCATATCCCTTACCCTAACCCAAACCCTAAACCTTACCCTTACCCTAACCCTAACCCTAACCCTTATCCTAAACCTAACCTATCCCTAACCCTAACCCTAACCCTTACACTTACCTTAACCCTAACCCTAACCCTAACACTTACCCTTATCCTAACCCTAACCCTAACCCTTATCCTAACCCTAACACTAAACCTAACCTTAATGCTAACCCTAACCCTAACCCTAACCCTAATCCTAAACCTTACCCTTTCCCTAACCCTAACCCTAACCCTAAACCTAACCCTTACCCTTACCCTAACCCTAAACCTAACATTAACCCTAACCCTAAACCTAATCCTTACCCTTACCCTAACCCTAACCCTAAACCTAACCCTAAACATAACCCTAATCCTAACCCTAAAACTACCCCTACCCCTAACCCTAACCCTTACCCTTACCCTATCCCTAACCCTAAACCTAAACCTAACACTTACCCTCACCCTAACCCTAACCCTAACCCTTACCTTACCCTAACCCTTACCCTTACCCTAACCCTATCCCTAAACTTAACCCCAGCCCTAAACCTAACCCTAACCCTGACCCTTACCCTAACACTTACCCTAACCTTAACTCTAACGCTAACACTTACCCTTAACCTAACACTAACCCTAACCCTAACCCTACCCAAACACTAACCCAAACGCTAACCCCTAACCATAACACTTAACATAACACTAAACCGAATCTTAAACCTAAACCTTACCCTTACCCAAACCCTAAACCTAACTCTAACCCCAACCCTAACCCTAACCCTAAACTTAACCCTAACCCTAACCCTAACCCTTACCCTTACCCTAACCCTAACCCTAAACCTAAACCTAACCCTAACCCTAACCCTAACCTTAACCCTAACCCTAACCCTAACCATTACCCTTACCCTAACCCTAACCCTAAACCTAACACTAAACCTGCCCTAACCCTAACCCTAACACTTACACTACCCTAACCCTAACCCTATTCCTAACCCTAACCCCTAAGCCTAACCCTAATCCTAACCCTAACCCTTACCCTTATCCTAACCCTAACCCTAACACTTACCCTTACCCTAAACCCTACCCTAAGCCTAACGCTAACCCTAACCCTTACCCTAACTCTAACCCTAACATTTACCATTACCCTAACCCTAAACATAAACATAAACCCAACCCTAAACCTAAACCTAACCCTTACCCTTAGCTTAAGCTTACCATTACCTTAACCCTAACACTAAACCTAACCCTTACCCTAACCCTAACCCTAACCCTTACCCTAAACCAAACTTTAACCCTAACCCTTACCCTTACCTTAACCCTAACCCTAACCCTAACCCTACGCTAACACTTACCCTTACCCTAACCTAACCCTTACCCTAATCCTAACACTAACCCTAACCTTAAACCTAACTCTAACCATAAAACTAATCCTTACCCTTACACTAACCCTAACCCTAACCCTAACCGTAACCCCTAAGCCTAACCCTAACCGTAACGCTAACACTTACCCTTACCCTAACCCTAAACTACCCTTAAACCTAACCCTAACCCTAACCGTTACCCTTAACCTAACCCTAACCCTAAGCTTAACCCTAAACCTTATCCTTACCCTAAACCTAACCCTAAACCTTACCCTAAACCTAACCCTATCCCTAACCCTAACCCTAACCCTAACCCCTACCCTAACCCTAACCCTAACCCTAAACCTTACCCTTACCCTAAACCTAACTCTATCCCTAACCCTAACCCTAACCCTAACCCTAAACCTTACCCTTACCCTAACCCTTACCCTAACCCTTACCCTAAACCTAACACCCTAATCATAACCCTTACCCTTACCTTAACCCTAACCCTAAACCTAACCCTTACCCTTATCCTAACGCTAACCCTAACCCTAAACCTTACCCTAAACCTTACCCTTACCCTAACCCTAAATCTAACCTTAACCCCAACCTAACCCTAACCGTAACCTGAACCCTAACCCTAACCCTAACCTTTACCCTTACCCTAACCCTAACCCTAACCCTAACAGTAATCTTAACCCTAACCCTAACCCTTACCCTTACCCTAATCCTAACCCTACCCTACCCTTACCTCACCCTAACCCTAACCCTAACTTTAACCCTAACCATAACCCTAACCCTAACACTTACCCTAACCCTAACCCTTACCCTTACCCTAACCCTAACCCTAAACCTATCCTAACCCTAACCCTAACCCTAACCCTTAACCTTAGCCTAAACCTAACCCTACACCTCACCCTAACCCTTATTCTTACCCTCACCCTAACCCTAACCTTAACCCTAACCCAAACCCTAACCCTAACCCTAAACTGAACCCTAACCCTTATACTTACCCTAACCCTAACACTAACCCTAACCCTAAACCTAACTCTAACCCTAAACCTAATCCTTACCTTTATACTAAACCTAACCGTAACCCCTAAGCCTAACCCTAACCCTAACACTCACCCTTACCCTTACCCTAACCCTAAACCTAACCTTAACCCTAACCCTACCCTAACATTTACCCTTACCCTAACCCTAACCCCTAAACCTTACCCTTACCCTAACCCTAACCCTAACCCTTACCCTAAACCTAACCTATCCCTAACCCTAACCCTAACCCTTACACTTACCTTAACCCTAACCATAAACCTAACACTTAACCTTACCCTAATTCTAACCCTAATCCTAACCATAACCCTAACACATATCCTTACCCTAACCCTAACCCTAACCGTAACCCTTACCATAACCTACACTGTCCCTAACCCTTATCCTTACCCTAACCCTAACCCTAACCCTAACCCTTACCCTAACCCTAACCCTAAACCTTACGCTAACCCTAACCCTAAACCTAACACTAACCCTAACCTCAAACCTTAAAACTAACCCTAAAACTAACCCTAACCGTAACCTTAACCCCAACCTAAACCTAACCCTAACCCTAACCCTTACCCTAACACTTACACTAACCCTAACCCTAAACCTTACCCTTACCTTAACCCTAACCCTAACCCTAACACTTACCCTTACCCTAACTCTAACCCTAACCCTAACCTTAACCCTAACGCTACAACAGAAAAAATGACCTAAACCTAACACTAACCCTAACCCTAACGATAACGCTAACCCTAACCCTAACCATAACCCTAAACCTTACCCTTACCCTAACCTAAACCTAACCCTTACCCTAAACCTAAAACTAACCCTAACCCTACCCTTACAATAATCCTAACTCTTAACCTAAACCTAACCCTAACCCTAACCTCAACCTTAACCCTAACCCTAACCAAAAAGCTAACCCTTACCCTTACCCTAATCCTAACCCTAACCCTAAACCTAAACCTAACCCTAAACCTAACACTAACCCTAACCCTTACCCTAACACTTACCCCTAACCCTAACCCTAACGCTAACCCTAACACTTACCCTAACCGTGACCCTAACTCTAACGATAACCCTTAGCCTAAACCTAACCCTAACTCTAACCCAAACACTTACCCTTACCCTAACCCTTTCCCTAACCCTAGTATCAACCCTAACTCTAACCCTTACCCTTACTCTAAACCTAACCCCTAACCCTAAGCCTAAACCTAACCCTAACCCTAACCTTAACCTAACCCTTACCCTAACCCTAACCCTAACCCTAACCCTAACCCAAAACCTAACCCTAACCCTAACCCTAACACTTACCCTTAGCCTAACCCTAACCCTAAACCTAACCCTAACCCTTACTCTTACCCTCAACCTAACCCTAACCTTAACCCTAACCCGAACCCTAACCCTAACCCTAATCTTAACCCTAACCCTTATCCTTACCCTAAACCTGACACTAACCCTAACCCTAAACCTAACTCTAAACCTAAACCTAATCCTTACCCTTACACTAACCCTAACCCTAACCCTAACCGTAACCTCTAAGCCTAACCCTAACCCTAACGCTAACCCTTACCCTTACCCTAACCCTAAATCTAACCTTAACCCTAACCCTAACCCTAAGCCTTACCCTTACCCTAACCCTAACCCTAACGCTAACCCTAACACTTACCCTTACCCTAACCCTTACCCTAACCCTAACATTAACCCTAACCCAATACCTTAACCCTTACCCTTACCCTATCCCTAACCTTAACCCTAAACCTAACACTTACCCTCACCCTAACCATAACCCTAACCCTTACCCTTATCCTAACCCTAACCCTAACCTGAACTCCAGCCCTAAACCTAACCCTAACCTTAACCTTTACCCTAACACTTACCCTAACCCTAACCCTAACTCTTACCGTAACCTAACACTAACTCTGACAATAAGCCTTACCCTAACCCTAACCCTAACACTTACCCTTACTCTAACCCTAACCCTAACCCTTACCCTTACCCTAAACCTAACCCTAACCCTAACTCTTACCCTAACCCTAACCCAAACATTAACCCCTAACCCTAACACTTAACCTAACACAAACCTAACCCTAACCCTATACGTTAACCTTACCGTAACCCTAAACCTAACTCTAACCCTAACCCTAACCCTAACCGTAACCTAAACTTAACCCTAACCCTAACCCTAAGCCTAACCCTTGCCCTTACCCTAACCCTAACCGTAACCCTAAGCCTAACCATAACCTTAACCCTTACCCAAATCCTAAGCCTTAACCTTACCCTAACCGTAAACCTAAACCTAATACTAACCCTAACCCTAACCCTAACCGTAACCCTTACCCTAACCCTAACATTAATCCTAACCCAATACCTTAACCCTTACCCTTACCCTATCCCTAACCCTAACCCTAAACCTAACACTTACCCTCACCCTAACCATAACCCTAACCCTTACCCTTATCCTAACCCTAACCCTAAACTGAACCCCAGCCCTAAACCTAACCCTAACCTTAACCTTTACCCTAACACTTACCCTAACCCTAACCCTAATCCTAACTCTTACCGTAACCCTAACACTAACTCTGACAATAAGCCTTACCCTAACCCTAACCCTAACACTTACCCTTACCCTAACCCTAACCCTAACCCTTACCCTCACCCTAAACCTAACCCTAACCCTAACTTTTACCCTAACACTAACCCAAACATTAACCCCTAACCCTAACACCTAACCTAACACTAACCTAACCCTAACCCTATACCTTAACCTTACCGTAACCCTAAACCTAACTCTAACCCTAACCCTAACCCTAACCGTAACCTAAACTTAACCCTAACCCTAACCCTAAGCCTAACCCTTGCCCTTACCCTAACCCTAACCGTAACCCTAAGCCTAACCATAACCTTAACCCTTACCCAAATCCTAACCCTTAACCTTACCCTAACCGTAAACCTAAACCTAATACTAACCCTAACCCTAACCCTAACCCTAACCCTTACCCTACCCTAAACCTAACCCTAACCCTAAACCAAAACCCTAAGCCTAATCCTAACCGTAACCCTAACCCTTACCCTTATCCTAACCCTAACCCTAACCCTAACACTTATCCTTACCCTAAACCCTACCCTAACCCTAACGTTAACCCTAACCCTAAACCTAACCCTTACCCTTACCCTAACCCTAAACATAAACCTAACCCTAACCCTAAACCTAACACTTACCCTCACCCTAACCCCAACCCTAACCCTTACCCTTACCCAAACCCTAACCCTAACGTTAACCCCAGCCCTAAACCTAACCTCAACCTTAACCATTACCCTAACACTTAACCTAACCCTAACCCTAACCCTAACACTTACCCTAACCCTATCACTAACTCTGACAATAAACATTACCCTAACCCTAACCCTAACCCTAACCCTAACACTTACCCTTACCCTAACCCTAACCCTAACACTAACCCTTACCCTAACCCTAACCCTAACACTAACCCTTACCCTAACCCTAACCCAAACCTTAACCCCTAACCCTAACCCTTAACCTAACACTACCTAACCCTAAACTGATACCTTACCCTAACCCTAAACCTTATACCTTACCCTAAACCTAAACCTAACTCTAAGCCTAAACCTAACCCTAAACCTAACCCTAACCCTAACCCTAACCATTCACCTAACCCTAACCCTAACCCTTACATTAACCCTATCCCTAACCCTAACCCTAACCCTAACACTAAACCTAACCCGAACCCTTACCCTAACCCTAACCCTTACTCTTACACTTACCCTTATGCTTATCCTAACCCTAAACCTAACCCTAACCCTAACCCTTACCATAACCCTAACCCTAACCCTAACTCTTACCCTAAACCTAACCCTAACCCTAACCCTTAACCTTACCTTAACCCTAACCCTAACCCTTACCCTTACCCTAACGCTAACCCTAACCTTACCCAAAACACTAATACTTACCCTTACCATAACACTAAATCTAACCTTAACCCGAACCCTAAACCTAACCCTAACCCTAACCCTTACCATAACCCTAACCCTAACCCTAACTCTTACCCTAAACCTAACCCTAACCCTAACCCTTACCCTTATCCTAACCCCAACCCTAACCCTAACACTTATCCTTACCCTAAACCCTACCCTAACCCTAACGTTAACCCTAACCCTTACACTAACCCTAACCCTAACCCTTACCCTTACCCTAACCCTAAACATAAACCTAACCCTAACCCTAAACCTAACACTTACTCTCACCCTAACCCCAACCCTAACCCTTACCCTTACCCAAACCCTAACCCTAACGTTAACCCCAGCCCTAAACCTAACCTTAACCTTAACCATTACCCTAACACTTACACTAACCCTAACCCTAACCCTAACACTTACCCTAACCCTATCACTAACTCTGACAATAAACATTACCCTAACCCTAACCCTAACCCTAACCCTAACACTTACCCTTACCCTAACCCTAACCCTAACACTAACCCTTACCCTAACCCTAACCCTAACACTAACCCTTACCCTAACCCTAACCCAAATCTTAACCCCTAACCCTAACCCTTAACCTAACACTACCTAACCCTAAACTTATACCTTACCCTAACCCTAAACCTTATACCTTACCCTAAACCTAAACCTAACTCTAAGCCTAAACCTAACCCTAAACCTAACCCTAACCCTAACCCTAACCCTAACCATTCACCTAACCCTAACCCTAACCCTTACATTAACCCTATCCCTAACCCTAACCCTAACCCTAACACTAAACCTAACCCGAACCCTTACCCTAACCCTAACCCTAACTCTTACCCTAAACCTAACCCTAACCCTAACCCTTAACCTTACCTTAACCCTAACCCTAACCCTTACCCTTACCCTAACGCTAACCCTAACCTTACCCAAAACACTAACACTTACCCTTACCATAACACTAAATCTAA
Source organism: Megascapheus bottae (assembly GCA_024803745.1). Lineage (NCBI taxonomy): Eukaryota > Metazoa > Chordata > Mammalia > Rodentia > Geomyidae > Megascapheus > Megascapheus bottae. The sequence goes on along the minus strand of JANJXV010000168.1, from coordinate 599,843 downwards.
CCTTAACCCGAACCCTAAACCTAACTTTAACCGTAACCCTAACCCTTATCCTTACCCTAAACCTAAACCTAAACCTAAACCTAACACTAACCCTAACCCTAACCCTTACGCTATCACTAACCCTAATCCTAAATCTAACCCTTACCCTTACCCTAACCCTAACCCTAACCCTAAACCTAACCCTAACCCTAACCTTAACTCTAACCCTTACCCTTACCCTAACCCTAACCCTAACCATAAACCTAACCCTAACCCTAACACTAACCCTTACCCTTAGACTAACCCTGACCCTAAACCTAACCCTAAACCTTACCCTTACCCTCACCCTAACCGTAACCTTAACCCTAATCTGAACCCTACCCCTAACCCTAACCTTAACCCTAACCCTTATCATTACCCTAACCCTAACACTAACCGTAACTGTAACACTAACCCTAACCCTAACCCTAAAATTTACCCTTACCCTACCCCTAAACCTAAACTAAACCCTAAACCTAAACCTAACCCTAACCTTAACCCTTACCCTAACCCTAACCCTAACCCTAACCCAACCCAAAACGTAACCCCTAAGCCTAACCCTAACCCTAACGCTAACCCTTACCCTTATCCTAACCCTAACCCTCACCCTAACCCTAACCCCTACCCTTACCCTAACCCTAAACCTAACCTTAACCCTAACCCTAACCCTCACCCTTACCCTTACCCTAACCTTAACCCTAACCCTAACCCTACCTTACCCTTACCCTAACCCTAACCCTAACCCTTAACCTAAACCTAAACCCAACATTAACCATGACACTAACTCTTACCCTTACCTTAACCCTAACCCTAACCCTAACACATATCCTTACCCTAACCCTAACACTAACCGTAACTGTAACACTAACCCTAGCCCTAACCCTAAACTTTACACTTACCCTACCCCTAAACCTAAACTAAACCCTAAACCTAACCCTAACCCTAACCTTAACCCCTACCCTAACCCTAACCCTAACCCTAACCCTAACCCTATCCTTACCCTAACACTAACCCTAACCTTAACCCTAACCCTTATCCTAAACCTAACCCTAACCCTAAACCTTAAACTAACCCTAACCCTAACCCTAACCCTACTCCTAACCCTTACTCTAACCCTAACCCTAACATCAACCTTAACCCTTACCCTAACCCTAACACATATCCTTACCCTAACCCTAACCCTAACCGTAACCCTAACCCTTACCCTAACCCTAAACCTTATCCTTACCCTAACCCTAACCCTAATCCTTACCTTAAACCTAACCCTAACCCTAACCCTTACCCTTACCTTAACCCTAACCCTAACCCTAACACTTACCCTTATCCTAACGCTAATCCTAACAATAAACCTAACCCTAAACCTTACCCTTACCCTAACCCTAAATCTAATCTTAACCCCAACCCTAAAACTAACCCTAACCCGAACCCTAACCCTAACCCTAACCTTAACCCTAACCCTTATCCTTACCCTAACCCTAACACTAACCCTAACCCTAAACCTAACTCTAACCCTAAACCTAATCCTTACCCTTACACTAACCCTAACCCTAACCCTAACCGTAACCCCTAAGCCTAACCCTAACCCTAACGCTAAACCTTACCCTTATCCTAACCCTAAACCTAACCTTAACCCTAACCCTAACCCTAACCCTTACCCTTACCCTAACCCTTAGCCTAATCCTAACCCTAAACCTTACCCTTACCCTAAACCTAACCCTAACCCTAAAACTAACCCTAACCCTAAACTTAACCCTAACCCTTACCCTTACCCTAACCCTAACCCTAACGCTACACCTAAACCTAACACTAACCCTAACCCTAACCCTTACCCTTATCCTAAACCTAATCCTAAACCTAACACTAACCCTTACTCTTACGCTCACCCTAACAATAACCTTAACCCGAACCCGAACCCTAACCCTAACCTAACCTTAACCCTAACCCTTATCCTTACTCTAACCCTAACACTAACCCTAACCCTAAACCTAACACTAACCCTAAACCTAATCCTTTCCCTTACACTAACCCTAACCCTAACCCTAACGGTAACCCCTAAGCCTAACCCTAACCCTAACGCTAAAACTTATCCTTACCCTAACCCTAAACCTAACCGTAACCCTAACCCGAACCCTAACCCTAAACTTAACCCTAACCCTAACCCTAACCCTAACACTAACACTAACGCTAATCCTAACCCTAAACCTAAACATAACCCTAACCCTAACCCTAACCCTAACCCTTACCCTAACTCTTACCCTAACCCTAACCCTTACCCTTACCCTAACACTAAACCTAACATTAACCCTAACCCTAACCCTAACCCTTACCCTTAGCATAACCCTAACCCTAACTCTAAACCTTACCCTTACCCTAAACCTAACCGTAACCCTAACCCTAACTCTAGCCCTAACACATATCCTTACCCTAAACCTAACCCTAACCCTAACATTAACCCTAACACTAACCCTAATCCTAACCCTTACCCTTACCCTAACCCTAACCATAACCCTAACCCTAACCCTTATCCTAACCCTAACCCTAACCCTAACCCTTACCCTTGTCCTAACGCTAACCCTAACCCTAAACCTAACCCTAAACCTTACCCTTACCATAACCCTAAATCTAACCTTAACCCCAACCCTAAACCTAACCCTAATCTTAACCCTAACCCTTACCCTAACCCTAACCCTAACCCTAAACCTAACCCTAACCCTAACTCTAACACTTACCCTTAGCCTAACCCTAAGCCAAAATCTAACCCTAACCCTACTCTTACCCTCACCCTAACCCTAACCTTAACCCTAACCCGAAACTTAACCCTAACCCTAACCTTAACCCTAACTCTTATCCTTACCCTAACCCTAACAATAAACCGTACCATTACTCTAAAACTAACCCTAACCCTAACCCTAACTCTAGCCCTAACACATATCCTTACCCTAAACCTAACCCTAACCCTAACAGTAACCCTAACCCTAACACTAACCCTAACCCTTACCCTTACCCTAACCTTAACCCTAACCCTAACCCTACCTTACCCTTACCCTAACCATAACCCTAACCCTTACCCTAAACCTAAACCCAACCCTAACCATGACCCTAACTCTTACCCTTACCTTAACCCTAACCCTAACCCTAACACATATCCTTATCCTAACCCTAACCCTAACCGTAACCCTAACCCTAACCCTAACCCTAAACTTTACCCTTACCCTACCCCTAAACCTAAACTTAACCCTAACCCTAAAACTAACCCTAACCCTAAACCTTACCCTTACCTTAACCCTAACCGTAACCCTAACCCTAACCCTAACCCTATCCTTAACCTTATCCTAACCCTTACCCTAACCTTAACCCTTAAACTAACCCTAAGCATAACCCTAACCCTAACCCTAACCCTATCCCTAACCCTAACCCTAACCCTACTCCTAACCCTTACTCTAACCCTAACCCTAACATCAACCTTAACCCTACCCTAACCCTAACACGTATCCTTACCCTAACCCTAACCCTAACCGTAACCCTAACCCTTACCCTAACCCTAAACCTTAACCTTACCCTAACCCGAACCCTAATCCTTACCCTAAACCTAACCCTAACCCTTACCCTTACCTTAACCCTAACCCTAACCCTAAACCTTACCCTTATCCTAATGCTAACCCTAACAATAAACCTAACCCTTACCTTTACCCTAACCCTAAATCTAAACTTAACCCCAACCCTGAAACTAACCCTAACTGTACCCTAACCCTTACATTTACCCTAACCCTAACCCTAACCCTAACCCTAACCTTAACCCTAAACCTTACCCTTACCCTAACCCTAACTCTAACGCTACACCTAAACCTAACCCTAACCCTAACCCTAACACTTACCCTTAGCCTAACCCTAACCCTAAACCTAACACTAACCCTTACTCTTACGCTCACCCTAACCCTAACCTTAACCCTAACCCGAACCCTAACCCTAACCCTAACCTTAACCCTAACCCTTATCCTTACCCTAACCCTAACACTAACCCTAACCCTAAACCTAACAGTAACCCTAAACCTAATCCTTACCCTTACACTAACCCTAACCCTAACCCTAACCGTAACCCCGAAGCCTAACCCTAACCCTAACAGTAACTATAACACTAACCCTAACCCTAACACTTACCCTTACCCTAACCCTAACCATAACCCTAACCCTTATCCTAACCCTAACCCTAACCCTAACCCTAACGCTAACCCTTACCCTTATCCTAACGCTAACCCTAACCCTAAACCTAACCCTAAACCTTACCCTTACCCTAACACTAAATCTAACCTTAACCACAACACTAAACCTAACCCTAACCTTAACCCTAACCCTTACCCTAACCCTAACCCTGACCCTAACCCTAAACCTAACCCTAACTCTAACACTTACCCTTAGCCTAACCCTAAGCCTAAACCTAACCCTAACCCTTACTCTTACCCTCACACTAACCCTAACCTTAACCCTAACCCGAAACTTAACCCTAACCCTAACCTTAATCCTAACCCTTATCCTTACCCTAACCCTAACACTAAACCTTACCCTTACTCTAAACCTAACCCTAACCCTAACCCTAACTCTAGCCCTAACACATATCCTTACCCTAAACCTAACCCTAACCCTAACAGTAACCCTAACCCTAACACTAACCCTAACCCTTACCCTTACCCTAACCTTAACCCTAAACCTAACCCTACCTTACCCTTACCCTAACCCTAACACTTACCCTAAACCTAAACCCAACCCTAACCATGACCCTAACTCTTACCCTTACCTTAACCCTAACCCTAACCCTAACACATATCCTTACCTTAACCCTAACCCTAACCGTAACCCTAACCCTAAACCTAACCCTAAACTTTACCCTTACCCTACCCCTAAACCTAAACATAACCCTAACCATAACCCTAACACTAACCCTTACCCTTACCCTAACCCTAACCCTAACACTAACCCTAAACTTTACCCTTACCCTACCCCTAAACCTAAACATAACCCTAACCCTAACCCTAACCCTAACCCTTAACCTTACCCTAACCCTAACCCTAACCCTAACCCTAACCCTAACCCTAACCCTATCCTAACCCTTATCCTAAACCTAACCCTTACCCTAAACCTAACACATATCCTTACCCTAACCCTAACCCTAACCGTAACCCTAACCCTTACCCTAACCCTAAACCTTACCTTTACCTTAACCCTAACCCTAACCCTAACACTTACCCTTATCCTAATGCTAACCCTAACAATAAACCTAACCCTAAATCTTATCCTTAACCTAATCCTAAACCAAACCTTAACCCTAACCCTAACCCTAACCCTTACCCTTACCCTAACCCTAACCCTAATTCTAACCCTAAACCTTATCCTTACCCTAACCCTAACCTTAACCCTTACTCTAAACCTAAACCTATCCCTAGTCCTAACCCTAACCCTTACCCTTACCTTAACCCTAACCCTAACCCTGACACTTACCATTACCCTAAATCTAACCCTAACCTTAAACCTAACCCTAACACATATCCTTAACCTAACCCTAACCCTAACTGTAACCCTAAACCTAAACCTAACCCTAAGCCTAATCTTTACAATTACCCGAACCCTAAACCTAAAAATAACCCTAACCCTAACCCTAAACCTAACCCTTACCCTAACTCTTACCCTAACCCTAACCCTTACCCTTACCATAACACTATACCTAACATTAACCCTAAACCTAACCATAACCCTGACCCTTAGCCTAACCCTAACGCTAACCCTAAATCTTACCCTTACCCTAACCCTAACCCTAACCCTAACCCTAACCCTAAACCTTACCCTAACCCTAACCCTAATCCTAACTCTAACACTTACACTTACCCTAACCCTAACCCTAACCCTAACCCTAACCATAACAATAACCCTTTCCCTAACCCTAACCCTAACCCTATCTTTTACCCTAACCCTAAACCTTACCCTTATCCTAACCCTAACCCTAAACCTAACCCTAACCCTAACCCTAACCCCTAACCCTAAAACTAACCCTAACCCTAACCCTAACCCTTACACTTAACCTAACCCTAACCCTAACCTTAACCCCAACTCTAAACCTAACCCTAATCTTAACCCTTACCCTTACCCTTACTTTAACCTTAAGCCTAACCCTAACCCTAAACCTAACACTTACCCTAACCCTAAACCTAATTCTAACAATAACCCTTAACCTAACCCTAACACCAATGCTAACCCTAACACTTACCCTTACCCTAACCCTTACCCTAACCCTAACATTAACCCTAACCCTTAACCCTAAACCTTACCCTTACCCTAACCCTAACAGTAACCCTAAACCTAACGCTTACCCTCACCCTAACCCTAAACCTAACCCCTCCCCTTACCCTACCCCTAACCCTAAACTTAATCCCAGCACTAAAACTAACCCTAACCTTAAACCTTACCCTAACACTTACCCTAACCCTAACTCTAACAATCACCCTTACCCTAACCTAACCTTAAACCTAACCCTTACCCTAACCCTAGCCCTAACACTTACCCTAACCCTAACCCAAAACCTAACCCCTAACCCTAACCCTTAACCGAACACTAACCTAACTCTAAACCTAAACCTTAACCTTACCCTAACCCTAAATCTAACTCTAACCCTAACCCTAACCCTAACCCTAAACTTAACCCTAACACTAACCCGAACCATTGCCCTTACCCTAACCCTAACCCTAAACCTAAACCTAACCCTAACCCTAACCCCTAAGCCTAACCCTAACCCTAACCGTAACCCTTACACTTAACCTAACCCTAACCCTAACCCTAACACTTACCCTTACCCTAAACCCTACCCTAACCCTAACTCTATCCTTAAGCCTTTCTCTAACCCTAACCCTAATCCTTACCCTTACCCTAACCCTAACCATAAACCTAAACCTAACCCTAACCCTAACCCTTACCCTTACCCTAAAACTAAACCTAACCTTAACCCTAACCCTAACCCTAACCCTAACCCTTACCCTTACCCTAACGCTACCCCTAACCCTACCCCTAACCCTAACCATTACCCTTACCATAACACTAAATCTAACCTCAACCCCAACCCTAAACCTAAACCTAACCTTAACCCTAACCCTTATTCTTACCCTAACCCTAACCCTAAACCTAACCCCAACCCTAACCCTAACCCTTACCCTATCCCAAAACCTAATCATAACTCTAACCCTTACCCTTACCCTAACCCTAACCCTAACCCTAAACCTAACCCTAACCCTAACCTTAACCCTAAGCCTTACCCTTACCCTAACCCTAACCCTAACCCAAAACCTAACCCTAACCCTAATCCTAACCCTTACCCTTAGCCTAACCCTAACCCTAAACCTAACCCTAAACCTTACCCTTACCCTCACCCTAACCCTAACCTTAACTCTAACCAGAACCCTACCTCTAAACCTAACCTTAAACCTAACCCTTATTCTCACCCTAACCCCACCCCTAACCCTAACCACTAAGCCTAACCCTAACACTAACACTAACCATTCCCCTTATCCTAAACCTAACCCTCACCCTAAACCTTACCCTTACCCTAACCCTAACCCTAACCCTGACCCTAAAGCCAACCCCAACCCTAAACCTGACCCTAACCCTTACCCTTACCTTAACCCTAACCCTAACCCTAACACATAACCTTACCCTAACTCTATCCCTAACCCTAACCCTAACCCTAACACATATCCTTACCCTAACCCTAACATTAACCGAAAACCTAAACCTAACCCTAACCCTAACCCTAACCTTTACACTTACCCTAACCCTAAACCTAAACTTAACTCTAACCCTAACCCTAAACCTAAACCCAACCCTAACACTAATCCTAACAATTAACCCTAACCCTTACCCTAACCCTAACCATAACCCTGAACCTAACACTTACCCTAACCCTAACCCTAACCGTAACCCTAACCCTAACCCTAACCTTTACCCTTACCCTAACCCTAAACCTAACCCTAACCCTAACCCTAACAGTAAATCTAACCATAACCCTAATCCTTACCCTTACCCTAACCCTAACCCTAACACTAAACCTTATCCTAAACCTAACCCTAACCCTAACCCTTAAACTAACCCTAACACTAATCCTAACCACTAACATAACCCTTACCCTAACCCTAACCCTAACCCTAACCCTTAACCTTACCCTAAATCTAACCCTAACTCTAACCCTAACACTAACACTTACAATAACCCTAATCCTAAACCTTACTCTAAACCTAACCCTAACCTCAACCTTAACCTAACCCTAACCCTAACCCTTACCCTTACCCTAATCCTAACTCTAACCCTTACCCTTACCCTAACCCTAACCCTAACCCTAACCCTAAACACTAAACATAACCCTAACCCATACCCTTACCCTCACCCTAACCCTACACTTAACCCTAACCCGAACACAAACCCTAACCCTAACCTTAACCCTAAACCTTATCCTTACCCTAACCCTAACACTAACATTAACCCTAAACCTAAACCTAACCTAAACCTTACCCTTATCCTAAACCTAACCCTATCCCTAACCCTAACCCTAACCCTAAACCTAAACCTTACCCTAACCCTAACCCTAACCCTTACCCTAAACCTAAACCTAACCCTAACCCTTACCCTTACCCTAACCCTAACCCTAACCCTAACCCTTATCCTTATCCTAACACTAACCCTAACAATAAACCTAACCCTAAACCTTACCCTTACCCTAACCCTAAATCTAACCTTAACCCCAACCCTAAACCTAACCCTAACCGTAACCCTAACCCTTAACCTAAACCTAACCCTAACAGATATCCTTACCCTAACCCTAACCCTAACCCTAAACCTTACTCTTACCCTAAACCTAACTCTATCCCTAATCCTAACCCTAACCCTAACCCTAAACCTTACCCTTACCCTAACCCTAACCTTAACCCTTACCCTAAACCTAACCCTAATCCTAACCCTTACCCTTACCTTAACCCTAACCCTAACCCTAACCCTTACCCTTATCCTAACGCTAACCATAACCCTAAAGCTAACCCTAAACCTTACCCTTACCGTAACCCTAAATCTAACCCAAACCTTTACCCTAACCCTAACCCTAATCCTAACTCTAACCCTTACCCTTACCCTAACCCTAACCCTAACCCTAAACCTCACCCTAACCCTAACCTTAACCCTAACCCTTACACTTACCCTAACCCTAACCCTAATACTAAACCTAACCCTAACCCTAACCCTAACCCTTACCCTTAGGCTAACCCTAACCCTAAACCTAAACATAACCCTTACTCTTACACTCACCCTAACCCTAACCCGAACCCTAACCCTAACCCTAAACTTAACACTAACCCTTATCCTTACATTAAGCCTAACACTAACCCTAAACCTAAATCTAACTCTAACCCTAAACCTAATCCTTACCCTTACACTAACCCTAATCCTAACCCTAACCATAACCCCTAAGCCTCACCCTAACTCTAATGCTAACCCTTACCCTTAGCCTAACCCTAAATCTAACCTTAACCCTAACCCTAACCCTAACCCTTACCCTTACCCTAACTCTAACCCTAACCCTAACCCTAACCTTTACCATTATCCGAACCCTAACCCTAAACTTAACCCTAGCCCTAACCCTAAACCTAACCCTAACGCTAACGCTAACCCTCACCCTAAACTTAACCCCAACCCTAAACCTAACCCTAACCCTAACCCTTACCCTAACCCTTACCCTAACCCTAACCCTAACCCTAACCCTAATCCTAAACCTAACACTTACCCTAACCCTAACCGTAACTCTAACAATAACCCTTAACCTAACCCTAACCCTAACACTAACCCTAACACTTACCTTTACCCTAACCCTTACCCTAACCCTAACATTAACACTAACCCTTAACCCTAACCCTTACCCTTACCATAACCCTAAACCTAACGCTTAGGCTTACGCTCACCCGAACCCTAACGCTAACCCTTACCCTTAACATAAACATAACCCTAATCTTAATCCCAGCCCTAAACCTAACCCTAACCTTAACCCTTACCCTAACACTTACCCTAACCCTAACCCTAACCCTAACACTTACCCTAACCCTAACCCTAACTCTTACAATAACCCTTACCCTAACCATATCCCTAACCCTAACCCTAACACTTACCCTTACCCTAACCCTAAACCTAAACCTAACCCTTACCCTAACCCTAACCCTAACCCTAACCAAAACCCTAACCCCTAACCCTAAAACTTAACCGTACACTAACCTAACCCTAAACCTAAACCTTAACCTTACCCTAACCCTAAAGCTAACTCTAACCCTAACCCTAAGCCTAACCCTAAACTTAACCCTACCACTAACCCTAACTCTTGCCCTTACCCTAACCCTAACCCTAAACCTAAAGTTAACATTAACCCTAACCCCTAAGCCTAACCCTAACCCTAACCCTTACCCTTATCCTAACCCTAACCCTAACCCTATCACTTACCCTTAACCTAAACCCTACCCTAACCCTAACTCTATCCCTAAGCCTTACCATAACCGTAACCCTAACCCTTACCCTTACACTAACCCTAAACATAAACCTAACCCTAACCCTAAACCTAACCCTAACCCTTACCCTAACCCTAACCCTTACCCTTACCCTAACCCTAACCATAAACCTAACCCTAACCCTAACCCTAACCCTTACCCTTACCCTAAAACTAAACCTAACCCTAACCCTAACCCTAACCCTTACCCTTATACTAACCCTAACCCTAAGCCTAACCCTAAAAATTACCTTAACCCTAACCCTAACCCTAACCCTTACCCTTACCCTAACGCTAACCCTAAACCTACCCCTAACCCTAACCATTACCCTTACCTAACACTAACTCTAACCTCAACCCCAACCCTAAACCTAACCCTAACTTTAACCCTAACCCTTATTCTTACCCTAACCCTAACCCTAAACCTAACCCCAACCCTAACCCTAACCCTTACCCTATCCCTAAACCTAATCCTAACTCTAACCCTTACCCTTACCCTAACCCTAACACTAACCCTAAACCTAACCCTAACCCTAACCTTAACCCTAACCCTTACCCTTACCCTAACCCTAACCCTAACCCTAACCCAAAACCTAACCCTAACCCTAACACTAACCCTACCCTTAGCCTAACCCTAACCCTAAACCTAACCCTAAACCTTACCCTTACCCTCACCCTAACCCTAACCTTGACCCTAACCCGAACCCTACCCCTAACCCTAACCTTAAACCCAACCCTTATTCTTACCCTAACCCTAACACTAACCCTACCCGAAACCTAACTCTAACCCTAAACCTAACCCTTACACTTACCCTAACCCCCACCCTAACCCTAACCACTAAGCCTAACCCTAACACTAACGCTAACCCTTCCCCTTATCCTAAACCTAACCCTCACCCTAACCCTAACCCGTATACTTACCCTAACCTAACCCTAACGCTGACCCTAAAGCCAACCCCAACCCTAAACCTGACCCTAACCCTTACCCTTACCTTAACCCTAACCCTAACCCTAACACATAACCTTACCCTAACTCTATCCCTAACCCTAACCCTAACCCTAACACATATCCTCAACCTAACCCTAACGTTAACCGAAACCCTAAACCTAACCCTAACCTAACCCTAACCTTTACACTTGCCCTAACAATAAACCTAAACTTAACCCTAACCCTAACCCTAAACCTAAACCCAACCCTAACACTTATCCTAACAATTAACCCTAACCCTTACCCTAACCCTAACCATAACCCTAACCCTGACACTTACCCTAACCCTAACCCTAACCGTAACCCTAACCCTAACCCTAACCCTAACCTTTACCCTTACCCTAACCCTAAACCTAATCCTAACCCTAACCCTTACCCTAACCCTAACCCTAATCCGAACTCTAACCCTTACACTTACCCTACCCCTAATCCTACCCCTAAACCTAACCCTAACCCTAACCTTAACCCTAACCTTTACACTTACCCTAACCCTAACCCTAAACCTAATCCTAAACCTAAACCTAACCCTAACCCTAACCCTTACCCTTAGGCTAACCCTAACACTAAACCTAAACCTAACCCTTACTCTTACCCTCAACCTAACCCTAACACGAACCCTAACCCTAACCCTAAACTTAACACTAACACTTATCCTTACATTAAGCCTAACACTAACCCTAAACCTAAATCTAACTCTAACCCTAAACCTAATCCTTACCCTTACACTAACCCTAATCCTAACCCTAACCATAACCTCTAAGCCTCAACCTAACTCTAATGCTAACCCTTACCCTTAGCCTAACCCTAAACCTAACCTTAACCCTAACCCTAACACTGACCCTTACCCTTACCCTAACTCTAACCCTAACCCTAACCCTAACCCTAACCTTTACACTTATCTGAACCCTAACCCTAAACTTAAACCTAACCCTAACCCTAAACCTAACCCTAACGCTAACGCTAACCCTAACCCTAAACTTAACCCCAACCCTAAACCAAACCCTAACCCTAACCCTTACCCTAACCCTTACCCTAACCCTAACCCTAACCCTAACCCTAATCCTAAACCTAATACTTACCCTAAACCTAACCCTTACCCTTAACCTAAACCTAACCCTAACCCTTACCCTTACCCTAACCCTAACCCTAACCCTAACCCTAACCCTTATCCTTATCCTAACCCTAACCCTAACCCTAACCCTAACCCTTATCCTTATCCTAACGCTAACCCTAATAATAAACCTAACCCTAAACCTTACCCTTACCCTAACCCTAAATCTAACCTTAACCCCAACCCTAAACCTAACCCTAACCGTAACCCTAACCCTTACCCTAAACCTACCCCTAACAGATATCCTTACCCTAAACCTAACCCTAACCCTAACCCTTACCCTTACCCCTACCCTAACACTAATTCTAACCCTTACAGTTACCCTAACCCTAACCCTAACCCTAAACCTAACCCTAACCCTAACCTTAACCCTTACAATTACACTTACCCTAACCCTAACCCTAACCCTAACCCTAAACCTAATCCTAACCCTAACCCTAACCCTTACCCTTAGCCTAACCCTAACCCTAAATCTAACCCTAACCCTAACCTTAATCCTAACCCTTACCTTACCCTAACCCTAACCCTAACACTTACCCTAATCCTATACCTAACTCTTACCCTAACATTAACCCTTACCCTTACCCTAACCCTAACCCTAAACCTAACCCTAACCCTAACCCTAACCCCTAACCTTAAAACTAACCCTAAACCTAACCCTAACCGTAATCTTAACCCCAAACCTAAACCTAACCCTAAACCTAACCCTTATCCTAACACTTACCCTAACCCTAACCTTAACTCTAAACGTTACCCTTAACTTAACCCTAACCCTAACCCTAACCCTTACCCTAACCCTAACACTACCCCTAACCCTAACCCTACACCTTACCCTTACCCTTAACCTAACCCTATCCCTAACCCTAACCCTAACCCCAACCCTAAACCTTACCCTTACCCTAACCCTAACCCTAACCCTTACCCTAACCCTACCCCTTACCCTTTCCTTAACCCTAACCCTAACTCTAAATATTACCCTTACCCTAAACCTAACCCTATCCCTAAACCTAACCCTAAACCTAAACCTTACCCTTGCCCTAACCCTAACCCTAACCCTTACCCTAAACCTAACCCTATCCCTAATCCTAAACCTAACCCTAACCCTAACCTTAACCCTAACCCTTACCCTTACCCTAACCCTAACCCTAAACCTAACCCTAACCCAAACTCTAACACTTACCCTTAGCCTAACCATAAACCTAAACCTAACTCTAACCCTTACTCTTACCCTCACCCTAACCCTAACCTTAATCCTAACCCGACCCCTAACCCTAATCCTAACCCTAACCGTAACACCTAAGCCTAACCCTAACCCTAACGCTAACCCTTACCCTTACCCTAACCCTAAACCTAACCCTAACCCTAACCCTTACCCTTACCCTAACCCTAACCCTAACCCCTACCCTAAACCTAACACTATACCTAACACTAACCTTAAGCTTTACTCTTACCTTAACCCTAACCCTAACCCTAACACTTACCCTTACCCTAACTCTAACCCTAACCCTAACCATAACCCTAACACATATTCTTACCCTAACCCTAATCCTAACCGTAACCCTAAACTTAACCCTAAACTTAACCTTTACCCTTACCCGAACCCTAACCCTAAATTTAACCCTAACCCTATCCCTAACCCTAACACTAACACTAACGCTAACACTTACCGTAACCCTAAACATAACCCTAACCCTAACCCTAACCCTAACCCTTACTCTAACCCTTACCCTAAACTTAACCCTTACCCTTACCCTTACCCCAACCCTAAACCTAACCCTAACCCTAACCCTTGCCCTAACACTTACCCTAACCCTAACCATAACCCTAAACCTAACACTTACCCTAACCCTTACTCTAACGATAACCCTTAACCTAACCCTAACCCTAACGCTAACCCTAACTCTTACCCTTACCCTAACCCTTACCCTAAACCTAAACTTAACCTTAACCCTAACCCTAAACCTAACCCTAAACCTAACCCTAACCCTAACCTTAACCCTAACCCTTACACTTACCCTAACCCTAACCCTAACCCTAACCCTTAACCTAAACCTAACCCTTAACTTTACCCTAACCCTAAACCTAAACCTAATACTAACCCTAACCCTAACCCTAACCCTTAACCTACCCTAACACTAACCCTAACCCTAAACTTAAACCCTAAGCCAAATCCTAACCCTAACCCTAACACTTACCCTTACCCTTATCCCAACCCTAAACCTAACCCTAACCCTAACCCTTGCCCTAACACTTACCCTAACCCTAACCCTAACCCTAACACTTACCCTAACCCTAACTGTAACGATAACCCTTAACCTAACCCTAACCCTAACGCTAACCCTAACTCTTACCCTTACCCTAACCCTTACCCTAAACCTAAACTTAACCTTAACCCTAACCTTAAACCTAACCCTAAACCTAACCCTAACCCTAACCTTAACCCTAACCCGAACCCTAACCCTAACCCTTATCCTTACCCTAACCCTAACACTAACCCTAACCCTAAACCTAACTCTAACCCTAAACCTAATCCTTACCCTTACACTAACCCTAACCCTAACCCTTACCGTAACCCCTAAGTCTAACCCTAAACCTAACGCTACCCCTTAACCTTACCCTAACCCTAAACCTAACCTTAACCCTAACCCTAACCCTAACCCTTACCCATACCCTAACCCTAACCCTAAACCTAACCCTAACACTTACCCTAACCCTAACCCTAACTCTAACGCTAACCCTAACATTTACGCTTACCCTAACCCTTACCCTAACCCTAACATTAACCCTAAACCATAACCCTAACCCTTACCCTTACCCTATCCCTAACCCTAAACCTAACACTTACCCTCACCATAACCCTAACCCTTACCCTTACCCTAACCCTAACCCTAACCTTAACCCCAGCCCTAAACCTAACCCTAACCTTAACCTTTACCCTAACACTTACCCTAACCCGAACCCTAACCCTAACATTACCCTTACCCTAACCCAACCCTAACCATAACCCTTACCCTAAACGTAACCCTAACCCTAACTCTTACCCTAACCCTAACCCAAACCTTAACCCCTACCCTAACCATTAACCTAACACTAACCTAACCCTAACCTGAACCTTAACCTTACCCTAACCCTAACCCTAAACCTAACTCTAACCCTAACCCTAACCGTAACCTAAACTTAACCCTAACCCTAAACCTAACCCTTGCCCTTACTCTAACCCTAACCCTAACCCTACCCTAACCCTTACACTAACCCTAACCCTAACCCTTAATCTTACCCTAACCCTAAACCTAAACGTAATACTTACCCTAACCCTAACCCTAACCCTAACCCTAACCCTTACCCTACCCTAAACCTAACCCTAAACCTAAACCCTAAACCTAATACTAACCGTAACCCTAACCCTTACCCTTATCCTAACACTAACCCTAACCCTAACACTTACCCTTACCCTAAACCCTAACCTAACCCTTACCCTTATCCTAACCCTAAACATAAACCTAAACCTAACCCTAACCCTAACCCTAACCCTAAACCTAACACTTACCCTAACCCTAACCCTAACCCTAACCCTTACCCTAACCCTAACCCTAACCTTAACCCCAGCAATAAACCTAACCCTAACCTAACCCTTACCCTTATCCTAACCCTAAACATAAACCTAAACCTAACCCTAACCCTAACCCTAACCCTAAACCTAACACTTACCCTAACCCTAACCCTAACCCTAACACTTACCTAACCCTAACACTAACTCTGACAATAACCCTTACCCTAACCCTAACCCTAACCCCAACCCTAACACTTACCCTTACCCTAACCCTAACCCTAACCCTAACCCTTACCCTAACCCTAACCCTAACCCTAACCCTTACCCTAACCCTAACCCAAACCTTAACCCCTAACCCTAACCTTTAACCTAACACTAACCTAACCCTAACCCTAAACCGTAACCTTACCCTAACCCTAAACCTAACTCTAACCCTAACCCTAAACCTAACCCTAACCTAAACTTAACCCTAACCCTAACCCTAACCCTTGCCCTTACCCTAACCATAACCCTAACCCTAACCTTAACCCTAACCCTAACCCTAACCCTTAACCTTACCCTAACCCTAACCCTAACCTAAACTTAAACCTAACCCTAACCCTTGCCCTTACCCTAACCCTAACCCTAACCCTAAACTTATCCCTAACCCTAACCCTAACCCTTAACCTTACCCTAACCCTAAACCTAAACCTAATACTAACCGTAACCCTAACCCTAACCCTAACCCTAACCCATACCCTACACTAACCCTAACCCTAACACTAAACTTAAACCCTAAGCCTAACCCTAAACGTAACCCTAACCCTTACCCTTACCCTAAGCCTAACCCTAAACCTAACCCTATCCCTAACCCTAACCCTAACGCTTACCATAAACCTAACCCTAACCCTAACCCTTACCCTAACACTAACCCTCACCCTAACCCTAACACTAAACCTAACCAGAACTCTTACCCTAACCCTAACCCTTACTCTTACCCTAACCCTTACGCTTATCGTAACCCTAAGCGTAACCCTAACCCTAACCCTTACCATAAACGTAAACCTAACCCTAATCCTTACCCTAAACCTAACCCTAACCCTAACCCTTACCCTTAACTTAACCCTAACCCTAACCCTAACCCTTACCCTTACCCTAACGCTAACCCTAATCTTACCCCAAACCCTAACACTTACCCTTACCCTAACACTAAATCTAACCTTAACCCCAACCCTAAACCTAACCCTAACCCTTATCCTTACCCTAAACCTAAACCTAAACCTAACCCTAACCCTAACCCTAACCCTAACCCTTACCCTAACCCTAACCATAAATCTAACCGTAACCCTAAACTTAACCCTAATCCGAACCCTACCCCTAACCCTAATCTTAACCCTAACCCTAACACTAACCCTAACCCTCAACCTAACTCTAACCCAAAACCTAACCCTTACACTTACCCTAACCCTAACCCTAACCGTAACCGTAACAACTAAGCCTAACCCTAACCCTAACGCTAACCCTTACCCTTATCCTAACCCTAACCCTCACCCTAACCCTAAGCCCTACCCTTACCCTAACCCTAAACCTAACCTTAACCCTAACACTAACCCTAACCCTTACCCTTACCCTAAACCTAACCCTAACCCTAACCCCACCTTACCCTTACCTTAACCCTAACCCTAACCCTTACCTAAACCGAACCCTAACCCTGACCTTAACCCTAACCCTTACCTTAAACCTAACCCTAACCCTAACACATACCCTTATCCTATCTCCAACCCTAACCCTAACCCTAACACATATCCTTACCCTAACCCTAACCCTAACCGTAACCCTAACCCTAACCTTAACCCTAACACTAAACTTTAACCTTACCCTAACCCTAAACCTACACTTAACTCAAACCTTAACCCTAACCCTAACATTAACGCTAACCCTAAACCTAAACATACCCCTACCAATAACCCTTAACTTAAGCCTAACACTAATCCTAACAACTAACCCTAACCCTTACCCTAACCCTAACCCTAACACTAATTCTAACCCTAACCATAACCTTAACACTAACACTTACCGTAACCCTACTCCTAACCCTCACTCTAACCCTAACTCTAACCTCAACCTTAACCCTTACCCTAACCCTAACACATATCATTACCCTAACCCTAACCATAACCATAACCCTAACCCTTACCCTAACCCTAAACTTTATCCTTACCCTAACCGTAACCCTAACCCTAACCCTAACACTTAACCTAACCCTCACCCTAACTCCAACGATAACCCTTAACCTAACCCTAACCCTAAAGCTAACCCTAACACTTACCCTTACCCTAACCCTTAACCTAACCCTAACCCTAGCCCTAACCCTTAAGTTAACCCTAACACTAATCCTAACCACTAACCATAACCCTTACCCTAACCCTAACAGTAACCCTTACCCTTACCCTAACCCTAACCCTAACTCTAACCCTAACCATAACCCTAACCCTAACACTTACCCTAACCCTAATCCTATCCCTTACTCTAACCCTAACCCTAACCTCAACCTTAACCTAAAAATAACCCTAACCCTTACCCTAACCCTAACCCTAATCCTAACCCTAACCCTTACCCTAACTCTAACTCTTAAACTAAACCTAACCCTAACCAAAAACCCAACATATCCTTACCCTAACCCTAACCCTAACAGTAACCCTAAACCTAAAGGTAACCCTAGCCCTAATCCTAACCCTTACCCTTACCCTAACCCTAACCCTAACCTTAACCCTAACCCTTATCCTAAACCTAACCCTAACCCTAAGCCTAACCCTTAACCTAACCCTAACACTAAACCTAACCATCAACCCTAACCCTTACCCTAACCCCAACCCTAACATTTACCTTTACCCTTACCCTAACCCTAACCCTAACTCTAACCCTAACCATAAGCCTAACCTTAACACTTACCCTAACCCTAACACTAACCCTTACCCTAACCCTAACACTAATCCTAACTCTAACCCTTACCCTAACTCTAACTCTTAACCTAAACCTAACCCTAACCGTAACCTCACCTTAACCCTAACGCTAACCCTAAACCTAACCCTTACACTTACCTTAACCCTAACCCTAAACCTAAACCTAACTTTAACCTTAACCCTAACCCTTACCATAACCCTAACCCTAACCCTTACTCTAACCCTTACCCTAATCTTAACCCTTACCCTTACCCCAACCCTAAACCTAAACCTAACCCTAACCCTTGCCCAAACACTTATCCTAACCCTAACCATAACCCTAACCCTAACACTTAACCTAACCCTTACTCTAACGATAACCCTTAACCTAACCCTAACCCTAACGCTAACCCTAACTCTTACCCTTAACCTAACCCTTACCCTAACCCTAAACTTAACCTTAACCCTAACCCTAAACCTAACCGTAAACCTAACCCTAACCCTAACCTTAACCCTAACCCTTACACTTACCCTAACCCTAACCCTAAACCTAAACCTAACCCTAAACCGAAACCTAACCCTTAACTTTACCCTAACCCTAAACCTAAACCTAATACTAACCCTAACCCTAACCCTAACCCTTAACCTACCCTAACACTAACCCTAACCCTAAACTTAAACCCTAAGCCAAATCCTAACCCTAACCCTAACACTTACCCTTACCCTTACCCCAACCCTAAACCTAACCCTAACCCTAACCCTTGCCCTAACACTTACCCTAACCCTAACCCTAACACTTACCCTAACCCTAACTCTAACGATAACCCTTAACCTAACCCTAACCCTAACCCTAACCGCAACAACTAAGCCTAACCCTAACCCTAACGCTAACCCTTACCCTTATCCTAACCCTAACCCTCACCCTAACCCTAAGCCCTACCCTTACCCTAACCCTAAACCTAACCTTAACCCTAACACTAACCCTAACCCTTACCCTTACCCTAACCCTAACCCTAACCCTAACCCTACCTTACCCTTACCTTAACCCTAACCCTAACCCTTACCTAAACCGAACCCTAACCCTGACCTTAACCCTAACCCTTACCTTAAACCTAACCCTAACCCTAACACATACCCTTATCCTATCTCCAACCCTAACCCTAACCCTAACCCTAACACATATCCTTACCCTAACCCTAACCCTAACCGTAACCCTAACCATAACCCTAACACTAAACTTTAACCTTACCCTAACCCTAAACCTACACTTAACTCAAACCTTAACCCTAACCCTAACATTAACGCTAACCCTAAACCTAACCCTACCCCTACCGCTACCCCTTAACTTAACCCTAACACTAATCCTAACAACTAACCCTAATCCTTACCCTAACCCTAACCCTAACACTAATTCTAACCCTAACCATAACCTTAACACTAACACTTACCCTAACCCTACTCCTAACCCTCACTCTAAACCTAACTCTAACCTCAACCTTAACCCTTACCCTAACCCTAACACATATCCTTACCCTAAACCTAACCATAACCATAACCCTAACCCTTACCCTAAACTTTATCCTTACCCTAACCGTAACCCTAACCCTAACCCTAACACTTAACCTAACCCTCACCCTAACTCCAACGATAACCCTTAACCTAACCCTAACCCTAACGCTAACCCTAACACTTACCCTTAACCTAACCCTTAACCTAACCCTAACCCTAACCCTAACCCTTAAGTTAACCCTAACACTAATCCTAACCACTAACCATAACCCTTACCCTAACCCTAACAGTAACCCTTACCCTTACCCTAACCCTAACCCTAACTCTAACCCTAACCATAACCGTAACCCTAACACTTACCCTTACCCTAATCCTAACCCTAACCCTTACCCTAACTCTAACTCTTAACCTAAACCTAACCCTAAACAAAAACCCAACACATATCCTTACCCTAACCCTAACCCTAACAGTAACCCTAACCCTAAAGGTAACCCTAACCCTAATTCTAACCCTTACCCTTACCCTAACCCTAACCCTAACCTTAACCCTAACCCTTATCCTAAACCTAACCCTAACCCTAACCCTAACCCTTAACATAACCCTAACACTAAACCTAACCATCAACCCTAACCCTTACCCTAACCGTAACCCTAATATTTACCCTTACCCTTACCCTAACCCTATCCCTAACTCTAACCCTAACCATAACCCTAACCCTAACACTTACCCTAACCCTAATCCTAACGCTTACTCTAATCCTAACCCTAACCTCAACCTTAACCTAACCCTAACCCTAACCCTTACCCTAACCCTAATCCTAACCCTAACCCTTACCCTAACTCTAACTCTTAACCTAAACCTAACCCTAACCGTAACCTCAACCTTAACCCTAACGCTAACCCTAAACCTAACCCTTACATTTACCCTAACCCTAACCCTAAACCTAAACCTAACTTTAACCTTAACCCTAACCCTTACCATAACCCTAACCCTAACCCTAACCCTAACCCTAAACCTAATCCTAACCCTAACACTAACCCTTACTTTTAACCTTATCCTAACCCTAAACCTAACCCTAAGCATTACTCTTACCCTCGCCCTAACCATAAACTTAACCCTAACCCGAATCCTAACCCTAAACCTAACCTTAACCATAACCCTTATCCTTACCCTAACCCTCACCCTAACCCTAACCCTAAACCTAACTCTAACCCTAAACCTAAGCCTTACCCTTACACTAACCCTAAACCTAACCCTAACCGTAACCCCTAAGCCTAACCCTAACCCTAACGCTAACCCTTACCCTTATCCTAACGCTAAACCTAAACTTAACCCTAACCCTAACCCTAACCCTAACCCTAACCGTAACCCTAAATCTTACCCTTACACTAACCCTAACCCTTACCCTTACCCTAACCCTAACCCTATCCCTAACCCTAACCCTAACACTTACCCTTACCTTAACCCTAAACCTAACCCTAACCCTAATCCTAACCTTAACCCTTGCCCTTACCCTAACCCTAACCCTAACCTTAACCCCAACCCTAAACCTAACCCTAACCTTACCCTTAGCCTAACCCTATTCCTAAACCTAACCCTAACCCTTACCCTCACCCTAATCCTAAACTTAACCCTAACCCTAAACCTAAACCTAACACTAACCCTAACCCTAACACTAACTCTAACCCTAACCCTAACCCTAACCCTAACCATAACACTAACCCTAACCCTAACCCTAACCCTAACCCTTACCCTCACCCTTACCCTAACCCTAACCCTTACCATTAACCTTGCCCTAACCCTAACCCTTACCCTTACCCTAACACTAAACCTAACATTAACCCTAAACCTAACCCTAACCCTTACCCTTAAACTAACACTAACCCTAACCCTAAACCTTACCCTTACCCTAAACCTAACCCTAACCCTAACCCTAACACTAACACTAACACATATCCTTACCCTAACCCTAACCCTAACCCTAATAGTAACCCTAACCCTAACCCTAACCCTTACCATTACCCTAACCCTAACCCTAACACTAACCCTAAACCTTATCCTAACCCTAACCCTAGCCCTTACCTTTATCCTAACCCTAACCCTAACCCTAACCCTTACCCTAACCCTAACCATAACCCTAACCCTAACACTTATCCTAACCCTCACCCTAACCATAACGTTAACCCTAACCCGAACCCTGACCCTAACCCTAACCTTAACCCTAACCCTTATCCTTATCCTAACCCTAACACTAACCCTAACCCTAAACCTAACTCTAACCCTAACACTTACCCTTACCCTAAACCCTGCCCTAGCCCGAACGCAAACCCTATCCGTTACCTTAATCCTAACCCTAAACCTTACCCTTACCCTTACCCTAACACCAAACCTAACCTTAACCCTAACCCTAAACCTAAACCTTATCCTTCTCCTAACCCTAACCCTAACCCTAAACCTAACTCTAACCCTAAACCTAAGCCTTACCCTTACACTAACCCTAAACCTAACCCTAACCGTAACCCCTAAGCCTCACCCTAAACCTAACGCTAACCCTTACCCTTATCCTAACGCTAAACCTAAACTTAACCCTAACCCTAACCCTAACACTTACCCTTACACTAACCCTAACCCTAACCGTAACCCTAAATCTTACCCTTACACTAACCCTAACCCTTACCCTTACCCTAACCCTAACCCTATCCCTAACCCTAACCCTAACACTTACCCTTACCTTAACCCTAAACCTAACCCTAACCCTAATCCTAACCTTAACCCTTGCCCTTACCCTAACCCTAACCCTAACCTTAACCCCAACCCTAAACCTAACCCTAACCTTACCCTTAGCCTAACCCTATTCCTAAACCTAACCCTAACCCTTACCCTCACCCTAATCCTAAACTTAACCCTAACCCTAAACCTAAACCTAACACTAACCCTAACCCTAACACTAACTCTAACCCTAACCCTAACCCTAACCATAACACTAACCCTAACCCTAACCCTAACCCTAACCCTTACCCTCACCCTTACCCTAACCCTAACCCTTACCATTAACCTTGCCCTAACCCTAACCCTTACCCTTACCCTAACACTAAACCTAACATTAACCCTAAACCTAACCCTAACCCTTACCCTTAAACTAACACTAACCCTAACCCTAAACCTTACCCTTACCCTAAACCTAACCCTAACCCTAACCCTAACACTAACACTAACACATATCCTTAC
>JANJXV010000168.1:560966-573466 GCA_024803745.1 Megascapheus bottae | reverse complement strand
ACCCCAACCCTAAACCTTACCCTTACCCTAACCCTAACCCTAACCCTTACCCTAACCCTACCCCTTACCCTTTCCTTAACCCTAACCCTAACTCTAAATATTACCCTTACCCTAAACCTAACCCTATCCCTAAACCTAACCCTAAACCTAAACCTTACCCTTGCCCTAACCCTAACCCTAACCCTTACCCTAAACCTAACCCTATCCCTAATCCTAAACCTAACCCTAACCCTAACCTTAACCCTAACCCTTACCCTTACCCTAACCCTAACCCTAAACCTAACCCTAACCCAAACTCTAACACTTACCCTTAGCCTAACCATAAACCTAAACCTAACTCTAACCCTTACTCTTACCCTCACCCTAACCCTAACCTTAATCCTAACCCGACCCCTAACCCTAATCCTAACCCTAACCGTAACACCTAAGCCTAACCCTAACCCTAACGCTAACCCTTACCCTTACCCTAACCCTAAACCTAACCCTAACCCTAACCCTTACCCTTACCCTAACCCTAACCCTAACCCCTACCCTAAACCTAACACTATACCTAACACTAACCTTAAGCTTTACTCTTACCTTAACCCTAACCCTAACCCTAACACTTACCCTTACCCTAACTCTAACCCTAACCCTAACCATAACCCTAACACATATTCTTACCCTAACCCTAATCCTAACCGTAACCCTAAACTTAACCCTAAACTTAACCTTTACCCTTACCCGAACCCTAACCCTAAATTTAACCCTAACCCTATCCCTAACCCTAACACTAACACTAACGCTAACACTTACCGTAACCCTAAACATAACCCTAACCCTAACCCTAACCCTAACCCTTACTCTAACCCTTACCCTAAACTTAACCCTTACCCTTACCCTTACCCCAACCCTAAACCTAACCCTAACCCTAACCCTTGCCCTAACACTTACCCTAACCCTAACCATAACCCTAAACCTAACACTTACCCTAACCCTTACTCTAACGATAACCCTTAACCTAACCCTAACCCTAACGCTAACCCTAACTCTTACCCTTACCCTAACCCTTACCCTAAACCTAAACTTAACCTTAACCCTAACCCTAAACCTAACCCTAAACCTAACCCTAACCCTAACCTTAACCCTAACCCTTACACTTACCCTAACCCTAACCCTAACCCTAACCCTTAACCTAAACCTAACCCTTAACTTTACCCTAACCCTAAACCTAAACCTAATACTAACCCTAACCCTAACCCTAACCCTTAACCTACCCTAACACTAACCCTAACCCTAAACTTAAACCCTAAGCCAAATCCTAACCCTAACCCTAACACTTACCCTTACCCTTATCCCAACCCTAAACCTAACCCTAACCCTAACCCTTGCCCTAACACTTACCCTAACCCTAACCCTAACCCTAACACTTACCCTAACCCTAACTGTAACGATAACCCTTAACCTAACCCTAACCCTAACGCTAACCCTAACTCTTACCCTTACCCTAACCCTTACCCTAAACCTAAACTTAACCTTAACCCTAACCTTAAACCTAACCCTAAACCTAACCCTAACCCTAACCTTAACCCTAACCCGAACCCTAACCCTAACCCTTATCCTTACCCTAACCCTAACACTAACCCTAACCCTAAACCTAACTCTAACCCTAAACCTAATCCTTACCCTTACACTAACCCTAACCCTAACCCTTACCGTAACCCCTAAGTCTAACCCTAAACCTAACGCTACCCCTTAACCTTACCCTAACCCTAAACCTAACCTTAACCCTAACCCTAACCCTAACCCTTACCCATACCCTAACCCTAACCCTAAACCTAACCCTAACACTTACCCTAACCCTAACCCTAACTCTAACGCTAACCCTAACACTTACGCTTACCCTAACCCTTACCCTAACCCTAACATTAACCCTAAACCATAACCCTAACCCTTACCCTTACCCTATCCCTAACCCTAAACCTAACACTTACCCTCACCATAACCCTAACCCTTACCCTTACCCTAACCCTAACCCTAACCTTAACCCCAGCCCTAAACCTAACCCTAACCTTAACCTTTACCCTAACACTTACCCTAACCCGAACCCTAACCCTAACATTACCCTTACCCTAACCCAACCCTAACCATAACCCTTACCCTAAACGTAACCCTAACCCTAACTCTTACCCTAACCCTAACCCAAACCTTAACCCCTACCCTAACCATTAACCTAACACTAACCTAACCCTAACCTGAACCTTAACCTTACCCTAACCCTAACCCTAAACCTAACTCTAACCCTAACCCTAACCGTAACCTAAACTTAACCCTAACCCTAAACCTAACCCTTGCCCTTACTCTAACCCTAACCCTAACCCTACCCTAACCCTTACACTAACCCTAACCCTAACCCTTAATCTTACCCTAACCCTAAACCTAAACGTAATACTTACCCTAACCCTAACCCTAACCCTAACCCTAACCCTTACCCTACCCTAAACCTAACCCTAAACCTAAACCCTAAACCTAATACTAACCGTAACCCTAACCCTTACCCTTATCCTAACACTAACCCTAACCCTAACACTTACCCTTACCCTAAACCCTAACCTAACCCTTACCCTTATCCTAACCCTAAACATAAACCTAAACCTAACCCTAACCCTAACCCTAACCCTAAACCTAACACTTACCCTAACCCTAACCCTAACCCTAACCCTTACCCTAACCCTAACCCTAACCTTAACCCCAGCAATAAACCTAACCCTAACCTAACCCTTACCCTTATCCTAACCCTAAACATAAACCTAAACCTAACCCTAACCCTAACCCTAACCCTAAACCTAACACTTACCCTAACCCTAACCCTAACCCTAACACTTACCTAACCCTAACACTAACTCTGACAATAACCCTTACCCTAACCCTAACCCTAACCCCAACCCTAACACTTACCCTTACCCTAACCCTAACCCTAACCCTAACCCTTACCCTAACCCTAACCCTAACCCTAACCCTTACCCTAACCCTAACCCAAACCTTAACCCCTAACCCTAACCTTTAACCTAACACTAACCTAACCCTAACCCTAAACCGTAACCTTACCCTAACCCTAAACCTAACTCTAACCCTAACCCTAAACCTAACCCTAACCTAAACTTAACCCTAACCCTAACCCTAACCCTTGCCCTTACCCTAACCATAACCCTAACCCTAACCTTAACCCTAACCCTAACCCTAACCCTTAACCTTACCCTAACCCTAACCCTAACCTAAACTTAAACCTAACCCTAACCCTTGCCCTTACCCTAACCCTAACCCTAACCCTAAACTTATCCCTAACCCTAACCCTAACCCTTAACCTTACCCTAACCCTAAACCTAAACCTAATACTAACCGTAACCCTAACCCTAACCCTAACCCTAACCCATACCCTACACTAACCCTAACCCTAACACTAAACTTAAACCCTAAGCCTAACCCTAAACGTAACCCTAACCCTTACCCTTACCCTAAGCCTAACCCCAAACCTAACCCTATCCCTAACCCTAACCCTAACGCTTACCATAAACCTAACCCTAACCCTAACCCTTACCCTAACACTAACCCTCACCCTAACCCTAACACTAAACCTAACCAGAACTCTTACCCTAACCCTAACCCTTACTCTTACCCTAACCCTTACGCTTATCGTAACCCTAAGCGTAACCCTAACCCTAACCCTTACCATAAACGTAAACCTAACCCTAATCCTTACCCTAAACCTAACCCTAACCCTAACCCTTACCCTTAACTTAACCCTAACCCTAACCCTAACCCTTACCCTTACCCTAACGCTAACCCTAATCTTACCCCAAACCCTAACACTTACCCTTACCCTAACACTAAATCTAACCTTAACCCCAACCCTAAACCTAACCCTAACCCTTATCCTTACCCTAAACCTAAACCTAAACCTAACCCTAACCCTAACCCTAACCCTAACCCTTACCCTAACCCTAACCATAAATCTAACCGTAACCCTAAACTTAACCCTAATCCGAACCCTACCCCTAACCCTAATCTTAACCCTAACCCTAACACTAACCCTAACCCTCAACCTAACTCTAACCCAAAACCTAACCCTTACACTTACCCTAACCCTAACCCTAACCGTAACCGTAACAACTAAGCCTAACCCTAACCCTAACGCTAACCCTTACCCTTATCCTAACCCTAACCCTCACCCTAACCCTAAGCCCTACCCTTACCCTAACCCTAAACCTAACCTTAACCCTAACACTAACCCTAACCCTTACCCTTACCCTAAACCTAACCCTAACCCTAACCCCACCTTACCCTTACCTTAAACCTAACCCTAACCCTTACCTAAACCGAACCCTAACCCTGACCTTAACCCTAACCCTTACTTTAAACCTAACCCTAACCCTAACACATACCCTTATCCTATCTCCAACCCTAACCCTAACCCTAACACATATCCTTACCCTAACCCTAACCCTAACCGTAACCCTAACCCTAACCTTAACCCTAACACTAAACTTTAACCTTACCCTAACCCTAAACCTACACTTAACTCAAACCTTAACCCTAACCCTAACATTAACGCTAACCCTAAACCTAAACATACCCCTACCAATAACCCTTAACTTAAGCCTAACACTAATCCTAACAACTAACCCTAACCCTTACCCTAACCCTAACCCTAACACTAATTCTAACCCTAACCATAACCTTAACACTAACACTTACCGTAACCCTACTCCTAACCCTCACTCTAACCCTAACTCTAACCTCAACCTTAACCCTTACCCTAACCCTAACACATATCATTACCCTAACCCTAACCATAACCATAACCCTAACCCTTACCCTAACCCTAAACTTTATCCTTACCCTAACCGTAACCCTAACCCTAACCCTAACACTTAACCTAACCCTCACCCTAACTCCAACGATAACCCTTAACCTAACCCTAACCCTAAAGCTAACCCTAACACTTACCCTTACCCTAACCCTTAACCTAACCCTAACCCTAGCCCTAACCCTTAAGTTAACCCTAACACTAATCCTAACCACTAACCATAACCCTTACCCTAACCCTAACAGTAACCCTTACCCTTACCCTAACCCTAACCCTAACTCTAACCCTAACCATAACCCTAACCCTAACACTTACCCTAACCCTAATCCTATCCCTTACTCTAACCCTAACCCTAACCTCAACCTTAACCTAAAAATAACCCTAACCCTTACCCTAACCCTAACCCTAATCCTAACCCTAACCCTTACCCTAACTCTAACTCTTAAACTAAACCTAACCCTAACCAAAAACCCAACATATCCTTACCCTAACCCTAACCCTAACAGTAACCCT
Source organism: Megascapheus bottae (assembly GCA_024803745.1). Classification (NCBI taxonomy): domain Eukaryota; kingdom Metazoa; phylum Chordata; class Mammalia; order Rodentia; family Geomyidae; genus Megascapheus; species Megascapheus bottae. The sequence goes on along the minus strand of JANJXV010000168.1, from coordinate 568,107 downwards.
AAACCTAAAGGTAACCCTAGCCCTAATCCTAACCCTTACCCTTACCCTAACCCTAACCCTAACCTTAACCCTAACCCTTATCCTAAACCTAACCCTAACCCTAAGCCTAACCCTTAACCTAACCCTAACACTAAACCTAACCATCAACCCTAACCCTTACCCTAACCCCAACCCTAACATTTACCTTTACCCTTACCCTAACCCTAACCCTAACTCTAACCCTAACCATAAGCCTAACCTTAACACTTACCCTAACCCTAACACTAACCCTTACCCTAACCCTAACACTAATCCTAACTCTAACCCTTACCCTAACTCTAACTCTTAACCTAAACCTAACCCTAACCGTAACCTCACCTTAACCCTAACGCTAACCCTAAACCTAACCCTTACACTTACCTTAACCCTAACCCTAAACCTAAACCTAACTTTAACCTTAACCCTAACCCTTACCATAACCCTAACCCTAACCCTTACTCTAACCCTTACCCTAATCTTAACCCTTACCCTTACCCCAACCCTAAACCTAAACCTAACCCTAACCCTTGCCCAAACACTTATCCTAACCCTAACCATAACCCTAACCCTAACACTTAACCTAACCCTTACTCTAACGATAACCCTTAACCTAACCCTAACCCTAACGCTAACCCTAACTCTTACCCTTAACCTAACCCTTACCCTAACCCTAAACTTAACCTTAACCCTAACCCTAAACCTAACCGTAAACCTAACCCTAACCCTAACCTTAACCCTAACCCTTACACTTACCCTAACCCTAACCCTAAACCTAAACCTAACCCTAAACCGAAACCTAACCCTTAACTTTACCCTAACCCTAAACCTAAACCTAATACTAACCCTAACCCTAACCCTAACCCTTAACCTACCCTAACACTAACCCTAACCCTAAACTTAAACCCTAAGCCAAATCCTAACCCTAACCCTAACACTTACCCTTACCCTTACCCCAACCCTAAACCTAACCCTAACCCTAACCCTTGCCCTAACACTTACCCTAACCCTAACCCTAACACTTACCCTAACCCTAACTCTAACGATAACCCTTAACCTAACCCTAACCCTAACCCTAACCGCAACAACTAAGCCTAACCCTAACCCTAACGCTAACCCTTACCCTTATCCTAACCCTAACCCTCACCCTAACCCTAAGCCCTACCCTTACCCTAACCCTAAACCTAACCTTAACCCTAACACTAACCCTAACCCTTACCCTTACCCTAACCCTAACCCTAACCCTAACCCTACCTTACCCTTACCTTAACCCTAACCCTAACCCTTACCTAAACCGAACCCTAACCCTGACCTTAACCCTAACCCTTACCTTAAACCTAACCCTAACCCTAACACATACCCTTATCCTATCTCCAACCCTAACCCTAACCCTAACCCTAACACATATCCTTACCCTAACCCTAACCCTAACCGTAACCCTAACCATAACCCTAACACTAAACTTTAACCTTACCCTAACCCTAAACCTACACTTAACTCAAACCTTAACCCTAACCCTAACATTAACGCTAACCCTAAACCTAACCCTACCCCTACCGCTACCCCTTAACTTAACCCTAACACTAATCCTAACAACTAACCCTAATCCTTACCCTAACCCTAACCCTAACACTAATTCTAACCCTAACCATAACCTTAACACTAACACTTACCCTAACCCTACTCCTAACCCTCACTCTAAACCTAACTCTAACCTCAACCTTAACCCTTACCCTAACCCTAACACATATCCTTACCCTAAACCTAACCATAACCATAACCCTAACCCTTACCCTAAACTTTATCCTTACCCTAACCGTAACCCTAACCCTAACCCTAACACTTAACCTAACCCTCACCCTAACTCCAACGATAACCCTTAACCTAACCCTAACCCTAACGCTAACCCTAACACTTACCCTTAACCTAACCCTTAACCTAACCCTAACCCTAACCCTAACCCTTAAGTTAACCCTAACACTAATCCTAACCACTAACCATAACCCTTACCCTAACCCTAACAGTAACCCTTACCCTTACCCTAACCCTAACCCTAACTCTAACCCTAACCATAACCGTAACCCTAACACTTACCCTTACCCTAATCCTAACCCTAACCCTTACCCTAACTCTAACTCTTAACCTAAACCTAACCCTAAACAAAAACCCAACACATATCCTTACCCTAACCCTAACCCTAACAGTAACCCTAACCCTAAAGGTAACCCTAACCCTAATTCTAACCCTTACCCTTACCCTAACCCTAACCCTAACCTTAACCCTAACCCTTATCCTAAACCTAACCCTAACCCTAACCCTAACCCTTAACATAACCCTAACACTAAACCTAACCATCAACCCTAACCCTTACCCTAACCGTAACCCTAATATTTACCCTTACCCTTACCCTAACCCTATCCCTAACTCTAACCCTAACCATAACCCTAACCCTAACACTTACCCTAACCCTAATCCTAACGCTTACTCTAATCCTAACCCTAACCTCAACCTTAACCTAACCCTAACCCTAACCCTTACCCTAACCCTAATCCTAACCCTAACCCTTACCCTAACTCTAACTCTTAACCTAAACCTAACCCTAACCGTAACCTCAACCTTAACCCTAACGCTAACCCTAAACCTAACCCTTACATTTACCCTAACCCTAACCCTAAACCTAAACCTAACTTTAACCTTAACCCTAACCCTTACCATAACCCTAACCCTAACCCTAACCCTAACCCTAAACCTAATCCTAACCCTAACACTAACCCTTACTTTTAACCTTATCCTAACCCTAAACCTAACCCTAAGCATTACTCTTACCCTCGCCCTAACCATAAACTTAACCCTAACCCGAATCCTAACCCTAAACCTAACCTTAACCATAACCCTTATCCTTACCCTAACCCTCACCCTAACCCTAACCCTAAACCTAACTCTAACCCTAAACCTAAGCCTTACCCTTACACTAACCCTAAACCTAACCCTAACCGTAACCCCTAAGCCTAACCCTAACCCTAACGCTAACCCTTACCCTTATCCTAACGCTAAACCTAAACTTAACCCTAACCCTAACCCTAACCCTAACCCTAACCGTAACCCTAAATCTTACCCTTACACTAACCCTAACCCTTACCCTTACCCTAACCCTAACCCTATCCCTAACCCTAACCCTAACACTTACCCTTACCTTAACCCTAAACCTAACCCTAACCCTAATCCTAACCTTAACCCTTGCCCTTACCCTAACTCTAACCCTAACCTTAACCCCAACCCTAAACCTAACCCTAACCTTACCCTTAGCCTAACCCTATTCCTAAACCTAACCCTAACCCTTACCCTCACCCTAATCCTAAACTTAACCCTAACCCTAAACCTAAACCTAACACTAACCCTAACCCTAACACTAACTCTAACCCTAACCCTAACCCTAACCCTAACCATAACACTAACCCTAACCCTAACCCTAACCCTAACCCTTACCCTCACCCTTACCCTAACCCTAACCCTTACCATTAACCTTGCCCTAACCCTAACCCTTACCCTTACCCTAACACTAAACCTAACATTAACCCTAAACCTAACCCTAACCCTTACCCTTAAACTAACACTAACCCTAACCCTAAACCTTACCCTTACCCTAAACCTAACCCTAACCCTAACCCTAACACTAACACTAACACATATCCTTACCCTAACCCTAACCCTAACCCTAATAGTAACCCTAACCCTAACCCTAACCCTTACCATTACCCTAACCCTAACCCTAACACTAACCCTAAACCTTATCCTAACCCTAACCCTAGCCCTTACCTTTATCCTAACCCTAACCCTAACCCTAACCCTTACCCTAACCCTAACCATAACCCTAACCCTAACACTTATCCTAACCCTCACCCTAACCATAACGTTAACCCTAACCCGAACCCTGACCCTAACCCTAACCTTAACCCTAACCCTTATCCTTATCCTAACCCTAACACTAACCCTAACCCTAAACCTAACTCTAACCCTAACACTTACCCTTACCCTAAACCCTGCCCTAGCCCGAACGCAAACCCTATCCGTTACCTTAATCCTAACCCTAAACCTTACCCTTACCCTTACCCTAACACCAAACCTAACCTTAACCCTAACCCTAAACCTAAACCTTATCCTTCTCCTAACCCTAACCCTAACCCTAAACCTAACTCTAACCCTAAACCTAAGCCTTACCCTTACACTAACCCTAAACCTAACCCTAACCGTAACCCCTAAGCCTCACCCTAAACCTAACGCTAACCCTTACCCTTATCCTAACGCTAAACCTAAACTTAACCCTAACCCTAACCCTAACACTTACCCTTACACTAACCCTAACCCTAACCGTAACCCTAAATCTTACCCTTACACTAACCCTAACCCTTACCCTTACCCTAACCCTAACCCTATCCCTAACCCTAACCCTAACACTTACCCTTACCTTAACCCTAAACCTAACCCTAACCCTAATCCTAACCTTAACCCTTGCCCTTACCCTAACCCTAACCCTAACCTTAACCCCAACCCTAAACCTAACCCTAACCTTACCCTTAGCCTAACCCTATTCCTAAACCTAACCCTAACCCTTACCCTCACCCTAATCCTAAACTTAACCCTAACCCTAAACCTAAACCTAACACTAACCCTAACCCTAACACTAACTCTAACCCTAACCCTAACCCTAACCATAACACTAACCCTAACCCTAACCCTAACCCTAACCCTTACCCTCACCCTTACCCTAACCCTAACCCTTACCATTAACCTTGCCCTAACCCTAACCCTTACCCTTACCCTAACACTAAACCTAACATTAACCCTAAACCTAACCCTAACCCTTACCCTTAAACTAACACTAACCCTAACCCTAAACCTTACCCTTACCCTAAACCTAACCCTAACCCTAACCCTAACACTAACACTAACACATATCCTTACCCTAACCCTAACCCTAACCCTAATAGTAACCCTAACCCTAACCCTAACCCTTACCATTACCCTAACCCTAACCCTAACACTAACCCTAAACCTTATCCTAACCCTAACCCTAACCCTAGCCCTTACCTTTATCCTAACCCTAACCCTAACCCTAACCCTTACCCTAACCCTAACCATAACCCTAACCCTAACACTTATCCTAACCCTCACCCTAACCATAACGTTAACCCTAACCCGAACCCTGACCCTAACCCTAACCTTAACCCTAACCCTTATCCTTATCCTAACCCTAACACTAACCCTAACCCTAAACCTAACTCTAACCCTAACACTTACCCTTACCCTAAACCCTGCCCTAGCCCGAACGCAAACCCTATCCGTTACCTTAATCCTAACCCTAAACCTTACCCTTACCCTTACCCTAACACCAAACCTAACCTTAACCCTAACCCTAAACCTAAACCTTATCCTTCTCCTAACCCTAACCCTAACCCTAAACCTAACTCTAACCCTAAACCTAAGCCTTACCCTTACACTAACCCTAAACCTAACCCTAACCGTAACCCCTAAGCCTCACCCTAAACCTAACGCTAACCCTTACCCTTATCCTAACGCTAAACCTAAACTTAACCCTAACCCTAACCCTAACACTTACCCTTACACTAACCCTAACCCTAACCGTAACCCTAAATCTTACCCTTACACTAACCCTAACCCTTACCCTTACCCTAACCCTAACCCTATCCCTAACCCTAACCCTAACACTTACCCTTACCTTAACCCTAAACCTAACCCTAACCCTAATCCTAACCTTAACCCTTGCCCTTACCCTAACCCTAACCCTAACCTTAACCCCAACCCTAAACCTAACCCTAACCTTACCCTTAGCCTAACCCTATTCCTAAACCTAACCCTAACCCTTACCCTCACCCTAATCCTAAACTTAACCCTAACCCTAAACCTAAACCTAACACTAACCCTAACCCTAACACTAACTCTAACCCTAACCCTAACCCTAACCATAACACTAACCCTAACCCTAACCCTAACCCTAACCCTTACCCTCACCCTTACCCTAACCCTAACCCTTAACATTACCCTTGCCCTAACCCTAACCCTTACCCTTACCCTAACACTAAACCTAACATTAACCCTAAACCTAACCCTAACCCTTAACCTTAAACTAACACTAACCCTAACCCTAAACCTTACCCTTACCCTAAACCTAACCCTAACCCTAACCCTAACACTAACACTAACACATATCCTTACCCTAACCCTAACCCTAACCCTAATAGTAACCCTAACCCTAACCCTAACCCTTACCATTACCCTAACCCTAACCCTAACACTAACCCTAAACCTTATCCTAACCCTAACCCTAACCCTAACCCTTACCTTTATCCTAACCCTAACCCTAACCCTAACCCTTACCCTAACCCTAACCATAACCCTAACCCTAACACTTATCCTAACCCTCACCCTAACCATAACGTTAACCCTAACCCGAACCCTGACCCTAACCCTAACCTTAACCCTAACCCTTACCCTTATCCTAACCCTAACACTAACCCTAACCCTAAACCTAACTCTAACCCTAACACTTACCCTTACCCTAAACCCTGCCCTAGCCCAAACGCAAACCCTATCCGTTACCTTAATCCTAACCCTAAACCTTACCCTTACCCTTACCCTAACACCAAACCTAACCTTAACCCTAACCCTAAACCTAAACCTTATCCTTCTCCTAACCCTAACCCTAACCCTAACCCTAAACCTTACCCTTACCCTAAAGCTAACCCTAACCCTAACCCTAACCCTAACCCTTACCTTAACCCTAACCCTAACCCTATCCCTAAACTTACCCTTATCCTAAACCTAACCCTAACCCTTACCATAACCCGAAGCCGAACCCTAACCCTAAACCTTACTTTTACCCTAAATCTAACCCTAACTCGTACCCTAAACCTAACCATAACCCTAACCCTAACCCTAACCCTAACCCTAACCTTACCCTTACCCTAAACCTAACCCTAACTCGTAACCTAAACCTAACCCTAACCCTATCCTTTACCCTAACCTTAACCCCAACCCTAAACCTACCCCTAACTGTAACCCTAACCCTTACCATTACCCTAACCCTATTCCTAAACCTAACCCTAAC
>JANJXV010000168.1:550966-555966 GCA_024803745.1 Megascapheus bottae | reverse complement strand
CCCTAACCCTAACGCTAACCCTTACCCTTATCCTAACCCTAACCCTCACCCTAACCCTAAGCCCTACCCTTACCCTAACCCTAAACCTAACCTTAACCCTAACACTAACCCTAACCCTTACCCTTACCCTAACCCTAACCCTAACCCTAACCCTACCTTACCCTTACCTTAACCCTAACCCTAACCCTTACCTAAACCGAACCCTAACCCTGACCTTAACCCTAACCCTTACCTTAAACCTAACCCTAACCCTAACACATACCCTTATCCTATCTCCAACCCTAACCCTAACCCTAACCCTAACACATATCCTTACCCTAACCCTAACCCTAACCGTAACCCTAACCATAACCCTAACACTAAACTTTAACCTTACCCTAACCCTAAACCTACACTTAACTCAAACCTTAACCCTAACCCTAACATTAACGCTAACCCTAAACCTAACGCTACCCCTACCGCTACCCCTTAACTTAACCCTAACACTAATCCTAACAACTAACCCTAATCCTTACCCTAACCCTAACCCTAACACTAATTCTAACCCTAACCATAACCTTAACACTAACACTTACCCTAACCCTACTCCTAACCCTCACTCTAAACCTAACTCTAACCTCAACCTTAACCCTTACCCTAACCCTAACACATATCCTTACCCTAAACCTAACCATAACCATAACCCTAACCCTTACCCTAAACTTTATCCTTACCCTAACCGTAACCCTAACCCTAACCCTAACACTTAACCTAACCCTCACCCTAACTCCAACGATAACCCTTAACCTAACCCTAACCCTAACGCTAACCCTAACACTTACCCTTAACCTAACCCTTAACCTAACCCTAACCCTAACCCTAACCCTTAAGTTAACCCTAACACTAATCCTAACCACTAACCATAACCCTTACCCTAACCCTAACAGTAACCCTTACCCTTACCCTAACCCTAACCCTAACTCTAACCCTAACCATAACCGTAACCCTAACACTTACCCTTACCCTAATCCTAACCCTAACCCTTACCCTAACTCTAACTCTTAACCTAAACCTAACCCTAAACAAAAACCCAACACATATCCTTACCCTAACCCTAACCCTAACAGTAACCCTAACCCTAAAGGTAACCCTAACCCTAATTCTAACCCTTACCCTTACCCTAACCCTAACCCTAACCTTAACCCTAACCCTTATCCTAAACCTAACCCTAACCCTAACCCTAACCCTTAACATAACCCTAACACTAAACCTAACCATCAACCCTAACCCTTACCCTAACCGTAACCCTAATATTTACCCTTACCCTTACCCTAACCCTATCCCTAACTCTAACCCTAACCATAACCCTAACCCTAACACTTACCCTAACCCTAATCCTAACGCTTACTCTAATCCTAACCCTAACCTCAACCTTAACCTAACCCTAACCCTAACCCTTACCCTAACCCTAATCCTAACCCTAACCCTTACCCTAACTCTAACTCTTAACCTAAACCTAACCCTAACCGTAACCTCAACCTTAACCCTAACGCTAACCCTAAACCTAACCCTTACATTTACCCTAACCCTAACCCTAAACCTAAACCTAACTTTAACCTTAACCCTAACCCTTACCATAACCCTAACCCTAACCCTAACCCTAACCCTAAACCTAATCCTAACCCTAACACTAACCCTTACTTTTAACCTTATCCTAACCCTAAACCTAACCCTAAGCATTACTCTTACCCTCGCCCTAACCATAAACTTAACCCTAACCCGAATCCTAACCCTAAACCTAACCTTAACCATAACCCTTATCCTTACCATAACCCTCACCCTAACCCTAACCCTAAACCTAACTCTAACCCTAAACCTAAGCCTTACCCTTACACTAACCCTAAACCTAACCCTAACCGTAACCCCTAAGCCTAACCCTAACCCTAACGCTAACCCTTACCCTTATCCTAACGCTAAACCTAAACTTAACCCTAACCCTAACCCTAACCCTAACCCTAACCCTAACCCTAAATCTTACCCTTACACTAACCCTAACCCTTACCCTTACCCTAACCCTAACCCTATCCCTAACCCTAACCCTAACACTTACCCTTACCTTAACCCTAAACCTAACCCTAACCCTAATCCTAACCTTAACCCTTGCCCTTACCCTAACCCTAACCCTAACCTTAACCCCAACCCTAAACCTAACCCTAACCTTACCCTTAGCCTAACCCTATTCCTAAACCTAACCCTAACCCTTACCCTCACCCTAATCCTAAACTTAACCCTAACCCTAAACCTAAACCTAACACTAACCCTAACCCTAACACTAACTCTAACCCTAACCCTAACCCTAACCCTAACCATAACACTAACCCTAACCCTAACCCTAACCCTAACCCTTACCCTCACCCTTACCCTAACCCTAACCCTTACCATTAACCTTGCCCTAACCCTAACCCTTACCCTTACCCTAACACTAAACCTAACATTAACCCTAAACCTAACCCTAACCCTTACCCTTAAACTAACACTAACCCTAACCCTAAACCTTACCCTTACCCTAAACCTAACCCTAACCCTAACCCTAACACTAACACTAACACATATCCTTACCCTAACCCTAACCCTAACCCTAATAGTAACCCTAACCCTAACCCTAACCCTTACCATTACCCTAACCCTAACCCTAACACTAACCCTAAACCTTATCCTAACCCTAACCCTAGCCCTTACCTTTATCCTAACCCTAACCCTAACCCTAACCCTTACCCTAACCCTAACCATAACCCTAACCCTAACACTTATCCTAACCCTCACCCTAACCATAACGTTAACCCTAACCCGAACCCTGACCCTAACCCTAACCTTAACCCTAACCCTTATCCTTATCCTAACCCTAACACTAACCCTAACCCTAAACCTAACTCTAACCCTAACACTTACCCTTACCCTAAACCCTGCCCTAGCCCGAACGCAAACCCTATCCGTTACCTTAATCCTAACCCTAAACCTTACCCTTACCCTTACCCTAACACCAAACCTAACCTTAACCCTAACCCTAAACCTAAACCTTATCCTTCTCCTAACCCTAACCCTAACCCTAAACCTAACTCTAACCCTAAACCTAAGCCTTACCCTTACACTAACCCTAAACCTAACCCTAACCGTAACCCCTAAGCCTCACCCTAAACCTAACGCTAACCCTTACCCTTATCCTAACGCTAAACCTAAACTTAACCCTAACCCTAACCCTAACACTTACCCTTACACTAACCCTAACCCTAACCGTAACCCTAAATCTTACCCTTACACTAACCCTAACCCTTACCCTTACCCTAACCCTAACCCTATCCCTAACCCTAACCCTAACACTTACCCTTACCTTAACCCTAAACCTAACCCTAACCCTAATCCTAACCTTAACCCTTGCCCTTACCCTAACCCTAACCCTAACCTTAACCCCAACCCTAAACCTAACCCTAACCTTACCCTTAGCCTAACCCTATTCCTAAACCTAACCCTAACCCTTACCCTCACCCTAATCCTAAACTTAACCCTAACCCTAAACCTAAACCTAACACTAACCCTAACCCTAACACTAACTCTAACCCTAACCCTAACCCTAACCATAACACTAACCCTAACCCTAACCCTAACCCTAACCCTTACCCTCACCCTTACCCTAACCCTAACCCTTAACATTACCCTTGCCCTAACCCTAACCCTTACCCTTACCCTAACACTAAACCTAACATTAACCCTAAACCTAACCCTAACCCTTAACCTTAAACTAACACTAACCCTAACCCTAAACCTTACCCTTACCCTAAACCTAACCCTAACCCTAACCCTAACACTAACACTAACACATATCCTTACCCTAACCCTAACCCTAACCCTAATAGTAACCCTAACCCTAACCCTAACCCTTACCATTACCCTAACCCTAACCCTAACACTAACCCTAAACCTTATCCTAACCCTAACCCTAACCCTAACCCTTACCTTTATCCTAACCCTAACCCTAACCCTAACCCTTACCCTAACCCTAACCATAACCCTAACCCTAACACTTATCCTAACCCTCACCCTAACCATAACGTTAACCCTAACCCGAACCCTGACCCTAACCCTAACCTTAACCCTAACCCTTATCCTTATCCTAACCCTAACACTAACCCTAACCCTAAACCTAACTCTAACCCTAACACTTACCCTTACCCTAAACCCTGCCCTAGCCCGAACGCAAACCCTATCCGTTACCTTAATCCTAACCCTAAACCTTACCCTTACCCTTACCCTAACACCAAACCTAACCTTAACCCTAACCCTAAACCTAAACCTTATCCTTCTCCTAACCCTAACCCTAACCCTAACCCTAAACCTTACCCTTACCCTAAAGCTAACCCTAACCCTAACCCTAACCCTAACCCTTACCTTAACCCTAACCCTAACCCTATCCCTAAACTTACCCTTATCCTAAACCTAACCCTAACCCTTACCATAACCCGAAGCCGAACCCTAACCCTAAACCTTACTTTTACCCTAAATCTAACCCTAACTCGTACCCTAAACCTAACCATAACCCTAACCCTAACCCTAACCCTAACCCTAACCTTACCCTTACCCTAAACCTAACCCTAACTCGTAACCTAAACCTAACCCTAACCCTATCCTTTACCCTAACCTTAACCCCAACCCTAAACCTACCCCTAACTGTAACCCTAACCCTTACCATTACCCTAACCCTATTCCTAAACCTAACCCTAACCCAAACCCTAACCCTTTCCCTAACCCTAACCCTAACCCTAATCCTAACTCTAACCCTTACCCTTACCCTAAACCTAACCCTAATCCTAAACCTAAACCTAACACTAACCTTAACCCTAACCCTTACCGTTACCCTTACCCTAACCTAAAACCTAACCCTAACCCTAAAGCTAATCCTAAACCTAACCTTTAACCTTAGCCTAGCCCTAAACCTAAACCTAACCCTAACCCTAAACCTAACCCTT
>JANJXV010000168.1:445966-545966 GCA_024803745.1 Megascapheus bottae | reverse complement strand
CCCTAACCGTAAACCTAAACCTTACCCTTACCCTAAACCTAAGCCTAACCCTAACCCTAACCCTAACCCTAAACCTAAACCTTAAACTTACCCTAACCCTAACCCTAAACTTAACCTTAACCCTAACCCTAACCCTTACCCTTACCCTAACCCTAACACTAGCCCTAACCCTAAACCTTACCCTTACCCTAACCCTAACCCTAACCCTAACCCTTACCCTAAACCTAACCCAAACCCTAAGCCTAACCCTTACCCTTACCTTAACCCTAACCCTAACCCTTACCCTTACCCTAACGCTAAAACTAAACCTAATCCTCACCCTATCCTTTATCCTTACCCTAACCTTAACCCCATCCCTAAACCTAAACCTAACCATAACCTTAGCCCTTACCCTTACCCTAACCCTAATCCTAACTCTAACCCTTACCATACCCTAACCCTAACCCTAAAACTAAACCTAACCCTTACTCTAAACCTAACCCGAAACCTAACCCTAACCCTAACCCTTACCCTTAACTTAACCCTAACCCTAACCCTAACCCGTACCCTTACCCTAACGCTAACCATAACCGTAACTCTAAACTTTACCCTTACCCTAACACTAAGCCTAACCCTAACCCTAACCCTAATCCTAACCCTTACCCTTACCGTAACCCTAAACCTAGCCCTAACCCTAAACCTTACCCTTAACCTAAACCTAACCCTAACCCTTACTCTAAACCTAACCCTAACCCTATCCCATACCTTTACCTTAACCCTTACCGTAACCCTAACCCTTACCCTTTCCCTAACCCAACCCTAACCTTAACCCCAACCCTAAACCTAATCCTAACCGAAACCCTAACCCTTACCCTTACCCTAAACCAAACCCTAAACCTAACCCTAACCCTAACCCTTACCCTAACCCTAACCCTAATCCTAACCCTAACCCTTACGGTACCCTCACCCTAACTCTAACCCAAACCTAACCCTAAACCTAATCCTGACCATAACCCTTACCATTACCCTCACCCTAACCCTAACCCTAAACTAACCATAACCCTAATCCTAACCCTAACCATTACCATTACCCCACCCTAACCCTAACATGAACCCTAACCCTAACCCTACCCATAACTGTAACCTTAACCCTAAACTTTATCCTACCCTAACCCTAACACAAACCCTAACCGTAAACGTAACCCTAACCCTAAACCTAACCCTTACCCTTACCCTAACCCTAACCCTAACCCAAACCCTAACCCTAACCGTACCCCCTAAGCCTAAACTTTACCCTATCGCTAACCCTTACCCTTATCCTAACCCTAACCCTAATCCTAACCCTAACCCTTTCCCTTACCCTAACCCTAAACCTAACCTTAACCATAACCCTAACCCTAAACCTTACACTTACCCTAACCCTAACCTTAACCCTAACCCTAAACCTTAAACTTACCCTAACCCTAACCCTAAACGATACCCTAAAACTAACCCTAACCCTAACCCTAACCCTTACCCTTACCTTAACCCTAACTCTAACCCTAACACTTACCCTTACACTAACGCTAACCCTAACCCTAACCCTAACCCTAACCCTAACACATATCCTTACCCTAACCCTAACCCTAACCGTAACCCTAACTCTAACCCTAACAATTATCCTTACCCTAAACCTACCCTAACCCTAACCCTAACCCTAACCCTTACCCTAACCATAACCCTAAACCTAACCCTAACCCTTACCCTTACCCTCACCCTAACCATTGCCTTAACCCTAACCCGAACCCTAACGCTAACCCTAAAATTAACCCTTACCCTTATCCTTACCATAACCCGAACACTAACCCTAACCCTAACCTTAAACTAAACCTAACCCTAAACCTAACCCTTACCCTTACTCTAACAATAACCCTAACCCTAACCCTAATCGTAACACCTAAGCCTAAGCCTAAGCCTAACCCTAACCCTTAACCTTACCCTAACCCTAAACCTAACATTAAACCTAACGCTAACCCTAAAACTTACCCTTACACAAACCCTAACCCTAAACCTTACCCTTACCCTAAACCTAACCCTTACGCTAACCCTAACCCTAACCCTAACATATATCCTTACCCTAACCCTAACCCTAACAGTAACCCTAACCCTAACCCTAAACCTCACCCTAACCCTAACCCTTACCCTTACCCTAAACCTAACCCTAACCCCAAACCAAACCCTTATCCTAACCCTAACCCTAACCCTAACCCTCAACCTAACCTTAAACTAATCCTAACCACTAACCCTAAACTTTACCCTAACCCTATCCCTAACCTTAAACCTTACCCTTACCCTAACCCTAACCCTAACTCTAACCCTAACCATAACCCTAACCCTAGCATTTACCCTAACCCTAATCCTAACCGTTACTCTAACCCTAACCCTAATCTCAACCTTAACCCTAAACCTAACCCTAACCCTAACCCTTACCCTTACCCTAAACATAACCCTAACCCTAACCCTAACCCTCACCCTAAACCTTACTCTAAGCCTAACCCTTACCCTAACACTAATCGAAACCCTAACCTCAAACTTAACCATAACCCTAAACCTAAACCTAACCATTACCCTTACCCTAACCCTAACCCTAACCCTAACACTAACCCTAACCCTAACCCTATCCCTTACCCTTACCTTAACCCTAAACCTAACCCTAACACTTACCCTTACCCTAACGCTAACCCCAACACTAACCCTAACCCTAACCCTTACCCTAAACCTAACCCTAACCCTAACCTAACCCTTACCCTTATCCTAACTCTAACCCTGAACCCTTACCCTAAACCTAACCCTATCGCTAACCCTTACCCTTATCTTAACCCTAACCCTAACCCTAACCCTTACGCTTACCTAACGCTAACACTAACCCTAACCCTAACGCTAACCCTTACCCTAACCCTAACCCTAAACTTAACCCCAACCCTAAACCTAAACTTAACCGTAAACCTAACCCTTACCCTTACCCTAACCCTAACCCTAAACCTAACCATAACCCTAACCCTAACCCTTATCCTTACCCTAACCCTAACCCTAATCCTAACCCTAAACCTAAATCTAACCCTAACCCTTACCTTTACCCTCACCGTAACCCTAACCTTAACCCTAACCCTAACCCTAAACCTAACCCTAACCTTAACCCTAACCCTTATCCTTACCCTAACCCTAACACTGACACTAATCCTAAAGGTAACGCTAACCCTAAACCTAACCCTTACCCTTACCCTAACCCTAACCCTAACACTAACCGTAACCCCTAAGACTAACCCTAACCCTAACCCTAAACCTAACACTTACCCTAACCCTAACCCTAACCCTAACCCTTACCCTTATCCTAACCCTAACCCTAACCCTAAACCTAACACTTACCCTTACCCTAACCCTAAACCTAACCTTTACCCTAACCTTAACCCTAACCCTTACTCTTACCCTAACCCTAACACGAAGCCTAACCCTAACCGTAACCCTAAACCTTACAGTTATCCTAAACCTTACCCTACCCTTACCCTAAACCTAACCCTAACCCTAACCCTAACCCCAACCCTTACTCTTACCTTAACGCTAACTCTAACCCTAACACTTACACTTCCCATAATGCTAACCGTATCTGTAACCCTAACCCTAACCTTAACACATATCCTTACCCTAACCCTAACCCTAACAGTAACCCTAACCCTAACTGTAACCCTAACCCTAACCCTTACCCTTACCCTTACCCTAACCCTAAACCTAATCCTAACCCTTATCCTAACCCTAAATCTAATCCTAACACTTAACCTAACCATAACCCTAACCCTAACACTTACCCTAACCCTAATCCTAACCCTTAATCTAACCCTATCCTCAACCTAAACCCTAACCCTAACCTAACCCTTACCTTACCGTAAACCTATCCCTAACCCTAACCCTAACCTTAACCCTTACCCTTACCCTAACCCTTACCCTAACCCTAACCCTTACCCTAACCCTAAACCTAACACTTACCCTTACCCTAACCCTAACACTAAACCTAACCCTTACCCTAACCCTAAAACTTACCCTAACACTAAACCTAACCCTAACCCCTAACCCTAACCCTAAACCTTACCCTTACCCTAACCCTAAACCTAACCTTAACCCTAACCCTAACTTTTACCCTTACCTTAACCCTAACCCTAAACCTAACCCTTACCCTTACCCTAACCCTAACCCTAACCCTAACAGTAACCCTAACGCTAACTGTAACCCTAACCGGAACCCTAACCCTAACCCTTACCCTAACCCTAAACCTAATCCTAACCCTAACAATAACCCTTATCCTATTCCTAACCCTAAACATAACCCTTAACCTTACCCTAACCCTAACCCTAACCCTAACCCTTACCATAATGCTAACCCTAACTCTAACCCTAACCATAACCCTAACCCTAACACGTACCCAAACCCTAATCCTAACCCTAACTCTAACCATAACCCTTACCTTAACCCTAACCCTTACGCTATCCCTAACCCTAACCCTAACATCAACCTTAACCCTAATCCTAACCCTAAACCTAAACCTTACCCTTACCCTAACCCTAACCCTAAACTTAACCCTAACCTAACACTAAACCTTACCCTTACCCTAACCCTAACACTAAACCTAATCCTAACCCTAACCTTAACCCTACCCCCTAAGCCTAACCTTAACGCTAACCCTAACCCTTACCTTAACCCTAACCCTAAACCTTACCCTTACACTTACCCTAACACTAAACCTAACCTTAACCTTAACCCTAACCCTAAACCTTACCCTTCTCATAACCCTAATCCTAACCCTAACCCTAAACCTTACCCTTACCCTAAACCTAACCCTAACCCTTACCCTAAACCTAACCCTAACCTTAACCCTTACCCTTACCTTAACCCTAACCCTAACCCTATCCCTAACCTTACCCTTACCCTAAACCTACCCCTAACCCTTACCCTAACCCTAACCCTAACCCTTAAACTTACCCTTAGCCTAAACCTAACCCTAACTCTTACTCAAAACCTAACACTAACCCTAACCCTTACCCTAAACTTAACCCCAACCCTAAACCTACCCCTAACTGTAATCGTAACCCTTACCCTTACCCTAACCCTAACCCTAAACCTAACACTGACCCAAACACTAACCCTTACCCTAACCCTAACCCTAATCCTAACTCTAACCCTTACCCTTACCATAACCCTAACCCTAACCCTAAACCTAACCCTAACCCTAACCCTAACCTTTACCTTTACCGTTACCCTAACCCTAAGCCTAACACTAACCCTAACGCGAACCCTAAACCTAAACCTAACCCTAAACCTAACCTTTACCCTTAGGCTAACCCTAACCCTAAACCTAACCCTAAATCTTACCTTCACCCTAACCCTAACCTTAACACTAACCCTAACCTTAACCCTACCTTAACCCTAACCCTTATCTTTACCCTAACCCTAACCCTAACCCAAAACCTAACCCTAAACCTAACCCTCACACTTAACCTAACACTAACCCTAACCCTAACACTTAACCTAAGCCTAACCCTAACCCTAAACCTTAACCTTACCCTAACACTTACCTTAACCCTAAACCTAACCCTAACCCTAACCTTAACCCTAACACTTACCCTTACCCTTACCCTTAACCTAACCCTAACCCTAAACCTAAACCTAAACCTTGCCCTTAACATAACCCTAACCCTAACCCTAACCTTAACCCTAACCCTTACCCTTACCCTTACCCTAACCCTAACCCTAACCCTAATAATAACACTTACCCTAACCCTAATCCTCACCGTAACCCTAACCCTTACCCTTACCCTAACCCTAATCCTAACCCTAACCCAAATCCTTATCCTAACCCTAACCCTAACACTAACCCTAACCCTTACCCTAACCCTATCCCTAACCCTAACCCTTAACCTAACCCTGACCCTAAGTCTAACCCTAACATAACCCTAACCCTAACATTTACCCTAACCCTAATCCTAACCCTTACTCTAACCCTAACCCTAACCTCAACCTTAACCCTAAACCTAACCCTAACGCTAACCCTTACCCTTACCCTAAACCTAACCCTAACCCCAACCCTGACCCTCACCGTATCCCTTACTCTAACCCTAACACTTACCATAACACTAATCCAAACCCTAACCTCAAACTTAACCCTAACCCTAAACCTAAACCTAACCATTACCCTTACCCTAAGCCCAAAACCACACCTAACCCTAACCCTAACCCTAACCCTTACTGTTACCCTAACTCTAACCCCAAAGCTAACTCTAACCCTAACCCTAACCTCTAACCCTAAAACTAACCCTAACCCTAATCCTTACCCTTACCCTAACCCTAACCCTAATCTCTACCCAACCCTAAACCTAACCCTAACCCTAAACCTTACCCTAACACTTATCCTAACCCTAACCCTAACCCTAACCCTAACACTTAACCTAACCCTAACTCTGACAGTAACCCTTTCCCTAACCCTAACCCTAACCCAAACACTTACCCTTACCCTAACCCTAAAACTAACCCTAACTCTAACCCTAACCCTAACCCTTACCCTACCCTAAACCTAACCCTAACCCTTACCCCTAAGCCTAACCCTAACCCTAACCCTAATCCTTACCCTTATCCTAACCCTAACCCTAACCCTAACCCTAACACTTACCCTTACCTTAAACCCTGCCCTAACCCTAACGCTAACCCTAACCCCTACCCTAAGCCTAACCCTAAACCTTACCTTACCCTTACCCTAACACTAAACCTAACCTTAACCCTAATCCTAACACTAACCCTTACCCTACCCTAACCCTAACCCTAACCCTAACCCTAACGCTAAAACTTATCCTTACCCTACACCTAACCCTAACCCTCACCCTAAACCTAACCCTAACCCTAACCCTTACCCTTACCCTTACCTTAACCCTAACCCTAACCCTAACACTTACCCTTACCCTAACGCTAACCCTAACCCTATCTCTAACCCTTACCCTTACCTTAAACCTAACCCTAACCCTAACCCTTAACCTTACCCTAACACTAAAATTAACCCTAACCCTCACCCTAACTCTTACCCTTACCCTAAAGCTAACCCTAACCGTAACCCTTACCCTAACCCTAACCCTAATCCTAACCCTAACCCTAACCCTAACCCAAATCCTTATCCTAACCCTAACCCTAACACTAACCCTAACCCTTACCCTAACCCTATCCCTAACCCTAACCCTTAACCTAACCCTGACCCTAAGTCTAACCCTAACCATAACCCTAACCCTAATATTTACCCTAACCCTAATCCTAACCCTTACTCTAACCCTAACCCTAACCTCAACCTTAACCCTAAACCTAACCCTAACCCTAAACCTTACCCTTACCCTAAACCTAACCCTAACCCCAACCCTGACCCTCACCCTATCCCTTAGTCTAACCCTAACACTTACCCTAACACTAATCCAAACCCTATCCTCAAACTTAACCCTAACCCTAAACCTAAACCTAACCATTACCCTTACCCTAAGCCCAAAACTACACCTAACCCTAACCCTAACCCTAACCCTTACCGTTACCCTAACTCTAACCCCAAAGCTAACTCTAACCCTAACCCTAACCTCTAACCCTAAAACTAACCCTAACCCTAATCCTTACCCTTACCCTAACCCTAACCCTAACCTCTACCCAACCCTAAACCTAACCCTAACCCTAAACCTTACCCTAACACTTATCCTAACCCTAACCCTAACCCTAACCCTAACCCTTAACCTAACCCTAACTCTAACAGTAACCCTTTCCCTAACCCTAACCCTAATCCAAACACTTACCCTTACACTAACCCTAACACTAACCCTAACTCTAACCCTAACCCTAACCCTTACCCTACCCTAAACCTAACCCTAACCCTAACCCCTAAGCCTAACCCTAACCCTAACCCTAACCCTTACCCTTATCCTAACCCTAACCCTAACCCTAACCCTAACACTTACCCTTACCTTAAACCCTGCCCTAACCCTAACGCTAACCCTAACCCCTACCCTAACCCTAACCCTAAACCTTACCTTACCCTTACTCTAACACTAAACCTAACCTTAACCCTAATCCTAACCCTAACCCTTACCCTACCCTAACCCTAACCCTAACCCTAACCCTAACCCTAACGCTAAAACTTATCCTTACCCTACACCTAACCCTAACCCTCACCCTAAACCTAACCCTAACCCTAACCCTTACCCTTACCCTTACCTTAACCCTAACCCTAACCCTAATACTTACCCTTACCCTAACGCTAACCCTAACCCTATCTCTAACCCTTACCCTTACCTTAACCCTACCCCTAACCCTAACCCTTAACCTTACCCTAAAACTAAAATTAACCCTAACCCTCACCCTAACTCTTACCCTTACCCTAAAGCTAACCCTAACCGTAACCCTAAACCTTACCCTTACCCTAAACCTAAGCCTAACCCTAACCCTAACCCTAACCCTAAACCTAAACCTTAACCTTACCCTAACCCTAACCCTAAACTTAACCTTAACCCTAACCCTAACCCTAACCCTTACACTTACCCTAACCCTAACACTAGCCCTAACCCTAAACCTTACCCTTACCCTTACCCTAACCCTAACCCTAACCCTTACCCTAAACCTAACCCAAACCCTAAGCCTAACCCTTACCCTTACCTTAACCCTAACCCTAACCCTTACCCTTACCCTAACGCTAAAACTAACCCTAATCCTCACCCTATCCTTTACCCTTACCCTAACCTTAACCCCATCCCTAAACCTAACCCTAACCATAAACCTAACCCTTACCCTTACCCTAACCCTAACCCTAAACCTAACCCAAACCCTAAACCTAACTTTTACCCTAACCCTAACCCTAATCCTAACTCTAACCCATACCTTACCCTAACCCTAACCCTAAAACTAAACCTAACCCTTACCCTAAACCTAACCCTAAACCTAACCCTAACCCTAACCCTTACCCTTAACTTAACCCTAACCCTAACCCTAACACGTACCCTTACCCTAACGCTAACCATAACCGTAACTCTAAACTTTACCCTTACCCTAACCCTAACCCTAACCCTAACCCTAAACCTAAACCTTAAACTTAGCCTAACCCTAACCCTAAACTTAACCTTAACCCTAACCCTAACCCTAACCCTTACCCTTACCATAACCCTAAACCTAGCCCTAACCCTAAACCTTACCCTTACCCTAAACGTAACCCTAACCCTTACCCTAAACCTAACCCTAACCCTAAGCCTAACCGTTACCATTACCTTAACCCTAACCCCAACCCTAACACTTACCCTTACCCTAACGCTAACCCTAACCCTAACCCTAAACTTTACCCTAAACCTAACCCGAACCCTAACCCTAACCCTTACCCTAAACCTAACCCTAACCCTAACCCTAACCCTTACCCTTATCCTAGCCCTAACCCTAACCCTAAACATTACCCTTACCCTAAACCTAACCCTAACCCTTACCCTAAACCTAATACTATCCCTAACCCTTACCCTTACCTTAACCCTAATATTAATCCTAACCCTTACGCTTACCCTAACGCTAACACTAACCCTAACCCTAACTCTAACCCTTACCCTTACCCTAAACCTAACCCTAACGTTAACCCCAACCCTAAACCAAACCTAACCGTAACCCTAACCCTTACTCTTACCCTACGCCTAACCATAAACCTAAACCTAACCCTAACCCTAACCCTTATCCTTACCCTAACCCTAACCCTAATCCTAGCCGTAAACCTAAATCTAACCCTAACCCTAACCCTTACCTTTACCCTTACCCTAATCCTAACCTTAACCCTAACCCTTATCCTTACCCTAACCATAACACTAACCCTAACCCTAAAGGTAAACCTAACCCTAAAGCTAACACTTACCCTTAAACTAACCCTAACCCTAACACTAACCGTAACCCCTAAGCCTAACCCTAAACATAATGCTAACCCTTACCCTTATCCTAACCCTAAACCTAACCCTAAACCTAACACTTACCCTTACCCTAACCCTAAACCTAAACTTAACCCTAACCTTAACCCTAACCCTTTCTCTTAACCTAAACCTAAACCGAAGCCTAACCCTAACCCTAACCCTAAACCTTACACTAATCCTAACCCTAACCCTAACCTTACCCTAAACCTAACCCTAACCTTCACCCTTACCTTAACGCTAACTCTAACACTAACACTTACCCTTACCCTAACGCTAACCATAACCGTAACCGTAACCCTAACCCTAACACATATCCTTACCCTAACTCTAACCCTAACAGTAACCCTAACCCTAACTGTAACCCTAACCCTAACCCTTACCCTTACCCCTACCCACACCCTAAACCTAATCCTAACCCTAACCTTAACCCTTATCCTACCCCTAACCCTAATCCTAACACTTAACCTAACCATAACCTCAACCTTAACCCTAACCCTAACCCTAACACTTATCCTTACCGTAAACCTAACCCTAACCCTAACCCTTAACCTAACCCTAACACTTACCCTAACCCTAACTTCAACCTTAACCCTAACCCTAACCCTAAACCTAATCCTTACCCTTACCCTAACACTAACCCTAAAACTAACCCTAACCCTAGCCCTAACCCTTACCCTTACCCTTACCCTAACCCTAACCCTAAACCTAAACCTAACCCTAACCCTAACCCCTAACCCTAAAACTAACCCTAATCCTAACCCTAACCCGTAAGCCTAACCTAACCCTAAACCTAACCGTAACCCTTATCCTAACCCTAACCCTAACCCTAACACTTACCCTTACCTTAAACCCTGCCATAACCGTAACGCTAACCCTAACCCTTACCCTAAACCTAACCCTAAAACTTACCCTTACCCTTACCGTAACAGTAAACCTAACCTTAACCCTAACCCTAACCCTAACTCTTACCCTTATCCAAACCCTGACCCTAACCCTAACCCTAAACCTTACCCTTAACCTAAACCTAACCCTAACCCTTACTCTAAAACTAACCCTAACCCTAACCCTATCCCATACCCTTACCTTAACCCTAACCGTAACCCTCACCCTTACCCTTTCCCTAACCCAACCCTAACCTTAACCCCAACCCTAAACCTAATCCTAACCGAAACCCTAACCCTTACCCTTACCCTAAACCAAACCCTAAACCTAACCCTAACCCTAGCACTTACCCTAACCCTAACCCTAATCCTAACCCTAACACTTACGGTACCCTCACCCTAACCCTAACCCAAACCTAACCCTAAACCTAATCCTGACCATAACCCTTACCATTACCCTCACCCTAACCCTAACCCTAAACCTAACCATAACCCTAATCCTAACCCTAACCATTACCATTAACCCACCCTAACCCTAACAGGAACCCTAACCCTAAACCTACCCATAACTGTAACCTTAACCCTAAACTTTATCCTACCCTAACCCTAACACACACCCTAACCGTAAACGTAACCCTAACCCTAAACCTAACCCTTACCCTTACCCTAACCCTAACCCTAACCCTAACCCTAACACTAACCCTAACCGTACCCCCTAAGCCTAAACGTTACCCTATCGCTAACCCTTACCCTTATCCTAACCCTAACCCTAATCCTAACCCTAACCCTTTCCCTTACCCTAACCCTAAACCTAACCTTAACCATAACCCTAACCCTAAACCTTACACTTACCCTAACCCTAACCTTAACCCTAACCCTAAACCTTACACTTACCCTAACCCTAACCCTAAACCATACCCTAAAACTAACCCTAACCCTAACCCTAACCCTTACCCTTACCTTAACACTAACTCTAACCCTAACACTTACCCTTACCCTAACGCTAACCCTAAGCCTAACCCTAACCCTAACCCTAACACATATCCTTACCCTAACCCTAACCCTAACCGTAACCCTAACTCTAACCGTAACAATTATCCTTACCCTAACCCTACCCTAACCCTAACCCTAACCCTAACCCTTACCCTAACCATAACCCTAAACCTAACCCTAACTATAACCCTAAACCTAACCCTAACCCTTACCCTTACCCTCACCCTAACCATTGCCTTAACCCTAACCTGAACCCTAACGCTAACCCTAACCTTAACCCTAACCCTTATCCTTACCATAACCCGAACACTAACCCTAACCCTAACCCTAAAACTAAACCTAACCCTAAACTTAACCCTTACCCTTACTCTAACAATAACCCTAACCCTAACCCTAATCGTAACACCTAAGCCTAAGCCTAACCCTAACCCTAACCCTTAACCTTACCCTAACCCTAAACCTAACATTAAACCTAACGCTAACCCTAAAACTTACCCTTACACAAAACCTAACCCTAAACCTTACCCTTACCCTAAACCTAACCCTTACGCTAACCCTAACCCTAACCCTAACATATATCCTTACCCTAACCCTAACCCTCACCCTAACAGTAACCCTAAACCTAACCCTAAACCTCACCCTAACCCTAACCCTTACCCTTACCCTAACCCTAACCCTAACCCTAACCCAAACCCTTATCCTAACCCTAACCCTTAACCTAAACTTAAACTAATCCTAACCACTAACCCTAACTTTTACCCTAACCCTATCCCTAACCTTAAACCTTACCCTTACCCTAACCCTAACCCTAACTCTAACCCTAACCATAACCCTAACCCTAACATTTACCCTAACCCTAATCCTAACCCTTACTCTAACCCTAACCCTAACCTCAACCTTAACCCTAAACCTAACCCTAACCCTAACCCTTACCCTTACCCTAAACCTAACCCTAACCCTAACCCTAACCCTCACCCTAAACCTTACTCTAAGCCTAACCCTTACCCTAACACTAATCGAAACCCTAACCTCAAACTTAACCATAACCCTAAACCTAAACCTAACCATTACCCTTACCCTAACCCTAACCCTAACCCTAACCCTAACCCTTACCCTTACCTTAACCCTAAACCTAACCCTAACACTTACCCTTACCCTAACGCTAACCCCATCACTAACCCTAACCCTAACCCTTACCCTAAACCTAACCCTAACCCTAACCCTTACCCTTATCCTAACTCTAACCCTAACCCTAAACCTTACCCTTAACCTAAACCTAACCTGAACCCTTACCCTAAACCTAACCCTATTGCTAACCCTCACCCTTATCTTAACCCTAACCCTAACCCTAACCCTTACGCTTACCTAACGCTAACACTAACCCTAACCCTAACCCTAACCCTTACCCTAAACCTAACCCTAAACTTAACCCCAACCCTAAACCTAAACTTAACCGTAAACCTAACCCTTACCCTTACCCTAACCCTAACCCTAAACCTAACCATAGCCCTAACCCTAACCTTTATCCTTACACTAACCCTGACCCTAATCCTAACCCTAACCCTAAATCTAACCCTAACCCTTACCTTTACCCTCACCGTAACCCTAACCTTAACCCTAACCCTAACCCTAAACCTAACCCTAACCTTAACCCTAACCCTTATCCTTACCCTAACACTAACACTAACACTAACCCTAAAGGTAAGCCTAACCCTAAAACTAACCCTTACCCTTACCCTAACCCTAACCCTAACACTAACCGTAACCCCTAAGACTAACTCTAACCCTAACCCTAAACCTAACACTTACTCTAACCCTAACCCTAACCCTAACCCTTACCCTTATCCTAACCCTAACCCTAACCCTTAACCTAACACTTACCCTTACCCTAACCCTAAACCTAACCTTAACCCTAACCTTAACCCTAACCCTTTCTCTTACCCTAACCCTAACACTAAGCCTAACCCTAACTGTAACCCTAAACCTTACAGTTATCCTAACCCTTACCCTACACTTACCCTAAACCTAACCCTAACCCTAACCCTAACCCCAACCCTTACTCTTACCTTAATGCTAACTCTAACCCTAACACTTACACTTACCCTAATGATAACCGTATCTGTAACCCTAACCCTAAACTTAACACATATCCTTACCCTAACCCTAACCCTAACAGTAACCCTAACCCTAACTGTAACCCTAACCCTAACCCTAACCCTTACCCTTACCCTTACCCTAACCCTAAACCTAATCCTTACCCTTATCCTAACCCTAACTCTAATCCTAACACTTAACCTAACCATAACCCTAACCCTAACACTTACCCTAACCCTAATCCTAACCCTTAATCTAACCCTATCCTCAACCTAAACCCTAACCCTAACCTAACCCTTACCTTACAGTAAACCTAACCCTAACCATAACCCTAACCTTAACCCTTACCCTTACCCTAACCCTTACCCTAACCCTAACCCTTACCCTAACCCTAAACCTAACACTTACCCTTACCCTAACCCTAACACTAACCCTAACCCTTACCCTAACCCTAAAACTTACCCTAACACTAAACCTAACCCTAATCCCTACCCCTAACCCTAAACCTTACCCTTACCCTAACCCTAAACCTAACCTTAACCCTAACCCTAACCCTAACTTTTACCCTTACCTTAACCCTAACCCTAAACCTAACCCTTACACTTACCCTAACCCTAACCCTTAACATAACCCTAAACCTAACCCTAACCTAACCCTGACCCTAACCTTAACCCTAACACTAACCCTAACACTAACTCTTACCCTCAACCTAAACTTAACCCTAACCCTCACCCTTAACCTAACCGTAACCCCTACCCTTACCCTAATCCTAACCCTAACCCTAACCCTAACCCTAACCTTAACCATAAACCTTATCCTTACCCTAACCCTAACCCTAACCCTAACCCTAAAACAAACCCTAACCCTAAACCTAACCCTTACCCTTACCCTAACCCTAAATCTAAACCTAACCGTGACCCTTACCCTGACCCTACCCCTAAACATAATCCTAACTCTAACCGTAAACTTAACCCTAAACCCTACCATTACCCTAACCCTA
Source organism: Megascapheus bottae (assembly GCA_024803745.1). Classification (NCBI taxonomy): domain Eukaryota; kingdom Metazoa; phylum Chordata; class Mammalia; order Rodentia; family Geomyidae; genus Megascapheus; species Megascapheus bottae. The sequence goes on along the minus strand of JANJXV010000168.1, from coordinate 531,039 downwards.
ACCCTAACCCTAACCCTAAACCTGGCCCTAAACCTAACACTAACCCTTACCCTTACCCTAACGCTCACCTTAAATTTACGCCTAACCCTAACCCTAATCCTTACCCAAACCCAAACTCTAACCCAAACTCTTACACATCCCTATCCCTAACCTTAACCCTAACACTAACCCTATCCCTAAACCTTACCCTTACCCTAACCCTAAGCCTAAACCTAACCCTAAACCCAACCCTAAACCTAACACTAACCCTAACCCTAACCCTAACCATTACAGTTACGTAACCCTAACCCCAAACCTAACCCTAACCCTAACCCTAACCCTAACCCTAATCCTAACTCTTACCCTTACCTAACCCCTACCCTAAACCTAACCCTAACCCTAACCATAACCCTCACCCTAACCCTTACTCTTACCCTAACGCTAACGCTAACCCTAACCTTAACCCTCAGACTAACCCTACCCATTACCCTTACCCTAAACCTAGCCCTAACTCTAACTCTAACCCTAACCCTAACCCTTATCCTAACCCTAAACCTAACCCTTAGCTTAACCCTAACCCTAACCCTAACCCTAACCCTAACCCCGAACCCTAACCCTAACCTAACACTTACCCTAACCCTAACCCTAAACCTAAACTTAACCCTAATACTAACCCTAACCCTAAACCTTACCCTTACCCTAACCCTAACCTAATCCTAACCCTAACAATAACCCTAACCGTAACCCAAACCTTAACCCTAACCCTAACCCTTACCCTTACATTAACCCTAACCCTAAACCTAACACTAACCCTAACCCTAAGAATAACTCTTAACTCTTACCCTAACCCTAACCCGAAATCTAACTCTAACCCTAACCCTAACACTAACTCGAACCCTAACCCTAACCCTAACCCTTACCCTTATCCTAACATTTACCCTAACCCTAACCCTAACACTGACCGTTACCCTAACCCTAAACCTAACCCTAACCCAAACCCTTACCCTAACCCTAACCCTAACCCTAACCCTAACACTTACCCATACCCTAATCCTAACCCTAACCCTAACCCTAACTCTAAACCTAACCCTAATCCTAACAGTAACCCTAACCCTTACCCTTACCCTAACCCTAAACCTAAACCTAATCCTAACCCTAACCCTAACCCTAACCCTTACCCTTACCCTAACCATAACCCTAAACCTAACCCTAACCCTTCCCCTTACCCTAACCGAAATCCTAACCTTAACCCCAACGCTAATCCTAAACCTAACCCTTACCCTAACCCTAACCCTAACCCTAACCCTAAAACTTACCCTCACCCTAACTCTAACCCTAACCCTAACTCTAACCTTAACCCTTACCCTAACCCTAACCCTAACCCTAACCCTAACTCTAACCCTAACCCTTACCCTTACCTAAAGCTAACCCTAACCCTAACCCTAACCGTAACCCGAAACATAACCCTAACCGTAACCCTAACCCTAAACCTAACACTTACCCTAATCCTACCCTAACCCTTAACCTTACCCTAACCCTAACCCTAACCCTAAACCTAAACTTAACTCTAACCCTTACCTTTACCCTTACCCTAACCCTCACCCTAAACCTAACCCTAACCCTTACCCTTACCCTAAACCTAAACCAACCCTAACCCTAAAACTTACCCTTACCCTAACTCTAACCATAACCATAACTCTAACCCTAACCCTGACCCTAACCCTAACCCTAAACTTAACCCTAACAATAACCCTAACCCTAAACCTTATCCTTACCCTAACCCTAAACCTAATCCTAACCCTAACCCTAAGCCTAACCCTTACCCTAACCCTAACCTAACCATAACCCTAACCCTTACCCTTACCCTAATCCTAAACCTAACCCTAAACCTAAACCTAACCCTAACCGTTACCCTTACCCTAACCCTAACACTAACCCTAACCCTAACCCTTACCCTTACCCTAAACCTAACCCTAAACCTTACCCTAACAATAACCTTAACCCTAACCCTAACCCTTACCCTTATCTTAATCCTAATCCTAACCCTAACTTTTACCCTTACCCTAAAACTAACCCTAACCCAAAACTTAACCCTAACCCTAAACCTAACACATACACTTACCCTAACCCTAACCGTAACCCTATACATAACCCTAACCCTGACCCTAACCCTTACTCTAATCCTAACCCTAACCCTTACCCTTACCCTAACCCTAACCCTAACATTAAACCTAACCTTAACCCTAACCCTTACCCTTACACTTACCCTTACCCTAACACTCACCCTAAACCTAAACCTAACCCTTACCCTTACCCTAATCCTAACCCTAACCTTAACCCTAACCCTAAACCTAACCCTAACCTTAACCATAACCCTTATCCTTACCTTAACCCTAACCATAACCCTAACCCTTAACCTAACCCTAACCCTAAACCTAACCCTTAACCTTACCCTAATCCTAATCCTAAACCTACACGTAACCCTTACCCTGACCCTACCCCTAACCATAATCCTAACTCTAACCCTAACCTTAACCCTAACCCCTACCCTTACCCTAACCCTAACCCTAACCCTAAACCTAACCCTAACACTAACCATAACCCTTACCCTAACAATAACCCTTTCCCTAACTCTAACCCTAACCCTTACCCTTACCCTAACCCTCACCCTAAATTTATGCCTAACCCTAACCCTAACCCTTACCCAAACCCAAACTCTAACCCAAACTCTTACCCATCCCTATCCCTAACCTTAACCCTAACACTAACCAAACCCTAACCCTTACCCTTACCCTAACCCTAACCCTAAAACTAACCATAACCATAACCGTAAACCTTACCCTTACCCTAACCCTAAGCCTAAACCTAACCCTAACCCCAACCCTAAACCTAACACTAACCCTAACCCTAAACCTAAACCTAATCATTACCCTTACGTAACCCTAACCCCAAACCTAACCCTAACCCTAACCATAACCATAACCCCAACCCCTAACCCTAACCCTAACCCTAACCATTACACTTATTCTAACCCTAACCCTAATGCTAACCCTTACCCTTACCGTAACCCCTAACCTAACCCCAACCCTAATCCTAACCCTTACCCTAACCCTAAACCTAACCCTAACAGTAACCATTACCCTTACCCTAAACCTAAACATAACCTTAACCCTAAGCCTAACCCTTTCCCTTACCCTAAACCTAAACCTAACCCTAACCCTAACCTTAAAACTTACCCTTACCTAAACCTAACCATAACCCTAACCTTAAACCCAACGCTAAACCTAACCCAAACCTTTACCCTAAACCTAACCGTAACCCTAACCCTTACTCTAAACCTAACCCTAAACCTAACCCTAACCCTAACACTAATGCTTACCCTAACACTAACCTTAACCCCAACACTAAATCTAACCCTAACCCTCACCCTAACCCTTACCCTAACCCTTTCCCTTACCCTAACGCTAACCCTTACCCCAAACTTTACCTTCACACTAACCCTATCCCTTATCCTTACCCTACACCTAACCCTAACTCTAACCCTAACCCTAACCCTAATCCTAACCCTTACCCTAACCCTAACACTAACCATTACCCTAACCCTAATCCAAACCCTAAACTTAACCCTAACCCTAACCCTAAGACTAACCCTTACCCTTACCCTAACCCTAACCCTAACCCTAACCCTAACCCTAACCTTAACCCTAACACTAAACCTATCCCTAACACTTACCCTTACCCTAACCCTAACATTAAACCTAACACTAACCCTTACCCTTACCTAACCTTAACCCTAAACCTAACTCTAACCCTAACCCTAACCCTAACCCTAACCGTAACCCTAACACTTACCCTTAACCTAACCCTAAAACTAACCCTAACCCTAACCCTAACCCTTACCCTAACCCCAACCCTAACCCTAACACTAACCCTAAACCTAACCTTAACCCTAACCCTTACCCTTACCCTTTCCCTAATCCTAACCCTAAAACTAACCCTAACCCTTACCCTTACCCTAAACCTAACCCTAACCTTAACCCTAACCCTAACCCTAACCATAACCTTAACCCTAACCCTTCTCCTTACAATAACACTAACCATAACCCTAAACCTAAACCTAACCCTAACACTAAACCTAACCCTTACCCTTACCCTAACCCTAAACCTAAACCTAACCGTAACCTTTACCCCGACCCTAACCCTATCCATAATACTAACTCTAACCCTAACCTTAAGCCTAAACCTTACCCTTACCCTAACCCTAACCCTAAACCTAAACCTAACCTTAACTCTAACCCTAGCCCTTAGCCTAACAATAACCCTGGCCCTAACCGTAACCCTTACCCTTACCCTAACCCTAACCTTACCGCTAACCCTAACCCTAAACCTTACCCAAACCCAAACTCTAACCCAAACTCTTACCCTTACCCTAACCCTAACCTTAACCCTAACACTAACCCTAACCCAAACCCTTACCTTACCCTAACCCTAACCCTAACCCTAACCCTAACCCTTACCCTAAACCTAACATTAACACTAACCCTAACCCTAAACCTAACCCTTACCCTTAAGTAACACTAATCCTAACACCTAACCCTAACCCTTACACTTATCCTAACCCTAACCCTAACCCTAACCCTTACCCTAACCCTAACCCTAAACCTAACCCTTACCCTTAACCTAACCCTAACCCTAAACCTAACTCTAACCCTAACCCTAACACTATCCTTAACCCTTAGCCTAACCCTATCCCTAACCCTTACCCTTACCCTTACCCTAACCCTAACCCTAACCCTAACCCTAAACCTAACCTTAACCCTATCCCTAACCCTATCCCTAACACTTAACCTTACCCTAACCCTAACCCTAAACCTAACACTAACCCTAACAATAACCCTTACCCTTACCCTAACCCTAACCCTAAACCTAACTCTAACCCTATTCCTAACTGTAACCCCGAACCCTAACGCTAACCCTAACCCTAAACCTTACCCTTATCATAACACTAACAGTAACCCTAACACTTAACCTTAACCTAACCCTAAACCTAACCCTAACCCTAACCCTTACCCTAACCCTAACCCTAACCCTAACACTAACCCTTAACATAAACTTAACCCTAACCCTTACCCTTACCCTACCCTAACACTAACACTCACCCTAAACCTAACCCTAACCCTAACCCTTACGCTAACCTAACCCTAACCCTAACACTAACCCTATACCTAACCTTAACGCTAACCCAACCCTTACCCTTACCCTAACCCTAACCCTAACCCTAAACCTAACCCTAACACTTACCCTAACCCTAACCCTAACCCTAACCTTAACCCTAACCCTAACCCTAACCCTAACCTTAACCATAACCCTTATCCTTACACTAACAATAACCATAACCCTAACCCTAAACCTAAACCTAACACTAAACCTAAACCTTACCCTTACCCTAACCCTAAACCTAAACCTAACCGTAACCTTTACCCTGACCCTAACCCTATCCGTAATCCTAACTGTAAGCCTAACCCTAACCATAACCCTTACCTTACCCTAACCCTAACCCTAAGCCTAATTCTAACACTAACCTTAAACTTAACCCTAACCCTAACCCTATCCCTAACACTAAAACTAACCCTAACCCCGAACGCTAATCTTAACTCTAACCCTAACCCTATCCCTAACCCTTACCCTAACCCTATCCCTAACCCTAAACCTAACACTAACCCTAACACTAAGCCTAACCCTTACCCATAGCCTAACCCTAACCCTAAACCTAACTCTAAACCTAACCGTAACCCTAACTTTAACCCTAAACCTAACCCTATCCCTAACCCTTACCCTTACCCTTACCCTAACCCAAACCCTAACCCTAACCCTAAACCTAACCTTAACCCTAACCTAACCCGAACCCTAACCGATACCCTTACCCTAACCCTAACCCTAAACCTAACTCTAACCCTAACCCTAACACTAACCCCGAACCCTAACCCTAACCCTAATCCTAAACCTTACCCTTATCCTAACACTAACCCTAACCCTAACCTAACCCTAACCTAACCCTGACCCTAACCCTAACCCTAACACTAACCCTAACACTAACTCTAACCCTCAACCTAAACTTAACCCTAACCCTCACCCTTAACCTAACCCTAACCCCTACCCTTACCCTAATCCTAACCCTAACCTTAACCCTAACCTTAAACCTAACCCTAACCTTAACCATAAACCTTATCCTTACCCTAACCCTAACCATAACCCTAACACTAAAACAAACCCTAACCCTAACCCTAACCCTTAACCTTACCCTAACCCTAAACCTAAACCTAACAGTGACCCTTACCCTGACCCTACCCCTAACCATAATCCTAACTCTAACCCTAAACTTAACCCTAACCCCTACCCTTAACCTAACCCTAACCCTAACCCTAACCCTAAACCTGACCCTAACACTAACCCTAACCCTTACCTAACAATAACCCTGGCCCTAAACCTAACACTAACCCTTACCCTTACCCTAACCCTCACCCTAAATTTACGCCTAACCCTAACCCTAACCCTTACCCAAACCCAAACTCTAACCCAAACTCTTACACATCCCTATCCCTAACCTTAACCATAACACTGACCCTATCCCTAAACCTTACCCTTACCCTAACCCTAACCCTAAAACTAACCCTAACCCTAACCCTAAACCTTACCCTTACCCTAACCCTAAGCCTAAACCTAACCCTAAACCCAACCCTAAACCTAACACTAACCGTAACCCTAACCCTAACCATTACCGTTACGTAACCCTAACCCCAAACCTAACCCTAACCCTAACCCTAACCCTAACCCTAATCCTAACTCTTACCCTTACCCTAATCCCTACCCTAACCCTAACCCTAACCATAACCATAACCCTCAACCTAACCCTTACTCTTACCCTAACGCTAACGCTAACCCTAACCTTAACCCTCACACTAACCCTACCCCTTACGCTTACCCTAAACCTAGCCCTAACTCTAACCCTAAACCTAACCCTAACCCTTATCCTAACCCTAACCCTAAAACTTATCCTAACCCTAACCCTAACCCTAAAACTAACCCTAACCCTAACCCTAACCCTAACCTTAACCCTAACCCACCCCTATCCCTAACACTTACACTTACCCTAACCCTAACCTTAAACCTAACACTAACCCTAACCCTAACCCTAACCCTTACCCTAACCCTCACCCTAAGCCTAACTCTAACCCTAAAATTAACCCTAACCCCCGAAGCTAACCCTAACCCTAAACCTAAACCTTACCCTTATCAAAACACTAAACCTAACCCTAACCGTAACCCTAACACTTACCCTTAACAAAACCCTAAACCTAACCGTAATCCTAACCCTTACCCTAACCCTAACCCTAAACCTAACCCTAACCCTTACCCTTACCCTAACCCTAACCCTAAACCTAACCCTATCCCTTACCCTTACCATTTCCCTAACCCTAACCTTAAACCTAACCCTAACCCTTACCCTTAGCCTAACCCTAACCCTAAACCTAACCGTTACCTTTACCATGACCCTAACCCTATCCATAATCCTTACTCTAACCCTAACCTTAACCCTAACCCTTACCCTTACATTAATCCTAACCCAAACCTAAACCTTACCCTTACCTTAACCCTAACAGTAAACCTAACCATACCCCAACCCTAAACCTAACATTAACACTAACCCTAACCCTAAACCTAAACCTTACCCTTATGCAACACTAATCCTAACACCTAATCCTAACCCTAACCCTAACCCTTACACTTATCCTAACCCTAACCCTAACCCTAACACATACCCTTACCCTAACCCCTAACTTAACCCTAACCCTAACCCTAACCCTAACACTTACCCTTACCCTAACCCTTACCCTAATGCTAACCCTAACTCTAACCCTTATCCTTACCTTAACCCTAACCCTAAACCTAAATCTAACCGTAACCCTAACACTAACCGTAACCCTAACCCTAGCCCTATCCCTAAACTTTAACCTTACCCTTATCCTAAAAGTAACCCTAACCTTAACCCTAACCCTAACCCTAACCCTAACCCTTACCCTTACCCTAACCCTAAACCTAACTCTAAACTTAACCCTAACCCAAACCCTATGCCTAAGCCTTACCCTTACCCTAACCCTAACCTTAAACCTAACACTAACCCTAACCCTAACCCTAACCCTTACCCTTACCCTAACCCTAAACCTAACTCTAACCCTAACCCTAAACCTAACCCTAACCCTAACCCTAAACCTTACCCTTACCCTAACCCTAACTCTAACCCTAACCTTAACCCTAACCCTAACCCTAACCCTAACCTTAACCTTAACCCTTATCCTTACACTAACCCTAACCATAACCCTAACCCTAAACCTAACCCTAACACTAAACCTAACCCTTACCCTTACCCTTACCCTAACCCAAAACCTAAACCTAACCGTAACCTTTAAACTGACCCTAATCCTACCCTAATCCTAACTCTAACCCTAACCTTAACCCTAACCCTTACCCTTACCCTAACCCTAACCATAAGCCTAACCCTAAACCTAATCCTAACCCTTACCCTAACCTTAACAATAACCCTGGCCCTAACCCTAACCCTAACCTTACCCCTAAACCTAACCCTTACCCAAACCCAAAATCTAACCTAAACTCTTACCCTTACCCTAACCCTAAACTTAACCCTAACACTAACCCTATCCCTAACCCTTACCCTTACCCTAACCCTAACCCTAAGCCTAACTCTAACCCTAAAATTAACCCTAACCCCGAAGCTAACCCTAACCCTAAACCTAAACCTTACCCTTATCAAAACACTAAACCTAACCCTAACCGTAACCCTAATACTTACCCTTAACAAAACCCTAAACCTAACCGTAATCCTAACCCTTACCCTAACCCTACCCTAAACCTAACCCTAACCCTTACCCTAACCCTAACCCTAAGCCTAACCCTAACACTAACCCTAACCCTAAACCTAACCCTAACCCTTACCCTTACCCTAACCCTAACCCTAAACCTAACCCTATCCCTTACCCTTACCCTTTCCCTAACCCTAACCTTAGACCTAACCCTAACCCTTACCCTTAGCCTAACCCTAAACCTAAACCTAACCGTAACCTTTACCATGACCCTAACCCTATCCATATTCCTTACTCTAACCCTAACCTTAACCCTAACCCTTACCCTTACATTCACCCTAACCCTAACCCTAAACATTACCCTTACCTTAACCCTAACAGTAAACCTAACCCTAACCCCAGCCCTAAACCTAACATTAACACTAACCCTAACCCTAAACCTAACACTTACCCTTATGTAACACTAATCCTAACCCCTAATCCTAACCCTAACCCTAACCCTTACACTTATCCTAACCCTAACACTTACCCTTACCCTAACCCCTAACCTAACCCTAACCCTAACCCTAACCCTAACCCTAACACTAACCCTTACCCTAACCCTTACCCTAATCCTAACCCTAACTCTAACCCTTACCCTTACATTAACCCTAACCCTAAACCTAACTCTAACCCTAACCCTAACCCTAACACTAACCTTAACCCTAACCCTAGCCCTATCCCTAACCCTTACCCTTACCCTTATCCTAAAAGTAACCCTAACCTTAACCCTAACCCTAACCCTTACCCTTACCCTCACCCTAAACCTAACTCTAACCTTAACCGTAACCCTAACCCTATGCCTAAGCCTTACCCTTACCCTAACCCTAACCTTAAACATAACACTAACCCTAACCCTAACCCTAACCCTTACCCTTACCCTCACCCTAAACCTAACTCTAACCTTAACCGTAACCCTAACCCTATGCCTAAGCCTTACCCTTACCCTAACCCTAACCTTAAACATAACACTAACCCTAACCCTAACCCTAACCCTTACCCTTACCCTAACCCTAAAACTAACTCTAACCCTAAACCTAACCCTAACCCTAACCCTAACCCTTACCCTTACCCTAACCCTAACCCTAACTCTAACCCTAACCCTAACCCTAACCCTAACCCTAACCTTAACCCTAACCCTTATCCTTACACTAACCCTAACCATGACACTAACCCTAAACCTAAACCTAACACTAAACCTAACCCTTACCCTTACCCTTACCCTAACCCAAAACCTACACCTAACCGTAACCTTTACCCTGACCCTAATCCTATCCTAATTCTAACTCTAACCCTAACCTTAACCCTAACCCTTACCCTTACCCTAACCCTAACCATAAGCCTAACCCTAAACCTAACCCTAACCCTTACCCTAACCTTAACAATAACCCTGGCCCTAACCCTAACCCTAACCTTACCCCTAACCCTAACCCTTACCCAAACCCAAAATCTAACCTAAACTCTTACCCTTACCCTAACCCTAAACTTAACCCTAACACTAACCCTATCCCTAACCCTTACCCTTACCCTAACCCTAACCCTAAAATTAACCCTAACCCTAACCCTAAACCTTACCCTTACCCTTACCCTAAGAGTAAGCCTAAACCTAACCCTAAACCCAACCCTAAACCTAACACTAACCCTAACCCTAACCCTAATCCTAACCATTACCGTTACGTAACCCTAACCCCAAACCTAACCCTAAACCTAACCCTAACCCTAATCCTAACTCTTACCCTTACCATAACCCCTACTCTAACCCTAACCCTAACCCTAACCCTTACCCTAACCCTAACCCTCACCCTCACCCTAACCCTTACTCTTACCCTAACGATAACGCTAACCCTAACCTTAACCCTCACACGAACCCTACCCCTTACCTTACCCTAAACCTAAACCTAACTCTAACCCTAACCCTAACCCTAACCCTTACCCTAACCTAACCCTAACCCTTAACCTAACCCTAACCCTAACCCTAAAACTAACCCTAACCCTAACCCTAACCCTAACCTTAACCCTAACCCTAACCCTATCCCTAACAATTACACTTACCCTAACCCTAACCCTAAACCTAACACTAACCCTAACCCTAACCCTAACCCTTACCCTTACCCTAACCCTAAGCCTAAGCCTAACTGTAACCCTAAACCTAACCCTAACCTCGAAGCTAACCCTAACCCTAACCATAACCATAACCCTAACCCTTATCCTTACACTAACCCTAACCATAACCCTAACCCTAAACCTAACCCTAACACTAAACCTAACCCTTACCCTTACCCTAACCCTAACCCTAACCCTAACCCTAACCCTAACTCTAACCCTAACACTTGCCCTAACACTAACCCTTACCCAAACCCAAACTCTTACCCAAACTCTAACCCTTATCCTAACCCTAACCTTAACCCTAACACTAAACCTAAACCTAACCCTTATCCTTACCCTAACTCTAACCCTAAACATAACCCTAACGCTAACCCTAAACCTTCCCCTTACCCTAACCCTAACACTAAACCTAACCCTAACCCCAACTCTAAACCTAACACTAACCCTAACCCTAACCCTAACCCTAAACCTAACCCTAACTCTAACCCTAACACTTACCGTAACCCTAACCCTTACCCAAACCCAAACTCTTACCCAAACTCTTACTCTTATCCTAACCCTAACCTTAACCCTAACACTAAACCTAAACCTAACCCTTATCCTTTCCCTAACCCTAACCCTAAACCTAAACCTAACGCTAACTCTAACCCTTACTCTTACCCTAACCCTAATCCTAACCCTAACCCTAACACTTACCCTAAACCTAACATTAACACTAACCCTAACCCTAAACCTAACCCTTACCCTTAAGTAACACTAATCCTAATCCCTAACCCTAACCCTAACCCTAACCCTTACACTTATCCTAACCCTAACCTAACCCTAACCCTTACCCTAACCCTAACCCTAACCCTAAACCTAACCCTTACCCTTAACCTAACCCTAACCCTAAACCTAACTCTAACCCTAACCCTAACCCTATCCTTAACCCTAAACCTAACCCTATCCCTAACCCTTACCCTTACCCTTACCCTAACAGTAAACCTAACCCTAAACCTAACCTTAACCCTATCCCTAACCCTATCCCTAACACTTACCCTTACCCTAACCCTAACTCTAAACCTAACACTAACCCTAACCCTAACCATTACCCTTACCCTAACCCTAACCCTAAACCTAACTCTAACCCTATTCCTAACCGTAACCCCGAACCCTAACGCTAACCCTAACCCTAAACCTTACCCTTATCATAACACTAACAGTAACCCTAACAATTACCCTTAACCTAACCCTAAACCTAATCCTAACCCTCACCCTTACCCTAACCCTAACCCTAACCCTAACACTAACCCAAACCTAACCTTAACCCTAACCCTTACCCTTACCCTACCCTAACACTAACACTCACCCTAAACCTAACCCTAACCCTAACCCTTACCCTAACCCTAACCCTAATCCTAACACTAACCCTAAACCTAACCTTAACCCTAACCCGTACCCTTAACCTTACCCTAACCCTAACCCTAAACCTAACCCTAAACCTTACACTTACCCTAAACCTAACCCTAACCCTAACCTTAACCCTAACCCTAACCCTAACCCTAACCTTAACCCTAACCCTTATCCTTACACTAACAATAACCATAACCCTAACCCTAAACCTAAACCTAACACTAAACCTAAACCTTACCCTTACCCTAACCCTAAACCTAAACATAACCGTAACCTTTACCCTGACCCTAACCCTATCCATAATCCTAACTGTAAGCCTAACCTTAACCCTAACCCTTACCCTTACCCTAACCCTAACCCTAAGCCTAACTCTAACACTAACCTTAACCTTAACCCTAACCCTAACCCTATCCCTAACACTAAAACTAACCCTAACCCCGAACCCTAAGCTTAACCCTAACCCTAACCCTATACCTAACCCTTACCCTAACCCTATCCCTAACCCTAAACCTAACACTAACCCTAACACTAACCCTAACCCTAACCGTAACACTAACCCTAACCCTTAACATAAACCTAACCTTAACTCTTACCCTTACCCTAACCCTAACCCTAACCCTAACCCTAACCCTAACCCTAACCTTAACCCCAAAACTGAACCTAACCCTAACCCTAACCCTAAACCTTACCCTTACCCAACCTTAACGCTAAACGTAAACCTAACCCTAACCCTAACCCTTACCTTAACCCTAATCCTAACCTTAACCCTTACCCTTACCCTAACCCTATACCTAACCCTAACCCTAACCCTAACCCTAACCCTAACTTTAACCCTAACCCTAACCCGAACCCTAACCGATACCCTTACCCTAACCCTAACCCTAACCCCGAACCCTAACCCTAACCCTAATCCTAAACCTTACCCTTATCCTAACACTAACCCTAAACCTAACCGTAACCCTAACACTTACCCTTAACATAACCCTAAACCTAACCCTAACCTAACCCTGACCCTAACCCTAACCCTAACACTAACCCTAACACTAACTCTTACCCTCAACCTAAACTTAACCCTAACCCTCACCCTTAACCTAACCCTAACCCCTACCCCTACCCTTACACTAATCCTAACCCTAACCCTAACCCTAACCCTAACCTTAAACATAAACCTTATCCTTACCCTGACCCTAACCATAACCCTAACCCTAAAACAAACCCTAAACCTAAACCTAACCCTTACCTTTACCCTAACCCTAAACCTAAACCTAACCGTGACCCTTACCCTGACCCTACCCCTAAACATAATCCTAACTCTAACCGTAAACTTAACCCTAACCCCTACCCTTAACCTAACCCTAACCCTAACCCTAACCCTAAACCTGACCCTAACACTAACCCTAACCCTTACCCTAACAATAACCCTGGCCCTAAACCTAACCCTAACCCTTACCCTTACCCTAACGCTCACCTTAAATTTACGCCTAAACCTAACCCTAACCCTTACCCAAACCCAAACTCTAACCCAAACTCTTAAACATCCCTATCCCTAACCTTAACCCTAACACTAACCCTATCCCTAAACCTTACCCTTACCCTAACCCTAACCCTAAAACTAACCCTAACCCTAACCCTAAACCTTACCCTTACTCTAACCCTAAGCCTAAACCTAACCCTAAACCCAACCCTAAACCTAACACTAACCCTAACCCTAACCCTAACCATTACAGTTACGTAACCCTAACCCCAAACCTAACCCTAACCCTAACCCTAACCCTAATCCTAACTCTTACCCTTACCTAACCCCTACCCTAAACCTAACCCTAACCCTAACCATAACCCTCACCCTAACACTTACTCTTACCCTAACGCTAACACTAACCCTAACCTTAACCCTCAGACTAACTCTAACCCTTACCCTTACCCTAAACCTAGCCCTAACTCTAACCCTAACCCTAACCCTAACCCTTATCCTAACCCTAACCCTAACCCTAACCCTAACCCTAACCCTAACCCCGAACCCAAACCCTAACCCTAACCCTAACCCTAACCCTAACCCTAACACTTACCCATACCCTAATCCTAACCCTAACCCTAACCCTAAACCTAACCCTAACTCTAAACCTAACCCTAATCCTAACAGTAACCCTAACCCTTACCCTTACCCTAACCCTAAACCCAAACCTACTCCTAACACTAACCCTAACCCTAACCCTTACCCTTACCCTAACCATAACCCTAAACCTAACCCTAACCCTTCCCCTTACCCTAACCGAAATCCTAACCTTAACCCCAACGCTAATCCTAAACCTAACCCTTACCCTAACCCTAACCCTAACCCTAACCCTAAAACTTACCCACACCCTAACTCTAACCCTAACCCTAACTCTAACCTTAACCCTTACCCTAACCCTAACCCTAACCCTAACTCTAACCCTAACCCTTACCCTTACCTAACGCTAACCCTAACCCTAACCCTAACCGTAACCCGAAACATAAACCTAACCGTAACCCTAACCCTAAACCTAACACTTACCCTAATCCTACCCTAACCCTTAACCTTACCCTAACCCTAACCCTAACCCTAAACCTAAACTTAACTCTAACCCTTAACTTTACCCTTACCCTAACCCTCACTCTAAACCTAACCCGAACCCTTACCCTTACCCTAAACCTAACTCAACCCTAACCCTAAAACTTACCCTTACCCTAACTCTAACCCTAAACATAACTCTAACCCTAACCCTGACCCTAACCCTAATCCTAAACTTAACCCTAACAATAACCCTAACCCTAAACCTTATCCTTACCCTAAACCTAAACCTAAACCTAACCCTAACCCTAAGCCTAACCCTTACCCTAACCCTAACCTAACCGTAACCCTAACCCTTACCCTTACCCTAATTCTAAACCTAACCCAAAACTAAACCAAACCCTAACCGTTACCCTTACCCTAACCCTAACACTAACCCTAACCCTAACCCTTACCCTTACCCTAAACCTAACCCTAAACCTTACCCTAACAATAACCTTAACCCTAACCCTAACCCTTACCCTTATCTTAATCCTAATCTTAACCCTAACTTTTACCCTTACCCTAAAACTAACCCTAACCCTTACCCTTACCCTTTCCCTAATCCTAACCCTAAAACTAACCCTAACCCTTACCCTTACCCTAAAACTAACCCTAACCTTAACCCTAACCCTAACCCTAACCATAACCTTAACCCTAACCCTTCTCCTTACAATAACACTAACCATAACCCTAAACCTAAACCTAACCCTAACACTAAACCTAACCCTTACCCTTACCCTAACCCTAAACCTAAACCTAACCGTAACCTTTACCCCGACCCTAACCCTATCCATAATACTAACTCTAACCCTAACCTTAAGCCTAACCCTTACCCTTACCCTAACCCTAACCCTAACCCTAACCCTAAACCTAACCTTAACTCTAACCCTAACCCTTAGCCTAACAATAACCCTGGCCCTAACCCTAACCCTTACCCTTACCCTAACCCTAACCTTACCGCTAACCCTAACCCTAACCCTTACCCAAACCCAAACTCTAACCCAAACTCTTACCCTTATCCTAACCCTAACCCTAACCCTAACCCTTACCTTACCCTAACCCTAACCCTAACCCTAACCCTTACCCTAAACCTAACATTAACACTAACCCTAACCCTAAACCTAACCCTTACCCTTAAGTAACACTAATCCTAATCCCTAACCCTAACCCTTACACTTATCCTAACCCTAACCCTAACCCTAACACTTACCCTAACCCTAACCCTAACCCTAAACCTAACCCTTACCCTTAACCTAACCCTAACCCTAAACCTAACCTTAACTCTAACCCTAACCCTATCCTTAACCCTAAGCCTACCCCTATCCCTAACCCTTACCCTTACCCTTACCCTAACCCTAACCCTAACCCTAAACCTAACCTTAACCGTATCCCTAACCCTATCCCTAACACTTAACCTTACCCTAACCCTAACCCTAAACCTAACCCTAACCCTAACCCTAACCCTTACCCTTACCCTAACCCTAACCCTAAACCTAACTCTAACCCTATTCCTAACCGTAACCCCGAACACTAACGCTAACCCTAACCCTAACATTACCCTTATCATAACACTAACATTAACCATAACACTTAACCTTAACCTAACCCTAAACCTAACCCTAACCCTAACCCTTACCCTAACCCTAACCCTAACCCTAACACTAACCCTTAACCTAAACTTAACCCTAACCCTTACCCTTACCCTACCCTAACACTAACACTCACCCTAAACCTAACCCTAACCCTAACCCTTACGCTAACCTAACCCTAACCCTAACACTAACCCTAAACCTAACCTTAACCCTAACCCAACCCTTACCCTTACCCTAACCCTAACCCTAACCCTAAACCTAACCCTAACACTTACACTTACCCTAACCCTAACCCTAACCCTAACCTTAACCCTAACCCTAACCCTAACCCTAACCTTAACCATAACCCTTATCCTTACACTAACAATAACCATAACCCTAACCCTAAACCTAAACCTAACACTAAACCTAAACCTTACCCTTACCCTAACCCTAAACCTAAACCTAACCGTAACCTTTACCCTGACCCTAACCCTATCCATAATCCTAACTGTAAGCCTAACCTTAACCATAACCCTTACCTTACCCTAACCCTAACCCTAAGCCTAACTCTAACACTAACCTTAACCTTAACCCTAACCCTAACCCTATCCCTAACACTAAAACTAACCCTAACCCCGAACCCTAATCTTAACCCTAACCCTAACCCTATCCCTAACCCTTACCCGAACCCTATCCCTAACATTAAACCTAACACTAACCCTAACACTAACCCTAAACCTTACCCATAGCCTAAACCTAACCGTAAACCTAACTCTAAACCTAACCGTAACCCTAACTTTAACCCTAAACCTAACCCTATCCCTAACCCTTACCCTTACCCTTAATCTAACCCTAACCCTAACCCTAACCCTAACCCTAACCCTAACCTTAACCCTAACCCTAACCCGAACCCTAACCGATACCCTTACCCTAACCCTAACCCTAAACCTAACTCTAACCCTAACCCTAACACTAACCCCGAACCCTAACCCTAACCCTAATCCTAAACCTTACCCTTATCCTAACACTAACCCTAACCCTAAACGTAACCCTAACACTTACCCTTAACATAACCCTAAACCTAACCCTAACCTAACCCTGACCCTGACCCTAACCCTAACCATAACACTAACCCTAACACTAACTCTAACCCTCAACCTAAACTTAACCCTAACCCTCACCCTTAACCTAACCCTAACCCCTACCCTTACCCTAATCCTAACCCTAACCTTAACCCTAACCCTAAACCTAACCCTAACCTTAACCATAAAGCTTATCCTTACCCTAACCCGAACCATAACCCTAACACTAAAACAAACCCTAACCCTAAACCTAACCCTTACCCTTACCCTAACCCTAAACCTAAACCTAACAGTGACCATTACCCTGACCCTACCCCTAACCATAATCCTAACTCTAACCCTAAACTTAACCCTAACCCCTACCCTTAACCTAACCCTAACACTAACCCTAACCCTAAACCTGACCCTAACACTAACCCTAACCCTTACCCTAACAATAACCCTGGCCCTAAACCTAACCCTAACCCTTACCCTTA
Organism: Megascapheus bottae; assembly: GCA_024803745.1. NCBI lineage: Eukaryota > Metazoa > Chordata > Mammalia > Rodentia > Geomyidae > Megascapheus > Megascapheus bottae. The sequence continues at coordinate 512,940 of JANJXV010000168.1, read as the reverse complement.
CCCTAACCCTCAACCTAAATTTACGCCTAACCCTAACCCTAACCCTCACCCAAACCCAAACTCTAACCCAAACTCTTACACATCCCTATCCCTAACCTTAACCATAACACTAACCCTATCCCTAAACCTTACCCTTACCCTAACCCTAACCCTAAAACTAACCCTAAACCCAACCCTAAACCTAACACTAACCCTAACCCTAAACCTAACCATTACCGTTACGTAACCCTAACCCCAAACCTAACCCTAACCCTAACCCTAACCCTAACCCTAATCCTAACTCTTACCCTTACCCTAACCCCTACCCTAACCCTAACCCTAACCCTAACCATAACCCTCACCCTAACCCTTACTCTTACCCTAACGCTAACGCTAACCCTAACCTTAACCCTCACACTAACCCTACCCCTTACGCTTACCCTAAACCTAGCCCTAACTCTAACCCTAAACCTAACCCTAACCCTTATCCTAACCCTAAACCTAAACCTTAGCCTAACCCTAACCATAACCCTAAAACTAACCCTAACCCTAACCCTAACCTTAACCCTAACCCTAACCCTAACCCTTACCCTTACCCTAACCCTAACCCTAAGCCTAACTCTAACCCTAAAATCAACCCTAACCCCGAAGCTAACCCTAACCCTAAACGTAAACCTTACATTTATCAAAACACTAAACCTAACCCTAACAGTAACCCTAACACTTACCCTTAACAAAACCCTAAACCTAACCGTAATCCTAACCCTTACCCTAACCCTACCCTAAACCTAACCCTAACCCTTACCCTAACCCTAACCCTAAGCCTAACCCTAACACTAACCCTAACCCTAAACCTAACCCTAACCCTTACCCTTACCCTAACCCTAACCCTAACCCTAAACCTAACCCTATCCCTTACCCTTACCCTTTCCCTAACCCTAACCTTAAACCTAACACTAACCCTTACCCTTAGCCTAACCCTAACCCTAAACCTAACCGTAACCTTTACCATGACCCTAACCCTATCCATAATCCTTACTCTAACCCTAACCTTAACCCTAACCCTTACCCTTACATTAACCCTAACCCTAACCCTAAACCTTACCCTTACCTTAACCCTAACAGTAAACCTAACCCTAACCCCAACCCTAAACCTAAAATTAACACTAACCCTAACCCTAAACCTAAACCTTACCTTATGCAACACTAATCCTAACCCCTAATCCTAACCCTAACCCTAACCCTTACACTTATCCGAACCCTAACCCTAACCCTAACACTTACCCTTACCCTAACCCCTAACCTAACCCTAACCCTAACCCTAACCCTAACACCTACCCTTACCCTAAACCTTACCCTAATCCTAACCCTAACTCTAACCCTTATCCTTACCTTAACCCTAACCCTAAACCTAACTCTAACCCTAACCCTAACACTAACCGTAACCCTAACCCTAGCCCTATCGCTAACCCTTACCCTTACCCTTATCCTAAAAGTAACCCTAACCTTAACCCTAACCCTAACCCTAACCCTTACCCTTACCCTAACCCTAAACCTAACTCTAACCTTAACCCTAACCATAACCCTATGCCTAAGCCTTACCCTTACCCTAACCCTAACCTTAAACCTAACACTAACCCTAACCATAACCCTAACCCTTACCCTTACCCTAACCCTAAACCTAACTCTAACCCTAACCCTAAACCTAACCCTAACCCTAACCCTAAACCTAACCCTTACCCTAACCCTAACCCTAACTCTAACCCTAACCTTAACCCTAACCCTAACCCTAACCCTAACCTTACCCCTAACCCTAACCCTTACCCAAACCCAAAATCTAACCTAAACTCTTACCCTTACCCTAACCCTAACCTTAACCCTAACACTAACCCTATCCCTAACCCTTACCCTTACCCTAACCCTAACCCTAAAACTAACCCTAACCCTAACCCTAAACCTTACCCTTACCCTAACAGTAAGCCTAAACATAACCCTAAACCGAACCCTAAACCTAACACTAACCCTAACCCTAACCCTAACCCTAACCCTAAAACTAACCCTGACCCTAACCCTAACCCTAACCTTAACCCTAAACCTAACCCTATCCCTAACACTTACACTTACCCTAAACCTAACCCTAAACCTAACACTAACCCTAACCCTAACCCTTACCCTTACCCTAACCCTAACCCTAAGCCTAACTCTAACCCTAAAATTAACCCTAACCCCGAAGCTAACCCTAACCCTAAACCTAAACCTTACCCTTATCAAAACACTAAACCTAACCCTAACCGTAACCCTAACACTTACCTTTAACAAAACCCTAAACCTAACCGTAATCCTAACCCTTACCCTAACCCTACCCTAAACCTAACCCTAACCCTTACCCTAACCCTAACCCTAAGCCTAACCCTAACACTAACCCTAACCCTAAACCTAACCCTAACCCTTACCCTTACCCTAACCCTAACCCTAAACCTAACCCTATCCCTTACCCTTACCCTTTCCCTAACCCTAACCTTAAACCTAACCCTAACCCTTACCCTTAGCCTAACCCTAAACCTAAACCTAACCGTAACCTTTACCATGACCCTAACCCTATCCATATTCCTTACTCTAACCCTAACCTTAACCCTAACCCTTACCCTTACATTAACCCTAACCCTAACCCTAAACCTTACCCTTACCTTAACCCTAACAGTAAACCTAACCCTAACCCCAGCCCTAAACCTAACATTAACACTAACCCTAACCCTAAACCTAACACTTACCCTTATGTAACACTAATCCTAACCCCTAATCCTAACCATAACCCTAACCCTTACACTTATCCTAACCCTAACCCTAACCCTAACACTTACCCTTACCCTAACCCCTAACCTAACCCTAACCCTAACCCTAACCCTACCACTTACCCTTACCCTAACCCTTACCCTAATCCTAACCCTAACTCTAACCCTTACCTTTACCTTAACCCTAACCCTAAACCTAACTCTAACCCTAACCCTAACACTAACCTTAACCCTAACCCTAGCCCTATCCCTAACCCTTACCCTTACCCTTATCCTAAAAGTAACCCTAACCTTAAACCTAACCCTAACCCTAACCCTTACCCTTACCCTAACCCTAAACCTAACTCTAACCTTAACCCTAACCCTAACCCTATGCCTAAGCCTTACCCTTACCCTAACCCTAACCTTAAACATAACACTAACCCTAACCCTAACCCTAACCCTTACCCTTACCCTAACCCTAAAACTAACTCTAACCCTAAACCTAACCCTAACCCTAACCCTAACCCTTACCCTTACCCTAACCCTAACCCTAACTCTAACCCTAACCTTAACCCTAACCCTAACCCTAACCCTAACCCTAACCTTAACCCTAACCCTTATCCTTACACTAACCCTAACCATGACCCTAACCCTAACCCTAAACCTAACACTAAACCTAACCCTTACCCTTACCCTTACCCTAACCCAAAACCTAAACCTAACCGTAACCTTTACCCTGACCCTAATCCTATCCTAATCCTAACTCTAACCCTAACCTTAACCCTAACCCTTACCCTTACCCTAACCCTAACCATAAGCCTAACCCTAAACCTAACCCTTACCCTTACCCTAACCTTAACAATAACCCTGGCCCTAACCCTAACCCTAACCTTACCCCTAACCCTAACCCTTACCCAAACCCAAAATCTAACCTAAACTTTTACCCTTACCCTAACCCTAAACTTAACCCTAACACTAACCCTATCCCTAACCCTTACCCTTACCCTAACCCTAACCCTAAAATTAACCCTAACCATAACCCTAAACCTTACCCTTACCCTAAGAGTAAGCCTAAACCTAACCCTAAACCCAACCCTAAACCTAACACTAACCCTAACCCTAACCCTAACCCTAACCATTACCGTTACTTAACCCTAACCCCAAACCTAACCCTAACCCTAACCCTAACCCTAATCCTAACTCTTACCCTTACCATAACCCCTACCCTAACCCCAACCCTAACCCTAACCCTTACCCTAACCCTAACCCTAACCCTCACCCTAACCCTTACTCTTACCCTAACGATAACGCTAACCCTAACCTTAACCCTCACACTAACCCTACCCCTTAACTTACCCTAAACCTAACCCTAACTCTAACCCTAACCCTAACCCTAACCCTTACCCTTACCCTAACCTAACCCTAACCCTTAACCTAACCCTAACCCTAACCCTAAAACTAACCCTAACCCTAACCCTAACCCTAACCTTAACCCTAACCCTAACCCTATCCCTAACACTTACACTTACCCTAACCCTAACCCTAAACCTAACACTAACCCTAACACTAACCCTAACCCTTACCCTTACCCTAACCCTAACCCTAAGCCTAACTGTAACCCTAAACCTAACCCTAACCTCGAAGCTAACCCTAACCCTAACCCTAACCATAACCCTAACACTTACCCTTAACATAACCCTAAACCTAACCCTAACCCTAAACCTTACCCTAACCCTACCCTAAACCTAACCATAACCCTTACCCTTAACCTAACCCTAACCCTAACACTAACCCTAACCCTAAACCTAACCCTAACCTTTACCCTTACCCTTACCCTAACCCTAAACCTAACCCTAACCCTTACCCTTACCCTTTCCCTAACCCTAACACTAAACCTAAACCTAACGCTTACCCTTACCCTAACCCTAAACCTAAACCTAACCGTTAGCTTTACCATGACCCTAACCCTATCCATAATCCTTACTCTAACCCTAACCTTAACCCTAACCCTTACCCTTACCCTAACCCTAACCCTAACCCTAAACCTTACCCTTAGCGTAACCCTAACACTAAACCTAACCCTAGCCCCAACAATAAACCTAACATTAACACTAACCCTAACCCTAAACTAACACTTTCCCTTATGTAACACTAATCCTAACCCCTAATCCTAACCCTAACCCTAACCCTTACACTTATCCTAACCCTAACCCTAACCCTAACACTTACTCTTACCCTAACCCCTACCCTAACCCTGACCCTAACCCTAACACTAACCCTAACACTTACCCTTACCCAAACCCCTACCCTAACCCTAACCCTAACACTTACCCTTATCCTAACCCTTACCCTAACCCTAACCCTAACCCTAAACCTAACCCTAACCCTAACCCTAAACCTAACACTAACCCTAACCCTAACCCTAACCCTAACCCTAACCCTAATCTTAACCCTAACTCTTATCCTTACACTAACCCTAACCATAACCCTAACCCCGAACCTAACCCTAACACTAAACCTAACCCTTACCCTTACCCTAACCCTAACCCTAACCCTAACCCTAAACCTAACCCTAACTCTAACCCTAACACTTACCCTAACCGTAACCCTTACCCAAACCCAAACTCTTACCCAAACTCTTACCCTTATCCTAACCCTAACCTTAACCCTAACACTAAACCTAAACCTAACCCTTATCCTTACCCTAACTCTAACCCTAAACCTAACCCTAACGCTAACCCTAAAACTTACCCTTACCCTAACCCTAACACTAAACCTAACCCTAACCCCAACCCTAAACCTAACACTAACACTAACCCTAACCCTAAACCTAACCCTTACCCTTAAGTAACCCTAGTCCTAACCCTTTACCCTAAACCTAACCCTAACCCTTCACTTATCCTAACCCTAACCCCTACCCTAACACTTACCCTTACCCTAACCCCTACCCTAACCCCTACCCTACCCCTAACCGTAACCCTTACCCTAACCCTAACCCTTACCCAAACCCAAACTCTTACCCAAACTCTTAACCTTACCCTAACCCTAACCTTAACCCTAACACTAAACCTAAACCTAACCCTTATCCTTACCCTAACCCTAACCCTAAACCTAACCCTAACGCTAACCCTAACCCTTACCCTTACCCTAACCCTAATCCTAACCCTAACCCTAACACTTACCCTTACCCTAAACCTAACCCTAAACCTTACCCTAACCATAACCTTAACCTTAACCCTAACCTTTACCCTTATCTTAACCCTAATCCTAACCCTAACCCTTACCCTTACCCTAACGCTAACCCTAAACCTAACCTTAACCCTAACCCTAAACCTAACACATACCCTTACCCTAACCCTAACCCTAACCCTAACTGTAACCCTAAACCTAACCCTAACTCTAACCCTAACCCTAAACCTATCCCTAACCCTTACCCTAACCCTAAACCTAACTCTAAACCTAACCCTAACCCTAACCCTTACCCTAAACCTAACCCTAACCCTAAACCTAACCCTAAACTTATCCCTAACCCTAACCCTATCCTTACCCTTAACCTTACCCTTACCCTAACCCTAACCCTAACCTTAACCCTAACCCTAACCCTAACCCTATCACTAAAACTTACCCTTACCTTAACCCTAACCCTAAACCCTACACTAACCCTAACCCTAACTCTAACCCTTACCCTTACCCTAACCCGAACCCAAAACCAAACTCTAACCCTAACCCTAACCCTAACTCCGAAACCTAACCCTAACCCTAACCCTAAACCTTACCCTTATCCTAACCCTAACCTTAACCCAACCGTAACCCTAACCCTTATCCTTACACTAACCCTAACCATAACCCTAACCCTAACACTAAACCTAACCCTTACCCTTACCCAAACCCTAAACCTAAACCTAACCGTAATCTTTACCCTGACCCTAACCCTATCCATAATCCTAACTCTAACCCTAACCATAACCCTAACCCTTACCCTTACCCTAACCCTAACCCTAACCCTAACCCTTACCCTAAACCAAAACCTAACCCTAACCCTAACCCTAAACCTTACCCTTATCCTAACCCTAACCTTAACCCAACCCTAACCCTAACACTTACCCTTAACCTAACCTTAAACCTAACCCTAACCCTAACCCTTACCCTAACCTTAACCCTAAACCTAACCCTTACCCTAACCCTAACCCTAACCCTAACACTAACCCTAGACCTAACCTTAACCCTAACCCTTACCCTTACCCTTACTCTAACCCTAATCCTAAACCTAAACCTAACCCTTACCCTTACCCTAACCCTAACCCTAACCCTAACTCTAACCCTAATCTTAACCCTAACCCTAACCCTAACCTTAACCCAAACCCTTATCCTTACACTAACCCTAAACATAACCCTAACACTAACACTAAACCTAACCCTTACCCTTACCCTAACCCTAAACATAAACCTAACCGTAACCTTTACCCTGACCCTAACCCTATCCATAATCCTAACTCTAACCCTAACCTTAACCCTAACCCTTACCCTTACCCTAACCCTAACCCTAACCCTAACTCTAACCCTAACCCTTACCCTAACCCTAACCCTTACCCAAACCCAAACTCTTACCCTTATCCTAACCCTAACCTTAACCCTAACACTAAACCTAAACCTAACCCTTTTCCTTACCAAAACCCTAACCCTAACCCTAAACCTAACCCTAACGCTAACACTAAACCTTACCCTTACCCTAACCCTAACACTAAACCTAACCCTAACCCCAACCCTAAACCTAACACTAACCCTAACCCTAACCCTAAAGCTAACCCTTACCCTTAAGTAACCCAAGTCCTAACACTTAACCGTAAACCTAACCCTAACCCTTCACTTATCCTAACCCTAACCCCTACCCTAACACTTACCCTTACCCTAAACCCTACCCTAACCCTAACCCTAACCCTTACCCTAACCATAACCCTAACCCTAAGCCTTAACCTTACCCTAAACCAAAACCTAACCCTAACCCTAACGCTAACCCAAACCCTAACCCTTACCCTAACCCTAATCCTATCCCTAACCCTAACCCTTACTCTTACCCTAAACCTAACCCTAACCCTTACCCTAACCATAACCCTAACCCTAAGCCTTAACCTTACCCTAAACCAAAACCTAACCCTAACCCTAACTCTAACCTAACCTTAACCCTAACCCTAAACCTAATCCTCACCCTAAACCTAACCCTAACTCTAACCCTAACCCTTACCCTAAACCTAAACCTTACCCAAACCCAAACTCTTACCCTAACTCTTACCCTTACCCTAACCCTAACCTTAACCCTAACACTAAACATAAACCTAACCCTTATCCTTACCCTAACCCTAACTCTAAACCTAACCCTAACGCTAACCCAAACCCTAACCCTTACCCTAACCCTAGTCCTATCCCTAACCCTAAGCCTTACTCTTACCCTAAACCTAACCCTAAACCTTACCCTAACCATAACCTTAAGCCTAACCCTAACCCTTACCCTTATCTTAACCCTAATCCTAACCCTAATCCTCACCCTTACCCTAACGCTAACCCTAACGCTAACCTTAACCCTAACCCTAAACCTAACACATACCCTTACCCTAACCCTAACTGTAACCCTAAACATAACGCTAAGTCTAACCCTAACCCTAAACCTATCCCTAACCCTTACCCTAACCCTAACCCTAACTCTACCCCTTACCCTAACCCTAACCCTAACCCTAACCCTAAACCTAACCCTAACTCTAACCCTAACACTTACCCTAACCCTAACCCTTACCCCAACCCTAACCCTAAACCTAACCCTAACCCTAACCCTAACCTTAACCCTAACCCTAACCCTATCCCTAACCCTTTACCTAACCCTAACCCTAACCTTCACCTTAAACCTAAACCTTACCCTTACCCTAACCCTGACCCTAACCATAAACCTAACCCTAAACCTTACCCTAACCATAAACTTAACCCTAACCCTAAGCTTACCCTTATCATAACTCTAATCCTAACTCTAACCCTTACCCTTACCCTAACGCTAACCCTAAACCTAACCTTAACCCTAACCCTCAACCTAACACTTACCCTTACCCTAACCCTAACCCTAACCCTAACCCTCACCGTAAACCTAAACATAACCCTAACTCTAACACTAACCCTAACCCTATCCATAAACCTTAACGTAACCCTAACCCTAACTCTAACCCTAACCCTAACCCTAACCCTTACCCTAACCCTAACCCTAACCCTAACCCTAACCCTAAATTTAACCGTAACAATAACCCTAACTTTAACCCTAACCCTTACCCTAACCCTAACCCTAACCCTAACCCTAACCCTAACCCTATCCCTAACCCTTACCCGAACCCTAAACCTAACCCTAACCCTAACCTTAACCCTAACCCTAACCTTTACCCTTACCCTATCCCTAACCCTAACTCTAACCCTAAACCTAACCCTAACTCTAACCCTAACCCTTAGCCTAACAATAACCCTTGCCCTAACCCTAACCCTAACCCTTACCCTTACCCTTACCTTTACACTTATCCTAACCCTAACCCTAACCCTAATCCTATCCTTATCCCTAACCCTAACCCTATCCTTTCCCTTAACCTTACCCTTACCCTAACCCTAACCCTAACCCTAACCCTAACCTTAACCCTAACCCTATCCCTAACACTTACCCTTACCCTAACCCTAACCCTAAACCCTACACTAACCCTAACCCTAACTCTAACCCTTACCCTTACCCTAATCCGAACCCAAAACCTAACTCTAACCCTAACCCTAACCCTAACCCCGAACTCTAACCCTAACCCTAACCCCAAACCTTACCCTTATCCTAACACTAACCCTAACCCTAACCGTAACCCTAACAATTACCCTTAACCTAACCCTAAACCTAACCCTAACCCTAACCCTTACCCTAACCCTAACCCTAAACCTAACCCTTACCCTAAGCTTAACCATAACCCTAAACCTAACACTAACCCTAACCCTAAACCTAACCTTAACCCTAACCCTTACCCTTACCCTTACTCTAACCCTAATTATAAACCTAAACCTAACCCTTACCCTTACCCTAACCCTAACCCTAACCCTAACCTTAACCCTAACCCTAAACCTAACCGTAACCTTAACCCTAACCCTTATCCTTACAGTAACCCTAACCATAACCCTAACCCTAACACTAAACCTAACCCTTTCCCTTACCCTAACCCAAAACCTAAACCTAACCGTAACCTTTAACCTGACCCTAACCCTATCCATAATCCTAACTCTAACCCTAACCTTAACCCTAACCCTTACCTTACCCTAACCCTAACCCTAACCCTAACCCTAAACCTAACCCTAACTCTAACCCTAACCCTTACCCTAACCCTAACCCTTACCCAAACCCAAACTCTAACCCAAACTCTTACCCTTACCCTAACCCTAACCTTAACCCTAACATAAACCTAAACCTAACCCTTATCCTTACCCTAAACCTAACCCTAACGCTAACCCTAAAACTTACCCTTACCCTAACCCTAACACTAAACCTCACCCTAACCCCAACCCTAAACCTAACACTAACACTAATCCTAGCCCTAAACCTAACCCTTACCCTTAAGTAAGCCTAGTCCTAACCCTTAACCCTAAACCTAACACTAACGCTTACACTTATCCTAACCCTAACCCTAACCCTAACACTTACCCTTACCCTAACCCCTACGCTAACCCTAACCCTAACCCTTACCCTTACCCTAAACCAAAACCTAACCCTAACCCTAACCCTAACCCTAACCCTAACCTAACCTTAACCCTAACCCCTAACCATAACCATAACCGTAAACTAACCCTTACCCTACTCTAACCCTAACGCTAAACCTCACTCTAACCCTAACCCTAACCCTAACCCCTAACCATAACCATAACCCTAAACTAACCCTTACCCGTATCCTAACACTAACCCTAACCCTAAACCTAACCCTAACACTTACCCTTACCCTAACCCTAAACCTAACCATAACCCTAACCCTTACCATAACCCTAACCCTAACTGTAACCCTAACCCTTACCCTTACCCTAATCCTAAACCTAACCCTGACCCTAAACCTAACCCTACCCCTTACCCTTACTCTAACCCTAACCTTAACCCTAACACTTACCCTTACCCTAACCCAAAACCAAACCTAACCGTAACCTTTAACCTGACCCTAACCCTATCCATAATCCTAACCCTAACCATTACCATAACCCTAACCCTAACTGTAACCCTAACCCTTACCCTTACCCTAATCCTAAACCTAACCCTGACCCTAAACCTAACCCTACCCCTTACCCTTACTCTAACCCTAACCCTAACCCTAACCCTTATCCTTACCCTAAACCTAACCCTAAACTTTATCCTAACCATAACCTTAACCCTAACCCTAACCCTTACACTAACCCTGACCATAAACCTAACCCTAACCCTTACACTTACCCTAAAACCAAACCCTAATCTTAACCCTAACCCTAACCCTAACCCTAACCTTAACCATAACCCTTATCCTTACCCTAAACCTAACCATAACCCTAACCCTAAACCTAACCCTAACCCTAAACCTAACCCTTACCCTTACCCTAACCCTAACCCTTACTCTAACCCTAACCCTAATCCTAACCCTAAACCTAACCCTAACCCTAAACGTAACCCTAACCCTAACTCTAACCCTAACCTAACCCTTACCCTTACCCTAACCCTAACCCTAACCTTAATCCCAACCCTAAAACTAACCCTAACCCTAACCCTTACCCTAACCTAACCCTAACTCTTACCCAAACCTACCCCTACCCCTACCCCTAACCCTAACCCTAACCTTAACCCTAACCCTAAACCTAACACATACCCTTACCCTAACCCTAACTGTAACCCTAAACATAACCCTAACTCTAACCCTAACCCTAAACCTATCCCTAACCCTTACCCTAACCCTAACTCTACCCCTTACCCTAACCCTAACCCTAACCCTAACCCTAAATCTAACCTTAACTCTAACCCTAACACTTACCCTAACCATAACCCTTACCCTTACCCCAACCCTAACCCTAAACCTAACCCTAACCCTAACCCTAACCTTAACCCTAACCCTAACCCTATCCCTAACCCTTTACCTAACCCTAACCCTAACCTTCACCTTAACCCTAACCCTTACCCTTACCCTAACCCTGACCCTAACCCTAAACCTAACCCTAAAACTTACCCTAACCATAAACTTAACCCTAACCCTAAGCTTACCCTTATCATAACCCTAATCCTAACTCTAACCCTTACCCTTACCCTAACGCTAACCCTAACCCTAACCTTAACCCTAACCCTCAACCTAACACATACCCTTACCCTAACCCTAACCCTAACCCTCACCGTAACCCTAAACATAACCCTAACTCTAACACTAACCCTAACCCTATCCATAACCCTTAACCTAACCCTAACCCTAACTCTAACCCTAACCCTAACCCTAACCCTTACCCTAACCCTAACCCTAACCCTAACCCTAACCCTAAACTTAACCGTAACCATAACCCTAACTTTAACCCTTACCCTTACCCTAACCCTAACCCTAAACCTAACCCTAACCCTAACCCTAACCCTAACCCTATCCCTAACCCTTACCCTAACCCTAAACCTAACCCTAACCCTAACCTTAACCCTAACCCTAACCCTTACCCTTACCCTATCCCTAACCCTAACTCTAACCCTAAACCTAACCCTAACTCTAACCCTAACCCTTAGCCTAACAATAACCCTTGCCCTAACCCTAACCCTAACCCTTACCCTTACCCTTACCTTTACACTTATCCTAACCCTAACCCTAACCCTAATCCTATCCTTATCCCTAACCCTAACCCTATCCTTTACCTTAACCTTACCCTTACCCTAACCCTAACCCTAACCCTAACCCTAACCTTAACCCTAACCCAATCCCTAACACATACCCTTACCCTAACCCTAACCCTAAACCCTACACTAACCCTAACCCTAACTCTAACCCTTACCCTTACCCTATTCCGAATCCAAAACCTAACTCTAACCCTAACCCTAACCCTAACCCCGAACTCTAACCCTAACCCTAACCCCAAACCTTACCCTTATCCTAACACTAACCCTAACCCTAACCGTAACCCTAACAATTACTCTTAACCTAACCCTAAACCTAACCCTAACCCTTACCCTAACCCTAACCCTAAACCTAACCCTTACCCTAAGCTTAACCATAACCCTAAACCTAACACTAACCCTAACCCTAAACCTAACCTTAACCCTAACCCTTACCCTTACCCTTACTCTAACCCTAATTATAAACCTAAACCTAACCCTTACCCTTACCCTAACCCTAACCCTAACCTTAACCCTAACCCTAAACCTAACCGTAACCTTAACCCTAACCCTTATCCTTACAGTAACCCTAACCATAACCCTAACCCTAACACTAAACCTAACCCTTTCCCTTACCCTAACCCAAAACCTAAACCTAACCGTAACCTTTACCCTGACCCTATCCCTATCCATAATCCTAACTCTAACCCTAACCTTAACCCTAACCCTTACCCTTACCCTAACCCTAACCCTAACCCTAACCCTAAACTTAACCCTAACTCTAACCCTAATCCTTACCCTAACCCTAACCCTTACCCAAACCCAAACTCTAACCCAAACTCTTACCCTTACCCTAACCCTAACCTTAACCCTAACATAAACCTAAACCTAACCCTTACCCTTACCCTAACCCCTACGCTAACCCTAACCCTAACCCTTACCCTTACCCTAAACCAAAACCTAACCCTAACCCTAACCCTAACCCTAACCTAACCATAACCCTAACCCCTAACCATAACCATAACCCTAAACTAACCCTTACCCTACCCTAACCCTAACGCTAAACCTCACTCTAACCCTAACCCTAACCCTAACCCCTAACCATAACCATAACCCTAAACTAACCCTTACCCGTATCCTAACACTAACCCTAACCCTAAACCTAACCCTAACACTTACCCTTACCCTAACCCTAAACCTAACCATAACCCTAACCCTTACCATAACCCTAACCCTAACTGTAACCCTAAACCTTACCCTTACCCTAATCCTAAACCTAACCCTGACCCTAAACTAACCCTACCCCTTACCCTTACTCTAACCCTAACCTTAACCCTAACACTTACCCTTACCCTAACCCAAAACCTAAACCTAACCGTAACCTTTAACCTGACCCTAACCCTATCCATAATCCTAACCCTAACCCTTACCATAACCCTAACCCTAACTGTAACCCTAACCCTTACCCTTACCCTAATCCTAAACCTAACCCTGACCCTAAACCTAACCCTACCCCTTACCCTTACTCTAACCCTAACCCTAACCCTAACCCTTATCCTTACCCTAAACCTAACCCTAAACTTTATCCTAACGATAACCTTAACCCTAACCCTAACCCTTACCCTAACCCTGACCATACACCTAACCCTAACCCTTACACTTACCCTAAAACCAAACCATAACCTTAACCCTAACCCTAACCCTAACCCTAACCTTAACCATAACCCTTATCCTTACCCTAACCCTAACCATAACCCTAATCCTATCCCTAACACTTACCCTTACCCTAACCCTAACCCTAAACCCTACACTAACCCTAACCCTAACTCTAACCCTTACCCTTACCCTAACCCGAAACCAAAACCTAACTCTCACCCTAACCCTAACCCTAACCCCGAACCCTAATCCTAACCCTAACCCTAACCCAACCCTAACCCTAACACTTACCCTTAACCTAACCTTAAACCTAACCCTAAACCTAACCCTTACCCTAACCCTAACCCTAAACGTAACCCTTACCCTAACCCTAACCCTAACCCTAACACTAACCCTAGACCTAACCTTAACCCTAACCCTTACCCTTACCCTTACTCTAACCCTAATCCTAAACCTAAACCTAACCCTTACCCTTACCCTAACCCTAACCCTAACCCTAACTCTAACCGTAATCTTAACCCTAACCCTAACCCTTACCTTAACCCAAACCCTTATCCTTACACTAAACCTAAATATAACACTAACCCTAACACTAAACCTAACCCTTACCCTTACCCTAACCCTAAACATAAACCTAACCCTAACCCTAAGCCTAACCCTTTCCCTTACCCTAAACCTAACCCTAACCCTAACCCTAACCTTAAAACTTACCCTTACCCTAAACCAAATCCTAACCTTAACCCCAACGCTAAACCTGACCCTAACCCTTACCCTAACCCTAACCCTTTCCCTTACCATAACCCAAAACCTAAAACTAACGCGAACCCTAACCTTAAACCTAAGCCTTACCCTTACCCTAAGCCTAAACCTAACCCTAACCCTAACCCTAACACTTACCCAAACCCTAATCCTAACCCTAACAATTAACCTTACACTAACCCTAACCCTAACCCCTAACCCGTACCCTAAACCTAACCCTAACCCTTACCCTTACACTAATATTAAACATAACCCTAACCCTAACTCTAAACCTAACCTTAACCCTAACCCTAACCCTATCACTAACACTTACCCTTACCCTAACCCTAACCCTAAACTTAACACTAAACCTAACCCTACCCCTAACCATTACCCTTACACTAAACCTAACCCTAAACCTAACTCTAACCCTAACCCTAAACCTTACCCTTATCCTAACACTAATCCTAAACATAACCCTAACACTAACACTTACCCTTAACCTAACCCTAAACCTAACCCTAACCCTACACCTTACCCTAACCTTAACTCGAACCCTAAACCTTACCCTAACCCTAACCCTAACCCTAACCCTAAACCTAAACCTAACCGTAACCTTTACCCTGACCCTAAAACTATCCATAATCCTAACTCTAACCCTAACCTTAACCCTAACCCTTACACTTATCCTAACCCTAACCATAACCCTAAACCTAACCCTAACTCTAACCCTAACCCTTACCCTAACAATAACCCTGGCCCTAACCCTAACCCTAACCCTTACCCTTACCCTAACCCTAACCCTAACCTTACCCCTAACCCTAACCCTAACCCTTACCCAAACCCAAACTCTAACGCAAACTCTTACCCTTACCCTAACCCTAACCTTAACCCTAACACTAACCCTAACCCTAACCCTTACCCTTACCCTAAGCCTAAACCTAAACCTAAACCTAACCCTGAACCTTACACTTACCTTAACCCTAACCCTAAACCTAACCCTAACACCAAACCTAAACCTAACTCTAACACTAACCCTAACCCTAAAACTAACCCTTACCCTTAAGTAACCCTAATCCTAACCACTAACCCTAACTCTAACCCTTACACTTATCCTAACCCTAACCCTAACCCTAACACTTACCCTAACCCCTACGCTAACCCTAACCCTAACCCTTACCCTAACCCTAACCCTAACCCTTACCCTTACCCTAAACCTAAACCTAACCCTAACCCTAACCCTAACCCTTTCCCTTACCCAAAACCGATCCCTAACCCTAACCCTAACCATAAAACTTACACTTACCCTAAACCTAAACCTAACCCTAACTCTAACCCTAACCCTTAGCCTAACAATAACCCTGGCCCTAACCCTAACCCTAACCCTTACCCTTACCCTAAACTTTACACTTATCCTAACCCTAACCCTAACCCTAACACTTACCCTTACCCTAACCCTAACCCTAAACCTAACTCTAACCCTAAACCTAACCCTAACCTTATCCCTAACCCTAACCCTATCCTTACCCTTAACCTTACCCTTATCCTAACCCTAACCCTAACTTTAACCCTAACCCTAACCCTAACCCTATCCCTAACACTTACCCTTACCCTAACCTTTACACTTATCCTAACCCTAACCCTAACCCTAACCCTTACCCTTACCCTAACCCTAACCCTAAACCTAACTCTAACCCTAAACCTAACCCTAAACTTATCCCTAACCCTAACCCTATCCTTACCCTTAACCTTAGCCTAACCCTAACCCTAACCTAAACACTAACCCTAACCCTAACCCTATCCCTAACACTTACCCTTACCTTAACCCTAACCCTAAACCCTACACTAACCCTAACCCTAACTCTAACCCTTACCCTTACCCTAACCCAAACCCAAAACCAAACTCTAACCCTAACCCTAACCCTAACTCCGAACCCTAACCCTAACCCTAACCCTAAACCTTACCCTTATCCTAACCCTAACCCTAACCCAACCGTAACCCTATCACTTACCCTTAACCTAACCCTAAACCTAACCCTAACCCTAACCCTTACCCTAACCCTAACCCTAAACCTAACCCTTACCCTAACCCTAACCCTAACCCTAACCCTAACACTAACCCTAACCCTAAACCTAACCTTAAACCTAACCCTTACACTTACCCTTACTCTAACCCTAATCCTATACCTAAACCTAACCCTTACCCTTACCCTAACCCTAACCCTAACCCTAACCCAAACCTTAACCCTAACCCTAACCCTAACCCTAACCTTAACCCTAACCCTTATCCTTACACTAACCCTAACCATAACCCTAACCCTAACACTAAACCTAACCCTTACCCTTACCCAAACCCTAAACCTAAACCTAACCGTAACCTTTACCCTGACTCTAACCTATCCATAATCCTAACTCTAACCCTAACCATAACCCTAACCCTTACCCTTACCCTAACCCTAACCCTAAACCTAAACCTAAACCTAACCCTAACTCTAACCCTTACCCTTACCCTAACCCTAACCCTTACCCAAACCGAAACTCTTACCCTTATCCTAACCCTAACCTTAACCCTAACACTAAACCTAAACCTAACCCTTATCCTTACCCTAACTCTAACCCTAAACCTAACCCTAATGCTAACCCTAAACCTTACCCTTACCCTAACCATAACACTAAACCTAACCCTAACCCCAACCCTAAAACTAACACTAACACTAACCCTAACCCTAACCCTAACCCTAACCTTAATCCTAACCCTTATCCTTACACGAACCCTAACCATAACCCTAAACCTTACACTAAACCTAACACTTACCCTTACCCTAACCCTAACCCTAACCCTAACCCTAACCCTAACCCTGACCCTAACCCTAACCCTAACCCTAACCCTAACCCTAACCCTAACCCTAAACTTAACCCTAACTCTAACCCTAACCCTTACCCTAACCCTAACCCTTACCCAAACCCAAACTCTTACCCAAACTCTTACCCTTATCCTAACGCTAACCTTAACCCTAACACTAAACCTAAACCTAACACTTATCCTTACCCTAACCCTAACCATAAATCTAACCATAAAGCTAACTCCAAACTCTTACCCTTACCCTAACCCTAACCTTAAAACTAACACTAAACCTAAACCTAACCCTAACCCTTACCCTTACCCTAACCCTAATCCTAACCCTACCCTAACCCTTACCGTTACCCTAAACCTAACCCTAAACCTTACCCTAACCATAACCTTAACCCTAAACCCAACCCTTACCCTAACCTTAACCCTAACCCTAAACCTAACCGTAACCTTAACCCTAACCCTTATCCTTACAGTAACCCTAACCATAACCCTAACCCTAACACTAAACCTAACCC
Organism: Megascapheus bottae; assembly: GCA_024803745.1. NCBI lineage: Eukaryota > Metazoa > Chordata > Mammalia > Rodentia > Geomyidae > Megascapheus > Megascapheus bottae. Next base: position 494,577 of record JANJXV010000168.1, on the reverse strand, counting down.
TTTCCCTTACCCTAACCCAAAACCTAAACCTAACCGTAACCTTTACCCTGACCCTATCCCTATCCATAATCCTAACTCTAACCCTAACCTTAACCCTAACCCTTACCCTTACCCTAACCCTAACCCTAACCCTAACCCTAAACTTAACCCTAACTCTAACCCTAATCCTTACCCTAACCCTAACCCTTACCCAAACCCAAACTCTAACCCAAACTCTTACCCTTACCCTAACCCTAACCTTAACCCTAACATAAACCTAAACCTAACCCTTACCCTTACCCTAACCCCTACGCTAACCCTAACCCTAACCCTTACCCTTACCCTAAACCAAAACCTAACCCTAACCCTAACCCTAACCCTAACCTAACCATAACCCTAACCCCTAACCATAACCATAACCCTAAACTAACCCTTACCCTACCCTAACCCTAACGCTAAACCTCACTCTAACCCTAACCCTAACCCTAACCCCTAACCATAACCATAACCCTAAACTAACCCTTACCCGTATCCTAACACTAACCCTAACCCTAAACCTAACCCTAACACTTACCCTTACCCTAACCCTAAACCTAACCATAACCCTAACCCTTACCATAACCCTAACCCTAACTGTAACCCTAAACCTTACCCTTACCCTAATCCTAAACCTAACCCTGACCCTAAACTAACCCTACCCCTTACCCTTACTCTAACCCTAACCTTAACCCTAACACTTACCCTTACCCTAACCCAAAACCTAAACCTAACCGTAACCTTTAACCTGACCCTAACCCTATCCATAATCCTAACCCTAACCCTTACCATAACCCTAACCCTAACTGTAACCCTAACCCTTACCCTTACCCTAATCCTAAACCTAACCCTGACCCTAAACCTAACCCTACCCCTTACCCTTACTCTAACCCTAACCCTAACCCTAACCCTTATCCTTACCCTAAACCTAACCCTAAACTTTATCCTAACGATAACCTTAACCCTAACCCTAACCCTTACCCTAACCCTGACCATACACCTAACCCTAACCCTTACACTTACCCTAAAACCAAACCATAACCTTAACCCTAACCCTAACCCTAACCCTAACCTTAACCATAACCCTTATCCTTACCCTAACCCTAACCATAACCCTAATCCTATCCCTAACACTTACCCTTACCCTAACCCTAACCCTAAACCCTACACTAACCCTAACCCTAACTCTAACCCTTACCCTTACCCTAACCCGAAACCAAAACCTAACTCTCACCCTAACCCTAACCCTAACCCCGAACCCTAATCCTAACCCTAACCCTAACCCAACCCTAACCCTAACACTTACCCTTAACCTAACCTTAAACCTAACCCTAAACCTAACCCTTACCCTAACCCTAACCCTAAACGTAACCCTTACCCTAACCCTAACCCTAACCCTAACACTAACCCTAGACCTAACCTTAACCCTAACCCTTACCCTTACCCTTACTCTAACCCTAATCCTAAACCTAAACCTAACCCTTACCCTTACCCTAACCCTAACCCTAACCCTAACTCTAACCGTAATCTTAACCCTAACCCTAACCCTTACCTTAACCCAAACCCTTATCCTTACACTAAACCTAAATATAACACTAACCCTAACACTAAACCTAACCCTTACCCTTACCCTAACCCTAAACATAAACCTAACCCTAACCCTAAGCCTAACCCTTTCCCTTACCCTAAACCTAACCCTAACCCTAACCCTAACCTTAAAACTTACCCTTACCCTAAACCAAATCCTAACCTTAACCCCAACGCTAAACCTGACCCTAACCCTTACCCTAACCCTAACCCTTTCCCTTACCATAACCCAAAACCTAAAACTAACGCGAACCCTAACCTTAAACCTAAGCCTTACCCTTACCCTAAGCCTAAACCTAACCCTAACCCTAACCCTAACACTTACCCAAACCCTAATCCTAACCCTAACAATTAACCTTACACTAACCCTAACCCTAACCCCTAACCCGTACCCTAAACCTAACCCTAACCCTTACCCTTACACTAATATTAAACATAACCCTAACCCTAACTCTAAACCTAACCTTAACCCTAACCCTAACCCTATCACTAACACTTACCCTTACCCTAACCCTAACCCTAAACTTAACACTAAACCTAACCCTACCCCTAACCATTACCCTTACACTAAACCTAACCCTAAACCTAACTCTAACCCTAACCCTAAACCTTACCCTTATCCTAACACTAATCCTAAACATAACCCTAACACTAACACTTACCCTTAACCTAACCCTAAACCTAACCCTAACCCTACACCTTACCCTAACCTTAACTCGAACCCTAAACCTTACCCTAACCCTAACCCTAACCCTAACCCTAAACCTAAACCTAACCGTAACCTTTACCCTGACCCTAAAACTATCCATAATCCTAACTCTAACCCTAACCTTAACCCTAACCCTTACACTTATCCTAACCCTAACCATAACCCTAAACCTAACCCTAACTCTAACCCTAACCCTTACCCTAACAATAACCCTGGCCCTAACCCTAACCCTAACCCTTACCCTTACCCTAACCCTAACCCTAACCTTACCCCTAACCCTAACCCTAACCCTTACCCAAACCCAAACTCTAACGCAAACTCTTACCCTTACCCTAACCCTAACCTTAACCCTAACACTAACCCTAACCCTAACCCTTACCCTTACCCTAAGCCTAAACCTAAACCTAAACCTAACCCTGAACCTTACACTTACCTTAACCCTAACCCTAAACCTAACCCTAACACCAAACCTAAACCTAACTCTAACACTAACCCTAACCCTAAAACTAACCCTTACCCTTAAGTAACCCTAATCCTAACCACTAACCCTAACTCTAACCCTTACACTTATCCTAACCCTAACCCTAACCCTAACACTTACCCTAACCCCTACGCTAACCCTAACCCTAACCCTTACCCTAACCCTAACCCTAACCCTTACCCTTACCCTAAACCTAAACCTAACCCTAACCCTAACCCTAACCCTTTCCCTTACCCAAAACCGATCCCTAACCCTAACCCTAACCATAAAACTTACACTTACCCTAAACCTAAACCTAACCCTAACTCTAACCCTAACCCTTAGCCTAACAATAACCCTGGCCCTAACCCTAACCCTAACCCTTACCCTTACCCTAAACTTTACACTTATCCTAACCCTAACCCTAACCCTAACACTTACCCTTACCCTAACCCTAACCCTAAACCTAACTCTAACCCTAAACCTAACCCTAACCTTATCCCTAACCCTAACCCTATCCTTACCCTTAACCTTACCCTTATCCTAACCCTAACCCTAACTTTAACCCTAACCCTAACCCTAACCCTATCCCTAACACTTACCCTTACCCTAACCTTTACACTTATCCTAACCCTAACCCTAACCCTAACCCTTACCCTTACCCTAACCCTAACCCTAAACCTAACTCTAACCCTAAACCTAACCCTAAACTTATCCCTAACCCTAACCCTATCCTTACCCTTAACCTTAGCCTAACCCTAACCCTAACCTAAACACTAACCCTAACCCTAACCCTATCCCTAACACTTACCCTTACCTTAACCCTAACCCTAAACCCTACACTAACCCTAACCCTAACTCTAACCCTTACCCTTACCCTAACCCAAACCCAAAACCAAACTCTAACCCTAACCCTAACCCTAACTCCGAACCCTAACCCTAACCCTAACCCTAAACCTTACCCTTATCCTAACCCTAACCCTAACCCAACCGTAACCCTATCACTTACCCTTAACCTAACCCTAAACCTAACCCTAACCCTAACCCTTACCCTAACCCTAACCCTAAACCTAACCCTTACCCTAACCCTAACCCTAACCCTAACCCTAACACTAACCCTAACCCTAAACCTAACCTTAAACCTAACCCTTACACTTACCCTTACTCTAACCCTAATCCTATACCTAAACCTAACCCTTACCCTTACCCTAACCCTAACCCTAACCCTAACCCAAACCTTAACCCTAACCCTAACCCTAACCCTAACCTTAACCCTAACCCTTATCCTTACACTAACCCTAACCATAACCCTAACCCTAACACTAAACCTAACCCTTACCCTTACCCAAACCCTAAACCTAAACCTAACCGTAACCTTTACCCTGACTCTAACCTATCCATAATCCTAACTCTAACCCTAACCATAACCCTAACCCTTACCCTTACCCTAACCCTAACCCTAAACCTAAACCTAAACCTAACCCTAACTCTAACCCTTACCCTTACCCTAACCCTAACCCTTACCCAAACCGAAACTCTTACCCTTATCCTAACCCTAACCTTAACCCTAACACTAAACCTAAACCTAACCCTTATCCTTACCCTAACTCTAACCCTAAACCTAACCCTAATGCTAACCCTAAACCTTACCCTTACCCTAACCATAACACTAAACCTAACCCTAACCCCAACCCTAAAACTAACACTAACACTAACCCTAACCCTAACCCTAACCCTAACCTTAATCCTAACCCTTATCCTTACACGAACCCTAACCATAACCCTAAACCTTACACTAAACCTAACACTTACCCTTACCCTAACCCTAACCCTAACCCTAACCCTAACCCTAACCCTGACCCTAACCCTAACCCTAACCCTAACCCTAACCCTAACCCTAACCCTAAACTTAACCCTAACTCTAACCCTAACCCTTACCCTAACCCTAACCCTTACCCAAACCCAAACTCTTACCCAAACTCTTACCCTTATCCTAACGCTAACCTTAACCCTAACACTAAACCTAAACCTAACACTTATCCTTACCCTAACCCTAACCATAAATCTAACCATAAAGCTAACTCCAAACTCTTACCCTTACCCTAACCCTAACCTTAAAACTAACACTAAACCTAAACCTAACCCTAACCCTTACCCTTACCCTAACCCTAATCCTAACCCTACCCTAACCCTTACCGTTACCCTAAACCTAACCCTAAACCTTACCCTAACCATAACCTTAACCCTAAACCCAACCCTTACCCTCATCTTAACCCTAATCCTAACCCTAACCCTTACTCTTACCCTAACGCTAACCCTAACCCTAACCTTAACCCTAACCCTAAACCTAACACATACACTTACCCTAACCCTAACTGTAACCCTAAACATAACCCTAACTCTAACGCTAACCCTAAACCTATCCCTAACCCTCACCGAACCCTAACCCTAACTCTAACCCTAACCCTAACCCTAACCCTTACCCTAACACTAACCCTAACCCTAAACTTAACCGTAACCATAACCCTAACCCTAAACCTTAACCTTACCCTACCCCTAACCCTAACCCTAACCCTAACCTTAACCCTAACCCTAACCCTATCCCTAACCCTTACCCTAACCCTAACCCTAACCTTAACCTTAACCCTAACCCTTACCCTTACCCTAACACTAAACCTAACCCTAAACCTAACCCTAAACCTTACTCTACCATAACCTTAACCCTAACCCTAAGCTTACCCTTATCTTAACCCTAATCCTAACTCTAACCTTAACCTTACCCTTACCCTAACGCTAACCATAACCCTAACCTTAACCCTAACCCTCAACCTAACACATACCCTTACCCTAACCCTAACCCTAACCCTAACCGTAACCCTAAACATAACCCTAACTCTAACCCTAACCCTAACCCTATCCCTAACCCTTAACCTAACCATAACCCTAACTCTATCCCTAACCCTAAACCTAACCCTTACCCTAACCCTAACCCTAACCCCTAACCATAACCATAACCCTAAACTAACCCTCACCCGTATCCTAACACTAATCCTAACCCTAAACCTAACCCTAACACTTACCCTTACCCTAACCCTAAACCTAACCATAACCCTAACCCTTACCCTAACCCTAACCCTAACCTTACCCTAACCCTTACCCTTACCCTAATCCTAAACCTAAACCTAAACCTAAACCTAAACCTAAACCTAACCCTACCCCTTACCCTTACTCTAACCCTAACCCTAACCCTAAACCTAACCCTTATCCTTACCCTTAACCTAACCCTAAACCTTATCCTAACCATAACCTTAACCCTAAACCTAAACCTTACCCTTATCTTAACCCTAATCCTAACCCTAACCCTTACCCTTACCCTTATGCTAACCCTAACCCTAACCTTATCCCTAACCCTAAACCTAACACATACCCTTACCCTAAACCTAACCCTAAAACAAACCGTAACCCTAAACATAACCCTAACCCTAACCCTAACCCTAACCCTTACCCTAATCCTAACCCTAACCCTTACCCTTACCCTAACCCTAACCCTAACCCTAACACTAAACCTAACCTTAACCCTAACCCTTACCCTTACCCTTACCCTAACCCTGACCCTAAACCTAACCCTAACATTTACACATACCCTAATACCAAACCCTCACCTTAACCCTAACCCTAACCCTAACCCTAACCTTAACCCTAACCCTTACCCTTACCCTTACCCTAACCCTGACCCTAAACCTAACCCTAACACTTACACATACCCTAATACCAAACCCTAACCTTAACCCTAACCCTAACCCTAACCCTAAACTTAACCATAACTCTTATCCTTACCCTAACCCTAACCATAACCCTAACCCTAAACATAACCCTAACCCTAACCCTAACCCTTACCCTTACCCTTACGCTAACCCCAACCCTAACCTTAACCCTAACCCTAAACCTAACACATACCCTTAACCTAACCCTAACCCTAAAACAAACCGTAACCCTAAACATAACCCTAACCATAACCCTAAGCCTAAACCTAACACTAAACCTAACCTTAACCCTAACCCTTACACTTACCCTTACCCTAACCCTGACCCTAAACCTAACCCTAACACTTACACATACCCTAATACCAAAACCTAACCTTAACCCTAACCCTAACCCTAACCTTAACCATAACCCTTATCCTTACCCTAACCCTAACCATAACCCTAACCCTAAACCTAACCCTAACCCTAAACCTAACCCTTACCCTTACCCTAACCCTAAACCTAAACCAAACCGTAACCCTTACCCTAACCCTAACCCTATCCCTAACACTTACCCTTACCTTAACCCTAACCCTAAACCCTACACTAACCCTAACCCTAACTCTAACCCTTACCCTTACCCTAACCCGAACCCAAAACCAAACTCTAACCCTAACCCTAACCCTAACTCCGAACCCTAACCCTAACCCTAACCCTAAACCTTACCCTTATCCTAACCCTAACCCTAACCCAACCGTAACCCTATCACTTACCCTTAACCTAACCCTAAACCTAACCCTAACCCTAACCCTTACCCTAACCCTAACCCTAAACCTAACCCTTACCCTAACCCTAACCCTAACCCTAACCCTTACCCTTACCCTAAACCTAAACCTAACCCTAACCCTAACCCTAACCCTAACCCTTTCCCTTACCCAAAACCGATCCCTAACCCTAACCCTAACCCTAAAACTTACCCTTACCCTAAACCTAAACCTAACCCTAACTCTAACCCTAACCCTTAGCCTAACAATAACCCTGGCCCTAACCCTAAACCTAACCTTAACCTTACCCTAACCTTTACACTTATCCTAACCCTAACCCTAACCCTAACACTGACCCTTACCCAAACCCTAACCCTAAACCTAACTCTTACCCTAAACCTAACCCTAACCTTATCCCTAACCCTAACCCTATCCTTACCCTTAACCTTACCCTTACCCTAACCCTAACCCTAACCTTAACCCTAACCCTAACCCTAACCCTATCACTAACACTTACCCTTACCTTAACCCTAACCCTAAACCCTACACTAACCCTAACCCTAACTCTAACCCTTACCCTTACCCTAACCCGAAACCAAAACCAAACTCTAACCCTAACCCTAACCCTAACTCCGAACCCTAACCCTAACCCTAAACCTTACCCTTATCCTAACCCTAACCTTAACCCAACCGTAACCCTAACCCTTATCCTTACACTAACCCTAACCATAACCCTAACCCTAACACTAAACCTAACCCTTACCCTTACCCAAACCCTAAACCTAAACCTAACCGTAATCTTTACCCTGACCCTAACCCTATCCATAATCCTAACTCTAACCCTAACCATAACCCTAACCCTTATCCTTACCCTAACCCTAACCGTAACCCTAACCCTAACCCTTACCCTAAACCAAAACCTAACCCTAACCCTAACCCTAACCTAACCATAACCCTAAAACTAAACCTAACCCTAACCCTTAACTTTACCCTAACCCTAACCCTAACCCTAACCCTTACCCTTACCCTAAACCTAAACCTAACCCTAACCCTAACCCTAACCCTTTCCCTTACCCAAAACCGATCCCTAACCCTAACCCTAACCCTAAAACTTACCCTTACCCTAAACCTAAACCTAACCCTAACTCTAACCCTAACCCTTAGCCTAACAATAACCCTGGCCCTAACCCTAAACCTAACCTTAACCTTACCCTAACCTTTACACTTATCCTAACCCTAACCCTAACCCTAACACTGACCCTTACCCTAACCCTAACCCTAAACCTAACTGTTACCCTAAACCTAACCCTAACCTTATCCCTAACACTAACCCTATCCTTACCCTTAACCTTACCCTTATCCTAACCCTAACCCTAACCCTAACCTTAACCCTAACATTAACCCTAACCCTATCCCTAACACTTACCCTTACCCTAACCTTTACACTTATCCTAACCCTAACCCTAACCGTAACCCTTACACTTACCCTAACCCTAACCCTAAACCTAACTCTAACCCTAAACCTAACCCTAAACTTATCCCTAACCCTAACCCTATCCTTACCCTTAACCTTACCCTTACCCTAACCCTAACCCTAACCTTAACCCTAACCCTAACCCTAACTCTATCCCTAACACTTACCCTTACCTTAACCCTAACCCTAAACCCTACACTAACCCTAACCCTAACTCTAACCCTTACCCTTACCCTAACCCGAACTCAAAACCAAACTGTAACCCTAACCCTAACCCTAACCTTAACCCTAACCCTAACCCTAACCCTATCCCTAACCCTTACCCTAACCCTAACCCTAACCCTAAACCTAACACTAACCCTAACCCTAACCCTAACTCTTATCCCTACCCTAACGCTAACGCTAAACCTCACTCTAACCCTAACCCTAACCCTAACCCCTAACCTTAACCATAACCCTAAACTAACTCTTACCCGTATCCTAACACTAACCCTAACCCTAAACCTAACCCTAACACTTACCCTTACCCTAACCCTAAACCTAACCATAACCCTAACCCTTACCATAACCCTAACCCTAACTGTAACCCTAACCCTTACCCTTACCCTAATCCTAAAACTAACCCTGACCATAAACCTAACCCTACCCCTTACACTTACTCTAACCCTAACCCTAACCCTAACCCTTATCCTTACCCTAAACCTAACCCTAAACTTTATCCTAACCATAACCTTAACCCTAACCCTAACCCTTACCCTTATCTTAACCCTAATCCTAAACCTAACCCTTACCCTTACCCTTACGCTAACCCTAACCCTAACCTTAACCCTAACCCTAAACCTAACACATACCCTTACCCTAACCCCAACCCTATACCTAACCGTAACCCTAACATAACCCTAACCATAACCCTACCCCTAACCCTAACCCTTACGCTAATCCTAACCCTAACCCTTACCCTTACCCTAACCCTAACCCTAACCCTAACCCTAACACTAAATCTCACCTTAACCCTAACCCTTACCCTTACCCTAACCCTAACCCTAACCTTAACCCTAACCCTAAACCTAACACATACCCTTACCCTAACCCTAACCCTAAAACAAACCGTAACTCTAAACATAACCCTAACCCTAACCCTAACCCTTACCCTTACCCTTACTCTAACCCTAACCCTAACCTTAACCCTAACCCTAAACCTAACACATACCCTTACCCTAACCCTAACCCTAAAACAAACCGTAACCCTAAACATAACCCTAACCATAGCCCTAACCCTAACCCTAAACCTAACTCTAACCCTAAACCTAACCCTAACCTTATCCCTAACCCTAACCCTATCCTTACCCTTAACCTTACCCTTATCCTAACCATAACCCTAACCCTAACCTTAACCCTAACCCTAACCCTAACCCTATCCCTAACACTTACCCTTACCCTAACCTTTACACTTATCCTAACCCTAACCCTAACCCTAACCCTTACCCTTACCCTAACCCTAACCCTAAACCTAACTCTAACCCTAAACCTAACCCTAAACTTATCCCTAACCCTAACCCTATCCTTACCCTTAACCTTACCCTTACCCTAACCCTAACCCTAACCTTAACCCTAACCCTAAACCTAACCCTATCCCTAACACTTACCCTTACCTTAACCCTAACCCTAAACCCTACACTAACCCTAACCCTAACTCTAACCCTTACCCTTACCCTAACCCGAACCCAAAACCAAACTCTAACCCTAACCCTAACCCTAACTCCGAACCCTAACCCTAACCCTAACCCTAAACCTTACCCTTATCCTAACCCTAACCTTAACCCAACCGTAACCCTATCACTTACCCTTAACCTAACCCTACACCTAACCCTAACCCTAACCCTTACCCTAACCCTAACCCTAAACCTAACCCTTACCCTAACCCTAACACTAACCCTAACCCTAACACTAACCCTAACCCTAAACCTAACCTTAAACCTAACCCTTACCCTTACCCTTATTCTAACCCTAATACTATACCTAAACCTAACCCTTACCCTTACCCTAAACCTAACCCTAACCCTGACCCTAACCTTAACCCTAACCCTAACCCTAACCCTAACCTTAACCCTAACCCTTATCCTTACACTAACCCTAACCATAACCCTAACCCTAACACTAAACCTAACCTTACCCTTACCCAAACCCTAAACCTAAACCTAACCGTAACCTTTACCCTGACCCTAACCCTATCCATAATCCTAACTCTAACCCTAACCATAACCCTAACCCTTACCCTTACCCTAACCGTAACCCTAACCCTAACCCTTACCCTAAACCAAAACCTAACCCTAACCCTAACCTAACCATAACCCTAAAACTAAACCTAACCCTAACCCTTAACTTTACCCTAACCCTAACCCTAAACCTAACTCTAACACTAACCCTAACCCTAACCCTAACTCTTATCCCTACCCTAACGCTAACGCTAAACCTCACTCTAACCCTAACCCTAACCCTAACCCCTAACCTTAACTATAACCCTGAACTAACTCTTACCCGTATCCTAACACTAAACCTAACCCTAAACCTAACCCTAACACTTACCCTTACCCTAACCCTAAACCTAACCATAACCCTAACCCTTACCATAACCCTAACCCTAACTGTAACCCTAACCCTTACCCTTACCCTAATCCTAAACCTAACCCTGACCCTAAACCTAACCCTACCCCTTACACTTACTCTAACCCTAACCCTAACCCTAACCCTTATCCTTACCCTAAACCTAACCCTAAACTTTATCCTAACCATAACCTTAACCCTAACCCTAACCCTTACCCTTATCTTAACCCTAATCCTAAACCTAACCCTTACCCTTACCCTTACGCTAACCCTAACCCTAACCTTAACCCTAACCCTAAACCTAACACATACCCTTACCCTAACCCCAACCCTATACCTAACCGTAACCCTAACATAACCCTAACCATAACCCTACCCCTAACCCTAACCCTTACCCTAATCCTAACCCTAACCCTTACCCTTACCCTAACCCTAACCCTAACCCTAACCCTAACACTAAATCTAATCTTAACCCTAACCCTTAGCCTTACCCTTACCCTAACCCTGACCATAAACCTAACCCTAACCCTTACACTTACCCTAAAACCAAACCCTAACCTTAACCCTAACCCTAACCCTAACCCTAACCTTAACCATAACCCTTATCCTTACCCTAACCCTAACCATAACCCTAACCCTAAACCTAACTCTAAACCTAAACCTAACCCTTACCCTTACCCTAACCCTAACCCTTACCCTAACCCTAACCCTAATCCTAACCCTAAACCTAACCCTAACCCTAAACTTAACCCTAACCCTAACTCTAACCCTAACCTAACCCTTACCCTTACCCTAACCCTAACCCTAACCTTAATCCCAACCCTAAACCTAACCCTAACCCTAAGCCTTACCCTAACCTAACCCTAACTCTTACCCTAAACCTACCCCTACCCCTAACCCTAACCCTAACCCTAACCTTAACCCTAACCCTAAACCTAACACATACCCTTACCCTAACCCTAACCCTAAAACAAACCGTAACTCTAAACATAACCCTAACCCTAACCCTAACCCTTACCCTTAGCCTTACGATAACCCTAACCCTAACCTTAACCCTAACCCTAAACCTAACACATACCCTTACCCTAACCCTAACCCTAAAACAAACCGTAACCCTAAAGATAACCCTAACAATAGCCCTAACCCTAACCCTAAACCTAACTCTAACCCTAAACCTAACCCTAACCTTATCCCTAACCCTAACTCTATCCTTACCCTTAACCTTACCCTTATCCTAACCCTAACCCTAACCCTAACCTTTACCCTAACCCTAACCCTAACCTTTACCCTAACCCTAACCCTTACCCTTACCCTAAACCTAAACCTAACCCTAACCCTAACCCTAACCCTTTCCCTTACCCAAAACCGATCCCTAACCCTAACCCTAACCCTAAAACTTACCCTTACCCTAAACCTAAACCTAACCCTAACTCTAACCCTAACCCTTAGCCTAACAATAACCCTGGCCCTAACCCTAAACCTAACCTTAACCTTACCCTAACCTTTACACTTATCCTAACCCTAACCCTAACCCTAACACTGACCCTTACCCTAACCCTAACCCTAAACCTAACTGTTACCCTAAACCTAACCCTAACCTTATCCCTAACACTAACCCTATCCTTACCCTTAACCTTACCCTTATCCTAACCCTAACCATAACCCTAACCTTAACCCTAACATTAACCCTAACCCTATCCCTAACACTTACCCTTACCCTAACCTTTACACTTATCCTAACCCTAACCCTAACCGTAACCCTTACACTTACCCTAACCCTAACCCTAAACCTAACTCTAACCCTAAACCTAACCCTAAACTTATCCCTAACCCTAACCCTATCCTTACCCTTAACCTTACCCTTACCCTAACGCTAACCCTAACCCTAACCCTAACCCTAACCCTAACTCTATCCCTAACACTTACCCTTACCTTAACACTAACCCTAAACCCTACACTAACCCTAACCCTAACTCTAACCCTTACCCTTACCCTAACCCGAACTCAAAACCAAACTGTAACCCTAACCCTAACCCTAACCTTAACCCTAACCCTAACCCTAACCCTATCCCTAACCCTTAACCTAACCCTAACCCTAACCCTAAACCTAACACTAACCCTAACCCTAACCCTAACTCTTATCCCTACCCTAACGCTAACGCTAAACCTCACTCTAACCCTAACCCTAACCCTAACCCCTAACCTTAACCATAACCCTAAACTAACTCTTACCCATATCCTAAACCTAACCCTAACCCTAAACCTAACCCTAACACTTACCCTTACCCTAACCCTAAACCTAACCATAACACTAACCCTTACCATAACCCTAACCCTAACTGTAACCCTAACCCTTACCCTTACCCTAATCCTAAAACTAACCCTGACCATAAACCTAACCCTACCCCTTACACTTACTCTAACCCTAACCCTAACCCTAACCCTTATCCTTACCCTAAACCTAACCCTAAACTTTATCCTAACCATAACCTTAACCCTAACCCTAACCCTTACCCTTATCTTAACCCTAATCCTAAACCTAACCCTTACCCTTACCCTTACGCTAACCCTAAACCTAACCTTAACCCTAACCCTAAACCTAACACATACCCTTACCCTAACCCCAACCCTATACCTAACCGTAACCCTAACATAACCCTAACCATAACCCTACCCCTAACCCTAACCCTTACCCTAATCCTAACCCTAACCCTTACCCTTACCCTAACCCTAACCCTAACCCTAACCCTAACACTAAATCTCACCTTAACCCTAACCCTTAGCCTTTCCCTTACCCTAACCCTGACCATAAACCTAACCCTAACCCTTACACTTACCCTAAAACCAAACCCTAATCTTAACCCTAACCCTAACCTTAACCCTAACCTTAACCATAACCCTTATCCTTACCCTAACCCTAACCATAACCCTAACACTAAACCTAACCCTAAACCTAAACCTAACCCTTACCCTTACCCTAACCCTAACCCTTACCCTAACCCTAACCCTAATCCTAACCCTAAACCTAACCCTAACCCTAAACTTAACCCTAACCCTAACTCTAACCCTAACCTAACCCTTACCCTTACCCTAACCCTAACCCTAACCTTAATCCCAACCCTAAACCTAACCCTAACCCTAAGCTTTACGCTAACCTAACCCTAACTCTTACCCTAAACCTACCCCTACCCCTAACCCTAACCCTAACCCTAACCTTAACCCTAACCCTAAACCTAACACATACCCTTACCCTAACCCTAACCCTAAAACAAACCGTAACTCTAAACATAACCCTAACCCTAACCCTAACCCTTACCCTTAGCCTTACTCTAACCCTAACCCTTACCTTAACCCTAACCCTAAACCTAACACATACCCTTACCCTAACCCTAACCCTAAAACAAACCGTAACCCTAAACATAACCCTAACCATAGCCCTAACCCTAACCCTAAACCTAACTCTAACCCTAAACCTAACCCTAACCTTATCCCTAACCCTAACCCTATCCTTACCCTTAACCTTACCCTTATCCTAACCATAACCCTAACCCTAACCTTAACCCTAACCCTAACCCTAACCCTATCCCTAACACTTACCCTTACCCTAACCTTTACACTTATCCTAACCCTAACCCTAACCCTAACCCTTACCCTTACCCTAACCCTAACCCTAAACCTAACTCTAACCCTAAACCTAACCCTAAACTTATCCCTAACCCTAACCCTAACCTTACCCTTAACCTTACCCTTACCCTAACCCTAACCCTAACCTTAACCCTAACCCTAACCCTAACCCTATCCCTAACACTTACCCTTACCTTAACCCTAACCCTAAACCCTACACTAACCCTAACCCTAACTCTAACCCTTACCCTTACCCTAACCCGAACCCAAAACCAAACTCTAACCCTAACCCTAACCCTAACTCCGAACCCTAACCCTAACCCTAACCCTAAACCTTACCCTTATCCTAACCCTAACCTTAACCCAACCGTAACCCTATCACTTACCCTTAACCTAACCCTACACCTAACCCTAACCCTAACCCTTACCCTAACCCTAACCCTAAACCTAACCCTTACCCTAACCCTAACACTAACCCTAACCCTAACACTAACCCTAACCCTAAACCTAACCTTAAACCTAACCCTTACCCTTACCCTTATTCTAACCCTAATCCTATACCTAAACCTAACCCTTACCCTTACCCTAAACCTAACCCTAACCCTAACCCTAACCTTAACCCTAACCCTAACCCTAAACCTAACCTTAACCCTAACCCTTATCCTTACACTAACCCTAACCATAACCCTAACCCTAACACTAAACCTAACCCTTACCCTTACCCAAACCCTAAACCTAAACCTAACCGTAACCTTTACCCTGACCCTAACCCTATCCATAATCCTAACTCTAACCCTAACCATAACCCTAACCCTTACCCTTACCCTAACCCTAACCCTAACCCTTACCCTAAACCAAAACCTAACCCTAACCCTAACCTAACCATAACCCTAAAACTAAACCTAACCCTAACCCTTAACTTTACCCTAACCCTAACCCTAAACCTAACTCTAACACTAACCCTAACCCTAACCTTAACCCTAACCCTAACCCTAACCCTATCCCTAACCCTAACCCTAACCCTTACCTTAACCCTAACCCTAACCCTAAACTTTACCGTAACCATAACCCTAACCCTAACCCTTACCCTTATCCAAACGCTAACCCTAAACCTAACCCTAACCCTAACCCTAACCTTAACCCTAACCCTAACCCTAACCCTATCCCTAACCCTTACCCTAACCCTAACCCTAACCCTAAACCTAACACTAACCCTAACCCTAACCCTAACTCTTATCCCTACCCTAACGCTAACGCTAAACCTCCCTCTAACCCTAACCCTAACCCTAACCCCTAACCTTAACTATAACCCTGAACTAACTCTTACCCGTATCCTAACACTAACCCTAACCCTAAACCTAACCCTAACACTTACCCTTACCCTAACCCTAAACCTAACCATAACCCTAACCCTTACCATAATCCTAACCCTAACTGTAACCCTAACCCTTACCCTTACCCTAATCCTAAACCTAACCCTGACCCTAAACCTAACCCTACCCCTTACACTTACTCTAACCCTAACTCTAACCCTAACCTAACCCTTACCCTTACCCTAACCCTAACCCTAACCTTAATCCCAACCCTAAACCTAACCCTAACCCTAAGCTTTACGCTAACCTAACCCTAACTCTTACCCTAAACCTACCCCTACCCCTAACCCTAACCCTAACCCTAACCTTAACCCTAACCCTAAACCTAACACATACCCTTACCCTAACCCTAACCCTAAAACAAACCGTAACTCTAAACATAACCCTAACCCTAACCCTAACCCTTACTCTTACCCTTACGCTAACCCTAACCCTAACCTTAACCCTAACCCTAAACCTAACACATACCCTTACCCTAACCCTAACCCTAAAACAAACCGTAACCCTAAACATAACCCTAACAATAGCCCTAACCCTAACCCTAAACCTAACTCTAACCCTAAACCTAACCCTAACCTTATCCCTAACCCTAACTCTATCCTTACCCTTAACCTTACGCTTATCCTAACCCTAACCCTAACCCTAACCTTAACCCTAACCCTAACCCTAACCCTATCCCTAACACTTACCCTTACCCTAACCTTTACACTTATCCTAACCCTAACCCTAACCCTAACCCTTACCCTTACCCTAACCCTAACCCTAAACCTAACTCTAACCCTAAACCTAACCCTAAACTTATCCCTAACCCTAACCCTATCCTTACCCTTAACCTTACCCTTACCCTAACCCTAACCCTAACCTTAACCCTAACCCTAACCCTAACCCTAACCCTATCCCTAACACTTACCCTTACCTTAACCGTAATCCTAAACCCTACACTAAACCTAACCCTAACTCTAACCCTTACCCTTACCCTAACCCGAACCCAAAACCAAACTGTAACCCTAACCCTAACCCTAACTCCGAACCCTAACCCTAACCCTAACCCTAAACCTTACCCTTATCCTAACCCTAACCCTAACCCAACCGTAACCCTATCACTTACCCTTAACCTAACCCTACACCTAACCCTAACCCTAACCCTAACCCTAAACCTTACCCTTATCCTAACCCTAACCCTAACCCAACCGTAACCCAATCACTTAACCTTAACCTAACCCTAAACCTAACCCTAACCCTAACCCTTACCCTAACCCTAACCCTAAACTAACCCTTACCCTAACAATAACACTAACCCTAAACCTAACACTAACCCTAACCCTAAACCTAACCTTAAACCTAACCCTTACCCTTACCCTTATTCTAACCCTAATCCTATACCTAAACCTAACCCTTACCCTTACCCTAACCCTAACCCTAACCCTAACCCTAACCTTAACCCTAACCCTAACCCTAACCCTAACCTTAACCCTAACCCTTATCCTTACACTAACCCTAACCATAACCCTAACCCTAACACTAAACCTAACCCTTACCCTTACCCAAACCCTAAACCTAAACCTAACCGTAACCTTTACCCTGACCCTAACCCTATCCATAATCCTAACTCTAACCCTAACCATAACCCTAACCCTTACCCTTACCCTAACCCTAACCCTAACCCTAACCCTAACCCTTACCCTAAACCAAAACCTAACCCTAACCCTAACCCTAACCTAACCATAACCCTAAAACTAAACCTAACTCTAACCCTTAACTTTACCCTAACCCTAACCCTAAAACTAACTCTAACACTAACCCTAACCCTAACCTTAACCCTAACCCTAACCCTATCCCTAACCCTAACCCTAACCCTTACCTTAACCCTAACCCTAACCCTAAACTTTACCGAAACCATAACCCTAACCCTAACCCTTACCCTTACCCAAACGCTAACCCTACACCTAACCCTAACCCTAACCCTAACCCTAAACCTTACCCTTATCCTAACCCTAACCCTAACCCAACCGTAACCCTATCACTTACCCTTAACCTAACCCTAAACCTAACCCTAACCCTAACCCTTACCCTAACCCTAACCCTAAACCTAACCCTTACCCTAACCCTAACCCTAACCCTAACCCTAACACTAACCCTAACCCTAAACCTAACCTTAAACCTAACCCTTACCCTTACCCTTACTCTAACCCTAATCCTATACCTAAACCTAACCCTTACCCTTACCCTAACCCTAACCCTAACCCTAACCCAAACCTTAACCCTAACCCTAACCCTAACCCTAACCTTAACCCTAACCCTTATCCTTACACTAACCCTAACCATAACCCTAACCCTAACACTAAACCTAACCCTTACCCTTACCCAAACCCTAAACCTAAACCTAACCGTAACCTTTACCCTGACCCTAACCCTATCCATAATCCTAACTCTAACCCTAACCATAACCCTAACCCTTACCCTTACCCTAACCCTAACCCTAACCATAACCCTAAACCTAAACCTAACCCTAACTCTAACCCTAACCCTTACCCTAACCCTAACCCTTACCCAAACCGAAACTCTTACCCTTATCCTAACCCTAACCTTAACCCTAACACTAAACCTAAACCTAACCCTTATCCTTACCCTAACTCTAACCCTAAACCTAACCCTAATGCTAACCCTAAACCTTACCCTTACCCTAACCCTAACACTAAACCTAACCCTAACCCCAACCCTAAAACTAACACTAACACTAACCCTAACCCTAACCCTAACCCTAACCTTAATCCTAACCCTTATCCTTACACGAACCCTAACCATAACCCTAACCCTTACACTAAACCTAACACTTACCCTTACCCTAACCCTAAACCTAAACCTAACCGTAACCTTTACCCTGACCCTAACCCTATCCATAATCCTAACTCTAACCCTAACCTTAACCCTAACCCTTACCCTTACTCTAACCCTAACCCTAACCCTAACCCTAAACTTTACCCTAACTCTAACCCTAACCCTTACCCTAACCCTAACCCTTACCCAAACCCAAACTCTTACCCAAACTCTTACCCTTATCCTAACCCTAACCTTAACCCTAACACTAAACCTAAACCTAACACTTATCCTTACCCTAACCCTAACCATAAATCTAACCATAAAGCTAACCCCAAACCTTACCCTTACCCTAAACCTAACACTAAACCTAACCCTAACCCCAACCCTAAACCTAACACTAACACTAACCCTAACCCTAAACCTATCCCTTACCCATAAGTAACCCTAGTCGTAACCCTTAACCCTAAACCTAACCCTAACCCTTCACTTATCCTAACCCTAACCCCTACCCTAACACTTACCCTTACCTAAACCCTACCCTAACCCTAACCCTAACCCTAACCCTAACCCTAACCCTTACCCTTACCCTAAACCAAAACCTAACCCTAACCCTAACCCTAACCTAACCTTAACCCTAAACCTAACCCTAACCCTAAACCTAACCCTAACTCTAACCCTAACCCTTACCCTAACCCTAACCCTTACCCAAACCCAAACTCTTACCCAAACTCTTACCCTTACCCTAACCCTAACCTTAAAACTAACACTAAACCTAAACCTAACCCTAACCCTTACCCTTACCCTAACCCTAATCCTAACCCTACCCTAACCCTTACCGTTACCCTAAACCTAACCCTAAACCTTACCCTAACCATAACCTTAACCCTAAACCTAACCCTTACCCTCATCTTAACCCTAATCCTAACCCTAACCCTTACTCTTACCCTAACGCTAACCCTAACCCTAACCTTAACCCTAACCCTAAACCTAACACATACACTTACCCTAACCCTAACTGTAACCCTAAACATAACCCTAACTCTAACCCTAACCCTAAACCTATCCCTAACCCTCACCGAACCCTAACCCTAACTCTAACCCTAACCCTAACCCTAACCCTTACCCTAACACTAACCCTAACCCTAAACTTAACCGTAACCATAACCCTAACCCTAAACCTTACCCTTACCCTACCCCTAACCCTAACCCTAACCCTAACCTTAACCCTAACCCTAACCCTATCCCTAACCCTTACCCTAACCCTAACCCTAACCTTAACCTTAACCCTAACCCTTACCCTTACCCTAACACTAAACCTAACCCTAAACCTAACCCTAAACCTTACTCTAACCATAACCTTAACCCTAACCCTAAGCTTACCCTTATCTTAACCCTAATCCTAACTCTAACCCTTACCCTTACCCTTACCCTAACGCTAACCATAACCCTAACCTTAACCCTAACCCTCAAACTAACACATACCCTTACCCTAACCCTAACCCTAACCCTAACCGTAACCCTAAACATAACCCTAACTCTAACCCTAACCCTAACCCTATCCCTAACCCTTAACCTAACCATAACCCTAACTCTATCCCTAACCCTAAACCTAACCCTTACCCTAACCCTAACCCTAACCCTAACCCCTAACCATAACCATAACCCTAAACTAACCCTCACCCGTATCCTAACACTAATCCTAACCCTAAACCTAACCCTAACACTTACCCTTACCCTAACCCTAAACCTAACCATAACCCTAACCCTTACCCTAACCCTAACCCTAACCTTACCCTAACCCTTACCTTACCCTAATCCTAAACCTAAACCTAAACCTAAACCTAACCCTACCCCTTACCCTTACTCTAACCCTAACCCTAACCCTAACCCTTATCCTTACCCTAAACCTAACCCTAAACCTTATCCTAACCATAACCTTAACCCTAAACCTAACCCTTACCCTTATCTTAACCCTAATCCTAACCCTAACCCTTACCCTTACCCTTATGCTAACCCTAACCCTAACCTTATCCCTAACCCTAAACCTAACACATACCCTTACCCTAAACCTAACCCTAAAACAAACCGTAACCCTAAACATAACCCTAACCCTAACCCTAACCCTAACCCTTACCCTAATCCTAACCCTAACCCTTACCCTTACCCTAACCCTAACCCTAACCCTAACACTAAACCTAACCTTAACCCTAACCCTTACCCTTACCCTTACCCTAACCCTGACCCTAAACCTAACCCTAACATTTACACATACCCTAATACCAAACCCTCACCTTAACCCTAACCCTAACCCTAACCCTAACCTTAACCCTAACCCTTACCCTTACCCTTACCCTAACCCTGACCCTAAACCTAACCCTAACACTTACACATACCCTAATACCAAACCCTAACCTTAACCCTAACCCTAACCCTAACCCTAACCTTAACCATAACCCTTATCCTTACCCTAACCCTAACCATAACCCTAACCCTAAACATAACCCTAACCCTAACCCTAACCCTTACCCTTACCCTTACGCTAACCCCAACCCTAAACTTAACCCTAACCCTAAACCTAACACATGCCCTTACCCTAACCCTAACCCTAAAACAAACCGTAACCCTAAACATAACCCTAACCATAACCCTAAGCCTAAACCTAACACTAAACCTAACCTTAACCCTAACCCTTACCCTTACCCTTACCCTAACCCTGACCCTAAACCTAACCCTAACACTTACACATACCCTAATACCAAACCCTAACCTTAACCCTAACCCTAACCCTAACCTTAACCATAACCCTTATCCTTACCCTAACCCTAACCATAACCCTAACCCTAAACCTAACCCTAACCCTAAACCTAACCCTTACCCTTACCCTAACCCTAAACCTAAACCAAACCGTAACCCTTACCCTAACCCTAACCCTATCCCTAACACTTACCCTTACCTTAACCCTAACCCTAAACCCTACACTAACCCTAACCCTAACTCTAACCCTTACCCTTACCCTAACCCGAACCCAAAACCAAACTGTAATCCTAACCCTAACCCAACCCCGAACCCTAACCCTAACCCTAACCCTAAACCTTACCCTTATCCTAACCCTAACCCTAACCCAACCGTAACCCTATCACTTACCCTTAACCTAACTCTAAACCTAACCCTAACCCTAACCCTTACCCTAACCCTAACCCTAAACCTAACCCTTACCCTAACCCTAACACTAACCCTAACCCTAACACTAACCCTAACCCTAAACCTAACCTTAAACCTAACCCTTACCCTTACCGTTTTTCTAACCCTAATCCTATACCTAAATCTAACCCTTACCGTTACCCTAACCCTAACCCTAACCCTAACCCTAACCCTAACCCAAACCTTAACCCTAACCCTAACACTAACCTTAACCCTAACCCTTATCCTTACACTAACCCTAACCATAACCCTAACTCTAACACTAACCCTAACCCTAAACTAACCCTTACCCTTAAGTAACCCTAATCCTAACCCCTAACCCTAACCCTAACCCTAAGCCTTACACTTATCCTAACCCTAACCCTAACCCTAACACTTACCCTAACCCCTACCCTAACCCTAACCCTAATCCTAACCCTAACCCTAACCCTAACCCTAACCCTTACCCTTACCCTAAACCTAAACTTAACCCTAACCCTAACCCTAACCCTTTCCCTTACCCAAAACCGATCCCTAACCCTAACCCTAACCCTAAAACTTACCCTTACCCTAAACCTAAACCTAACCCTAACTCTAACCCTAACCCTTAGCCTAACAATAACCCTGGCCCTAACCCTAAACCTAACCTTAACCTTACCCTAACCTTTACACTTATCCTAACCCTAACCCTAACCCTAACACTGACCCTTACCCTAACCCTAACCCTAAACCTCACTCTTACCCTAAACCTAACCCTAACCTTATCCCTAACCCTAACCCTATCCTTACCCTTAACCTTACCCTTATCCTAACCCTAGCCCTAACCCTAACCTTAACCCTAACATTAACCCTAACCCTATCCCTAACACTTACCCTTACCCTAACCTTTACACTTACCCTAACCCTAACCCTAACCGTAACCCTTACACTTACCCTAACCCTAACCCTAAACCTAACTCTAACCTTAAACCTAACCCTAAACTTATCCCTAACCCTAACCCTATCCTTACCCTTAACCTTACCCTTACCCTAACCCTAACCCTAACCTTAACCCTAACCCTAAGCCTAACCCTATCCCTAACACTTACCCTTACCTTAACCCTAACCCTAAACCCTACACTAACCCTAACCCTAACTCTAACCCTTACCCTTACCCTAACCCGAACTCAAAACCAAACTGTAACCCTAACCCTAACCCTAACCTTAACCCTAACCCTAACCCTAACCCTATCCCTAACCCTTACCCTAACCATAACCCTAACCCTAAACCTAACACTAACCCTAACCCTAACCCTAACTCTTATCCCTACCCTAACGCTAACGCTAAACCTCACTCTAACCCTAACCCTAACCCTAACCCCTAACCTTAACCATAACCCTAAACTAACTCTTACCTGTATCCTAACACTAACCCTAACCCTAAACCTAACCCTAACACTTACCCTTACCCTAACCCTAAACCTAACCATAACCCTAACCCTTACCATAACCCTAACCCTAACTGTAACCCTAACCCTTACCCTTACCCTAATCCTAAACCTAACCCTGACCCTAAACCTAACCCTACCCCTTACACTTACTCTAACCCTAACCCTAACCCTAACCCTTATCCTTACCCTAAACCTAACCCTAAACTTTATCCTAACCATAACCTTAACCCTAACCCTAACCCTTACCCTTATCTTAACCCTAATCCTAAACCTAACCCTTACCCTTACCCTTACGCTAACCCTAACCCTAACCTTAACCCTAACCCTAAACCTAACACATACCCTTACCCTAACCCCAACCCTATACCTAACCGTAACCCTAACATAACCCTAACCATAACCCTACCCCTAACCCTAACCCTTACCCTAATCCTAACCCTAACCCTTACCCTTACCCTAACCCTAACCCTAACCCTAACCCTAACACTAAATCTAACCTTAACCCTAACCCTTAGCCTTACCCTTACCCTAACCCTGACCATAAACCTAAACCTAACCCTTACACTTACCCTAAAACCAAACCCTAACCTTAACCCTAACCCTAACCGTAACCCTAACCTTAACCATAACCCTTATCCTTACCCTAATCCTAACCATAACCCTAACCCTAAACCTAACTCTAAACCTAAACCTAACCCTTACCCTTACCCTAACCCTAACCATTACTCTAACCCTAACCCTAATCCTAACCCTTACCCTAACCCTAACCCTAAAACAAACCGTAACCCTAAACATAACCCTAACAATAGCCCTAACCCTAACCCTAAACCTAACTCTAACCCTAAACCTAACCCTAACCTTATCCCTAACCCTAACTCTATCCTTACCCTTAACCTTACCCTTATCCTAACCATAACCCTAACCCTAACCTTAACCCTAACCCTAACCCTAACCCTATCCCTAATACTTACCCTTACCCTAACCTTTACACTTATCCTAACCCTAACCCTAACCCTAACCCTTACCCTTACCCTAACCCTAACCCTAAACCTAACTCTAACCCTAAACCTAACCCTAAACTTATCCCTAACCCTAACCCTATCCTTACCCTTAACCTTACCCTTACCCTAACCCTAACCCTAACCTTAACCCTAACCCTAAACCTAACCCTATCCCTAACACTTACCCTTACCTTAACCCTAACCCTAAACCCTACACTAACCCTAACCCTAACTCTAACCCTTACCCTTACCCTAACCCGAACCCAAAACCAAACTGTAACCCTAACCCTAACCCTAACTCCGAAGCCTAACCCTAACCCTAACCCTAAACCTTACCCTTATCCTAACCCTAACCCTAACCCAACCGTAACCCTATCACTTACCCTTCACCTAACCCTACACCTAACCCTAACCCTAACCCTAACCCTAAACCTTACCCTTATCCTAACCCTAACCCTAACCCAACCGTAACCCTATCACTTACCCTTAACCTAACCCTAAACCTAACCCTAACCCTAACCCTTACCCTAACCCTAACCCTAAACTAACCCTTACCCTAACAATAACACTAACCCTAACCCTAACACTAACCCTAACCCTAAACCTAACCTTAAACCTAACCCTTACCCTTACCCTTATTCTAACCCTAATCCTATACCTAAACCTAACCCTTACCCTTACCCTAACCCTAACCCTAACCCTAACCCTAACCTTAACCCTAACCCTAACCCTAACCCTAACCTTAACCCTAACCCTTATCCTTACACTAACCCTAACCATAACCCTAACCCTAACACTAAACCTAACCCTTACCCTTACCCAAACCCTAACCTAAACCTAACCGTAACCTTTACCCTGACCCTAACCCTATACATAATCCTAACTCTAACCCTAACCATAACCCTAACCCTTACCCTTACCGTAACCCTAAACCTAACCCTAACCTTAACCCTTACCCTAAACCAAAACCTAACCCTAACCCTAACCCTAACCTAACCATAACCCTAAAACTAAACCTAACCCTAACCCTTAACTTTACCCTAACCCTAACCCTAAACCTAACTCTAACACTAACCCTAACCCTAACCTTAACCCTAACCCTAACCCTATCCCTAACCCTAACCCTAACCCTTACCTTAACCCTAACCCTAACCCTAAACTTTACCGAAACCCTAAACCTAACCCTAACCCTTACCCTTACCCAAACGCTAATCCTAAACCTAACCCTAACCCTAACCCTAACCTTAACCCTAACCCTAACACTAACCCTATCCCTAACCCTTACCCTAACCCTAACCCTAACCCTAAACCTAACACTAACCCTAACCCTAACCCTAACTCTTATCCCTACCCTAACGCTAACGATAAACCTCACTCTAACCCTAACCCTAACCCTAACCCCTAACCTTAACCATAACCCTGAACTAACTCTTACCCGTATCCTAACACTAACCCTAACCCTAAACCTAACCCTAACACTTACCCTTACCCTAACCCTAAACCTAACCATAACCCTAACCCTTACCATAACCCTAACCCTAACTGTAACCCTAACCCTTACCCTTACCCTAATCCTAAACCTAACCCTGACCCTAAACCTAACCCTACCCCTTACACTTACTCTAACCCTCACCCTAACCCTAACCCTTATCCTTACTCTAAACCTAACCCTAAACTTTATCCTAACCATAACCTTAACCCTAACCATAACCCTTACCCTTATCTTAACCCTAATCCTAAACCTAACCCTTACCCTTACCCTTACGCTAACCCTAACCCTAACCTTAACCCTAACCCTAAACCTAACACATACACTTACCCAAACCCCAACCCTATACCTAACCGTAACCCTAACATAACCCTAACCATAACCCTACCCCTAACCCTAACCCTTACCCTAATCCTAACCCTAACCCTTACCCTTACCCTAACCCTAACCCTAACCCTAACACTAAATCTAACCTTAACCCTAAACCTTAGCCTTACCCTTACCTTAACCCTGACCATAAACCTAACCCTAACCCTTACACTTACCCTAAAACCAAACCCTAACCTTAACCCTAACCCTAGCCCTAACCCTAACCTTAACCATAACCCTTATCCTTACCCTAACCCTAACCATAACCCTAACCCTAAACCTAACCCTAAACCTAAACCTAACCCTTACCCTTATCCTAACCCTAACCCTTACCCTAACCCTAACCCTAATCCTAAACCTAAACCTAACCCTAACCCTAAACTTAACCCTAACCCTAACTCTAACCCTAACCTAAACCTTACCCTTACCCTAACCCTAACCCTAACCTTAATCCCAACCCTAAACCTAACCCTAACCCTAACCCTTACCCTAACCTAACGCTAACTCTTACACTAAACCTACCCCTACCCCTAACCCTAACCTTAACCCTAACCTTAACCCTAACCCTAAACCTAACACATACCCTTACCCTAACCCTAACCCTAAAACAAACCGTAACTCTAAACATAACCCTAACCCTAACCCTAACACTTACCCTTACCCTTACGCTAACCCTAACCCTAACCTTAACCCTAACCCTAAACCTAACACATACCCTTACCCTAACCCTAACCCTAAAACAAACCGTAACCCTAAACATAACCCTAACCATAGCCCTAACCCTAACCCTAAACCTAACTCTAACCATAAACCTAACCCTAACCTTATCCCTAACCCTAACCCTATCCTTACCCTTAACCTTACCCTTATCCTAACCGTAACACTAACCCTAACCTTAACCCTAACCCTAACCCTATCCCTAACACTTACCCTTACCCTAACCTTTACACTTATCCTAACCCTAACCCTAACCCTAACCCTTACCCTTACCCTAACCCTAACCCTAAACCTAACTCTAACCCTAAACCTAACCCTAAACTTATCCCTAACCCTAACCCTATCCTTACCCTTAACCTTACCCTTACGCTAACCCTAACCCTAACCTTAACCCTAACCCTAACCCTAACCCTATCCCTAACACTTACCCTTACCTTAACCCTAACCCTAAACCCTACACTAACCCTAACCCTAACTCTAACCCTTACCCTTACCCTAACCCGAACCCAAAACCAAACAGTAACCCTAACCCTAACCCTAACTCCGAACCCTAACCCTAACCCTAACCCTAAACCTTACCCTTATCCTAACCCTAACCCTAACCCAACCGTAACCCTATCACTTACCCTTAACCTAACCCTAACCCTAACCCTAACCCTAACCCTTACCCTAAACCTAACCCTAAACCTAACCCTTACCGTAACCCTAACACTAACCCTAACCCTAACACTAACCCTAACCCTAAACCTAACCTTAAACCTAACCCTTACCCTTACCCTTATTCTAACCCTAATCCTATACCTAAACCTAACCCTTACCCTTACCCTAACCCTAACCCTAACCCTAACCCTAACCTTAACCCTAACCCTAACCCTAACCCTAACCTTAACCCTAACCCTTATCCTTACACTAACCCTAACCATAACCCTAACCCTAACACTAAACCTAACCCTTACCCTTACCCAAACCCTAAACCTAAACCTAACCGTACCTTTACCCTGACCCTAACCCTATCCATAATCCTAATTCTAACCCTAACCATAAACCTAACCCTTACCCTTACCCTAACCCTAACCCTAACCCTAACCCTAACCCTTACCCTAAACCAAAACCTAACCCTAACCTAACCATAACCCTAAAACTAAACCTAACCCTAACCCTTAACTTTACCCTAACCCTAACCCTAAACCTAACTCTAACACTAACCCTAACCCTAACCTTAACCATAACCCTAACCCTATCCCTATCCCTAACCCTAACCCTTACCTTAACCCTAACCCTAACCTTAAACTTTACCGAAACCATAACCCTAACCCTAACCCTTACCCTTACCCTAACGCTAACCCTAAACCTAACCCTAACCCTAACCCTAACCTTAACCCTAACCCTAACCCTAACCCTATCCCTAACCCTTACCCTAACCCTAACCCTAACCCTAAACCTAACACTAACCCTAACCCTAACCCTAACCCTAACCCTAACCTTAACCCTAACCCTAACCCTAACCCTAACCTTAACCCTAACCCTTATCCTTACACTAACCCTAACCATAACCCTAACCCTAACACTAAACCTAACCCTTACCCTTACCCAAACCCTAAACCTAAACCTAACCGTAACCTTTACCCTGACCCTAACCCCATCCATAATCCTAACTCTAACCCTAACCATAACCCTAAACCTTACCCTTACCCTAACCCTAACCCTAACCCTAACCCTAACCCTTACCCTAAACCAAAACCTAACCCTAACCCTAACCCTAACCTAACCATAACCCTAAAACTAAACCTAACCCTAACGCTTAACTTTACCCTAAACCTAACCCTAAACCTAACTTTAACACTAACCCTAACCCTAACCTTAACCCTAACCCTAACCCTATCCCTAACCCTAACCCTAACCCTTACCTTAACCCTAACCCTAACCCTAAACTTTACTGAAACCATAACCCTAACCCTAACCCTTACCCTTACCCTAACGCTAACCCTAAACCTAACCCTAACCCTAACCCTAACCTTAACCCTAAACCTAACCCTAACCCTATCCCTAACCCTTACCCTAACCCTAACCCTAACCCTAAACCTAACACTAACCCTAACCCTAACCCTAACTCTTATCCCTACCCTAACGCTAACGCTAAACCTCACTCTAACCCTAACCCTAACCCTAAGCCCTAACCTTAACCATAACCCTAAACTAACTGTTACCCGTATCCTAACACTAACCCTAACCCTAAACCTAACCCTAACACTTACCCTTACCCTAACCCTAAACCTAACCATAACCCTAACCCTTACCATAACCCTAACCCTAACTGTAACCCTAACCCTTAACCTTACCCTAATCCTAACCCTAAACCTAACCTTAAACCTAACCCTTACCCTTACCCTTACTCTAACCCTAATCCTATACCTAAACCTAACCCTTACCCTTACCCTAACCCTAACCCTAACCCTAACCCAAACCTTAACCCTAACCCTAACCCTAACCCTAACCTTAACCCTAACCCTTATCCTTACACTAACCCTAACCATAACCCTAACCCTAACACTAAACCTAACCCTTACCCTTACCCAAACCCTAAACCTAAACCTAACCGTAAACTTTACCCTGACCCTAACCCTATCCATAATCCTAACTCTAACCCTAACCATAACCCTAACCCTTACCCTTACCCTAACCCTAACCCTAACCCTAAACCTAAACCTAACCCTAACTCTAACCCTAACCCTTACCCTAACCCTAACCCTTACCCAAACCGAAACTCTTACCCTTATCCTAACCCTAACCTTAAACCTAACACTAAACCTAAACCTAACCCTTATCCTTACCCTAACTCTAACCCTAAACCTAACCCTAATGCTAACCCTAAACCTTACCCTTACCCTAACCCTAACACTAAACCTAACCCTAACCCCAACCCTAAAACTAACACTAACACTAACCCTAACCCTAACCCTAACCCTAACCTTAATCCTAACCCTTATCCTTACACGAACCCTAACCATAACCCTAACCCTTACACTAAACCTAACACTTACCCTTACCCTAACCCTAAACCTAAACCTAACCGTAACCTTTACCCTGACCCTAACCCTATCCATAATCCTAACTCTAACCCTAACCTTAACCCTAACCCTTACCCTTACCCTAACCCTAACCCTAACCCTAACCTTAACCCTAAACCTAACCCTTACCCTCATCTTAACCCTAATCCTAACCCTAACCCTTACACTTACCCTAACGCTAACCCTAACTCTAACCTTAACCCTAACCCTAAACCTTACCCTAACCTTACCCTAACCCTTACCCTTACCCTAATCCTAAACCTAAACCTAAACCTAAACCTAACCCTACCCCTTACCCTTACTCTAACCCTAACCCTAACCCTAACCCTTATGCTTACCCTAAACCTAACCCTAAACCTTATCCTAACCATAACCTTAACCCTAACATTAACCCTTACCCTTATCTTAACCCTAATCCTAAACCTAACCCTTACCCTTACCCTTATGCTAACCCTAACCCTAACCTTAACCCTAACCCTAAACCTAACACATACCCTTACCCTAACCCTAACCCTAAAACAAACCGTAACTCTAAACATAACCCTAACCATAACCCTAACCCTAACCCTAATCCTTACCCTAATCCTAACCCTAAACCTTACCCTTACCCTAACCCTAACCCTACCCCTAACACTAAACCTAACCTTAACCCTAACCCTTACCCTTACCCTTACCCTAACCCTGACCCTAAACCTAACCCTAACACTTACACATACCCTAATACCAAACCCTAACCTTAACCCTAACCCTAACCCTAAACTTAACCATAACCCTTATCCTTACCCTAACCCTAACCATAACCCTAACCCTAAACCGAACCATAACCCTAAACCTAACCCTTACCCTTACCCTAACCCTAAACCTAAACCAAACCGTAACCCTTACCCTGAACCTAACCCTAACCATAATCCTAACTCTAACCCTAACCTTAACCCTAACCCCTACCCTTACCCTAACCCTAACCCTAACCCTAACCATAACCCTAAACCTAACCCTAACACAAATCCTAACCCTTACCGTAACAATAACCCTGGCCCTAACCCTAACCCTAACGCTTACCCTTACCCTAACCCTAACCCTAAATTTACCCCTAACCCTAACCCTAACCCTTACCCAAACCCAAACTGTAACCCAAACTCTTACCCTTACCCTATCCCTAACCTTAACCCTAACACTAACCCTAACCCTTACCCTTACCTTAACCCTAACCCTAAACCTAACCCTAAACCTAACCCTAAACCTTACCCTAACCAAACCTTAACCCTAACCCTAACCCTTTCCCTTTCCCTAACGCTAACCTTAACTCTAACCTTAACCCTAACCCTAAACCTAACACATACACTTACCCTAACCCTAACCCTAACCGTAACCCTAAACATAACCCTAACTCTAACCCTAACCCTAACCCTATCCCTAACCCTTAACCTAACCCTAAGCTTAACTCTAACCCTAACCCTAAACCTAAACCTAACCCTTACCCTAACCCTAACTCTAACCCTAAACTTAACCGTAACCATAACCCTAACCTTAACCCTTACCCTTACCCTAACCCTAACACTAACCTTAACCCTAACCCTAACCCTATCCCTAACCCTTACACTAACCCTAAACCTAACCCTAACCCTAAACCTAAACCTAACCCTAACTCTAACCCTAACCCTTAGCCTAACAATAACCCTGGCCCTAACCCTAACCCTAACCCTTACCCTTACCCTAACCTTTACACTTATCCTAACCCTAACCAAACCCTAACACTTGCCCTTACCCTAACACCTACCCTAACCCTAACCCTAACCCTAACCCTAACCCTAACCCTTACCCTTACCATAACCCTAACCCTAACTTTATCCCTAACCCTAAACCTATCCTTACCCTAAACCTTACCCTTACCCTAACCCTAACCCGAACCCGAACCCTAACCCTAACACCTACCCTAACCCGAACCCTAACCCTAACCCTAACCCTTACCCTTACCCTAACCCTAACCCTAACTTTATCCCTAACCCTAACCCTATCCTTACCCTTAACCTTACCCTTCCCCTAAAACTAACCCTAACCCTAACCTTAACCCTAACATTAACCCTATCCCTAACACTTACCCTTACCCTAACCCTAACCCTAAACCCTACACTAAACCTAACCCTAACTCTAACCCTTACCCTTACCCTAACCAGAACCCAAAACCTAACTCTAACCTAACCCTAACACTAAAACCGAACCCTAACCCTAACCCTAACCCTAAACCTTACCCTTATCCTAAACCTAACCCTAACCCAAACGTAACCCTAACCCTTACCTTTAACCTAACCCTAAACCCAACCCTAACCCTAACCCTTACCCTAACCCTAACCCTAAACCTAACCCTTACCATAACCCTAACCCTAACCCTAACCCTAACACTAACCCTAACCCTAAACCTAACCTTAACCCTAACCCTTACCCTTACCCTTACTCTAACCCTAATCCTAAACCTAAACCTAACCCTTACCCTTACCCTAACCCTAACCCTAACCCTAACCTTAACCCTAACCCTAACCCTAACCCTAACCTTAACTCTAACCCTTATCCTTACATGAACCCTAACCCTAACCCAAAACCTAACACTAAACCTAACCCTTACCCTTACCCTAATCCTAAACCTAAACCTAACCGTAAACTTTACCCTGACCCTAACCCTATCCATAATCCTAACTCTAACCCTAACCTTACCCCTAACCCTTACCCTTTCCCTAACCCTAACCCTAACCCTAAACTTAACCCTAACTCTAACCCTAACCCTTACCCTAACCCTAACCCTTACCCAAACCCAAACTCTTACCCAAACTCTTACCCTTATCCTAACCCTAACCTGAACCCTAACACTAAACCTAAACCTAACACTTATCCTTACCCTAACCCTAACCCTAAACCTAACCCTAAAGCTAACCCTAAACCTTATCCTTACCCTAACCCTAACACTAAACCTAACCCTAACCCCAACCCTAAACCTAACACTAACAATAACCCTAACCCTAAACCTAACCCTTACCCTTAATTAACCCTAGTCCTAATACTTAACCCTAAACCTAACCCTAACCCTTCACTTATCCTAACCCTAACCCCTACCCTAACACTTACCCTTACCCTAACCCCTACCCTAACCCTAACCCTAGCCGTTACCCTAACCCTAACCCTAACCCTAACCCTTATCCTTACCCTAAACCAAAACCTAACCCTAACCCTAACCCTAACCTAACCTTAACCCTAACCCTAACCCTTACCTAAACCCAAACTCTTACCCAAACGCTTACCCTTACCCTAACCCTAACCTTAAACCTAACACTAAACCTAAACCTAACCCTAACCATTACCCTTACCATCACCCTAATCCTAACCCTACCCTAACCCTTACCCTTACCCTAAACCTAACCCTAAAGCTTACCCTAACCATAACCTTAACCCTAACCCTAACCCTTACCCTTATCTTAATCCTAATCCTAACCCTAACCCTTACCCTTACCCTAACGCTAACCCTAACCCTAACCTTAACCCTAACCCTAAACCTAACACATACACTTACCCTAACCCTAACTGTAACCCTAAACATAACCCTAACTCTAACCCTAACAATAAACCTAACCCTAACTCTTACCCTAATCCTAACATTAACTCTAACCCTAACCCTAACCCTAACCCTTACCCTAACCTTAACCCTAACCCTAAACTTAACCGTAACCATAACCCTAACCCTAACCCTTACCCTTACCCTAACCCTAACCCTAACCCTAACCCTAACCTTAAACCTAAAACTAACCCTATCCCTAACCCTTACCCTAACCCTAACCCTAACCTTAACCTTAACCCTAACCCTTACCCTTACCCTAACCCTAACCCTAACCCTAAACCTAACCCTAAACCTTACCCTAACTATAACCTTAACCCTAACCCTAAGCTTACCCTTATCTTAACCCTAATCCTAACTCTAACCCTTACACTTACCCTTACCCTAACGCTAACGCTAACCCTATCCCTAACCGTAACCCTAAACATAACCCTAACTCTAACCCTAACCCTAACCCTATCCCTAACCCTTAACCTAACCCTAACCCTAACTCTAACCCTAACCCTAACCCTAACCCTTACCCTAACTCTAACCCTAACCCCTAACCATAACCATAACCCTAAACTAACCCTTACCCGTATTATAACACTAATCCTAACCCTAAACCTAACCCTAACACTTACCCTTACCCTAACCCTAAACCTAACCATAACCCTAACCCTTACCCTAACCCTAACCCTAACCTTAACCCTAACCCTTACCCTTACCCTAATCCTAAACCTAACCCTAACCCTAAACCTAACCCTATCCCTTACCCTTACTCTAACCCTAACCCTAAACCTAACCCTTATCCTTACAATAAACCTAACCCTAAACCTTACCCTAACCATAAACTTAACCCTAACCCTTACCCTTACCCTAACCCTAACCCTAAACCTAACACTAAACCTAACCTTAACCCTAACCCTTACCCTTACCCTTACCCTAACCCTGACACTAAACCTAACCCTAACACTTACACATACCCTAATACCAAACCCTAACCTTAACCCTAACCCTAACCTTAACCATAACCCTTATCCTTACCCTAACCCTAACCATAACCCTAACCCTAAACCTAACCCTAACCCTGAACCTAAACCTTACCCTTACCCTATCCCTAACCTTAACCCTAACACTAACCCTAACCCTAACCCTAAACCAAACCCTTACTCTTACCCTAACCCTAAACCTAACCCTAACCCTTACCCTTACCCTAACCCTAACCCTAAACCGAACCCTAACCCTAACCCTAACCCTAAACCTTACCCTTACCCTTACCCTATCCCTAAGCCTAAACCTAACCCTAATCCCAACCCTAACCATAATCCTAACTCTAACCTTAACCTTAACCCTAACGCCTACCCTTACCCTAACCCTAACCCTAACACTAACCCTAACACTAACACTAACCATAACTCTAACCATTACCCTTACATAACCCTGACCCCAAACCTAACAGTAACCCAAACCCTAACCCTAAACCCAACCCCTAACCCTTACACTTATTCTAACCCTAACCCTAATCCTAACCCTTACACTTAGCCTAACCCCTACCCTAAACCTACCCCTAAGCCTTACCCTAACCCTAACCCTAACCCTTACCCTTACCCGAAACCTAAACCTAAACCTAACCCTAAGCCTAACCCTTTTCCTTACCCTAAACCTAACCCTAAACCTAACCCTAACCTTAAAACTTACCCTTACCCTAAACCTAACCCTGACCTTAACCCCAACGCTAAACCTGACCCTAACCCT
The DNA here is from genome assembly GCA_024803745.1 of Megascapheus bottae. Classification (NCBI taxonomy): domain Eukaryota; kingdom Metazoa; phylum Chordata; class Mammalia; order Rodentia; family Geomyidae; genus Megascapheus; species Megascapheus bottae. The sequence continues at coordinate 458,812 of JANJXV010000168.1, read as the reverse complement.
TACCCTAAACCTAACCCTAACCCTAACCCTAACCCTTACCCTTACCCTAACACAAAACCTAAAACTAACGCGAACCCTAACCTTAAACCTAAGCCTTACCCTTACCCTAACCCTAAACCTTACCCTAACCCTAACCCTAACCCTAACACTTACCCAAACCCTAACCCTAACCCTAACCCTTCCCTTACACTAACCCTAACCCTAACCCCTAACACTTACCCGAAACCTAACTGTAACCCTTACCCGTAACCTAATCTTAAACATAACCCTAACCATAATTCTAAACCTAACCTTAACCCTAACCCTAACCCTATCCCTAACACTTACCCTTACCCTAACCCTAACCCTAAACTTAACACTAAACCTAACCCTAACCCTAACCATTACCCTTACACTAAACGTAACCCTAAACCTAAATCTAACGCTAACCCTAACCCTAACCCCAAACCCTAACCCTAACCCTAACCCTAAAACTTACCCTTATCCTAACCATAACCGTAACCCTAACACTTACCCTTAACCTAACCCTAAACCTAACCCTAACCCTAAACCTTACCCTAACCTTAACTCTAACCCTAAACCTTACCGTAAACCTAACCATAACTCTAACCTTATCCCTAAACCTTACCCTTACCCTTACCCTAACCCTAACCCTAAACCTAACCCTAACCCTTACCCTTACCCTAACCCTAACCCTAACCTTAACCCTAACATTAACCCTAACCCTAACCCTAAACTTAACCCTAACCCTTATCCTTACACTAACCCTAACCATAACCTTAACCCTAAACCGAACCCTAACCCTAAACCTAACACTTATCCTTACCCTAACCCTAAACCTAAACCTAACTGTAACCTTTACCCTGACCATAACCCTATTCATAATCCTAACTCTAACCCTAACCTTAACCCTAACCCTTACACTTACCCTAACCCTAACCCTAACCCTAACCCTAAACCTAACCCTAACTCTAACCCTAACCCTTACCCTAAAAATAACCCTGCCCCTAACCCTAACCCTAAACCTTACCCTTACCCTAACCCTAACCCTAACCCTTACCCAAACCCACACTCTAACCCAAACTCTTACCCTTACCCTAACCCTAACACTAACCCTAACACTAACCCTAACCCTAACCCTTACCCTTACCCTAACCCTAACCCTAAACCTGAACCTAACCCTAATACTTACCCTTACCTTAACCCTAACCCTAAACCTAACCCTAACACCAACCCTAAACCTAACCCTAACACTAACCCTAAACCTAACCTTAACCCTAAAACTTACCCTTACCCTTATCCTAACCCTAACCCTAACCCTAACCCTAACCCTAACCTTAACCATAACCCTATCCTTACACTAACCCTAACCATAACCGGATCCCTAAACCTAACCCTAACCATAAACCTAACACTTACCCTTACCCTAACCCTAAACATAAACCTAACCGTAACCTTTACCCTGACCCTAACCCTATCCATAATCCTAACTCTAACCCTAACCTTAACCCTAACCCTTACACTTACCTTAACCCTAACCCTAACCCTAAACCTAACCCTAACTCTAACCCTAACCCTTACACTAACAATAACCCTGGCCCTAACCCTAACACTAACCCTTACCCTTACCCTAACCCTAAACCTAACCTTACCCCTAACCCTAACCCTATCCCTTACCCAAACCCAAACTCTAACCCAAACTTTTACCCTTACCCTAACCCTAACCTTAACCCTAACACTAACCCTAACCCTAACCCTTACCCTTAACCTAACCCTAACCCTAAACCTAAACCTAACCCTAAACCTTACCCTTACCTTAACCCTAACCCTAAACCTAACCCAAACACCAACCCTAAACCTAACTCTAACACTAACCCTAACCCTAAAACTAACCCTTACGCTTAAGTAACCCTAATCGTAACCCCTAACCCTAACCCTAACCCTAACCCTAACACTTACCCTAACCCCTACCCTAACCCTAACCCTAACCCTAACCCTTACCCTTACACTAAACCTAAACCTAACCCTAACCATAATCTTAACCCTTTCCCTTACCCAAAACCGATCCCTAACCCTAACCCTAACCTTAAAACTTACCCTTACCCTAAACCTAAACCTAAACCTTACCCTAAACCTAAACCTAACCGTTACCCTAAACCTAACCTAACCCTACCCTAACCCTTACCCTTATCCCAACCCTAACTCTAACCTTAACCCCAATGGTAACCCTAACCCTAACCCTTACACTTACCCTAACCCAAAACCTAAACCTAACGCGAACCCTAACCCTAACCCTAAACTTAACCCCAACGGTAAACCTAACCCTAAACGTTACCCTAACCCTAACCCTAACCCTAATACTTACCCTTACCCTAACACTAACCCTAACCGTAACCCTTATCCTAACCCTATCTCTAATACTAACCCTTAACTTAACCCTAACACTAACCGTAAACCCTAACCCTAACCCTTACCCTAACCCTAACACTAACCCTAACCCCTAACCCTAACCCTAACCCTAACCCTTGCCCTTACCCTAACCCTAAACCTAAACCTAACCATAACCTTTAACCTGACCCTAATCCTATCCATAATCCTTACTCTAACCCTAACCTTAAGCCTAACCCTTACCCTTACCCTAACCCTAACCCTAAGGCTAACCCTAAACCTAACCCTAACTCTAAGCCTAACCCTTATCCTAACAATAACCCTGGCCCTAAAACTAACCCAAACCCTTACCCTTACCCTAACCCTAAACCTAACCATACCCCTAAACCTAAATCTAACCCTTACTCAAAACCAAACTCTAACCCAAACTCTTACACTTACCCTAACCCTAAACTTAACCCTAACACTAACCCTAACCCTAAACCTTACCCTTACCCTTACCCTAACCCTAACCCTAAACCTAACCCTAAACCTTACCCTAAACCTAACCCTAAACTTAACCCTAACCCTTATCCTTACACTAACCCTAACCATAACCTTAACCCTAAACCTAACCCTAACCCTAAACCTAACACTTAACCTTAACCTAACCCTAAACCTAAACCTAACCGTAACCTTCATCCTGACCCTAACCCTATCCATAATCCTAACTCTAACCCTAACCTTAACCCTAACCCTTACACTTACCCTAACCCTAAACCTAAACCTAAACCTAACCCTAACCCTTACCCTAACAATAACCCTGGCCCTAACCCTCAGCGTAACCCTTAACCTTACAATAACCCTAACCCTAACCTTACCCCTAACCCTAACCCTAACCCTTACCCAAACCCAAACTCTAACCCAAACTCTTACCCTTACCCTAACCCTAACCTTAAACCTAACACTAACCCTAACCCTAACCCTTACCCTTACCCTAATCCTAACCCTAAACCTAAACCTAAACCTAACCCTAAACCTTACCCTTACCTTAACCCTAACCTAAACCTAACCCTAACACCAACCCTAAACCTAACTCTAACACTAAACCTAACCCTAAAACTAACCCTTACCCTTAAGTAACCCTAATCCTAACACCTAACCCTAACCCTAACCCTAACCCTTACACATATCCTAACCCTAACCCTAACCCTAACACTTACCCTAACCCCTACCCTAACCCTAACCCTAACCCTTACCCTAACCCTAATCCAAACCCTAACCCTTAGCCTTACCCTAAACCTAACCCTAAACCTAACCCTAACCCTAACCCTTTTCCTTACCCAAAACCGATCCCTAACCCTAACCCTAACCCTAAAACTTACCCTTACCCTAAACCTAAACCTAACCCTTACCCTAAACCTAAACCTAACCCTTACCCTAAACCTCACCTAACCCTACCCTAACCCTTACCCTTATCCTAACCCTAAATCTAACCTTAACCCCAATGGTAACCCTAACCCTAACCCTTACCATTACCCTAACCCAAACCCTAAACCTAACGCGAACCCTAACCCTAACCCTAACCCTTAACCTTACCCTATCCCTAACCCAAACCCTAACCCTAACCCTAACCCTAACACCTAACCCTAACCCAAACCCTAACCCTTACCCTTACCCTAACCCTAACCCTAACCCTAACACTTACCCAAACCCTAAATCTAACCCTAACTCTTACCCTTACCCTAACCTTAACCCTAAGCTTAACCCCAACGGTAAACGTAACCCTAAACGTTACCCTAACCCTAACCCTAAACCTAAAAATTACCCTTACCCTAACACTAACCCTAACCCTAACGCTTATCCTAACTCTATCGCTAATACTAACCCTTAACTTAACACTAACACTAACCCTAACCCCTTTCCCTAACCCTTACCCTAACACTAACACTAACCCTAACCCCTAACCCTACCCCTAACCCTTACCCGTAACCTAACCCTAAACCTAAACCTAACCCTAACCTTTACCCTGACCCTAATCCTATCCATAATCCTTACTCTTACCCTAACCTTAAGCCTAACCCTTACCCTTACCCTAACCCTAACCCTAAGCCTAACCTTAAACCTAACCCTAACTCTAACCCTAACCCTTATCCTAACAATAACCCTGGCCCTAACCCTAACCCTAACCCTTACCCTTACCCTAACCCTAACCCTAACCATACCCCTAAACCTAAACCTAACCCTTACCCAAACGCAAACTCTAACCCAAACTCTTACCCTTACCGTAACCCTAACCTTAACCCTAACACTAAACCTAACCCTAACCCTTACCCTTACCCTAACCCTAACTCTAAACCTAACCCTAACCCTAACCCTAAACCTTACCCTTAACCTAACCCTAACCCTAAACCTAACCCTAACCCCAACCCTAAATCTAACACTAACACTAACCCTAACCCTAAACCTAACCCTTACCCTTAAGTAACCCTAATACTATCCCCTAACCCTAACCCTAAACTTACACTTATCCTAACCCTAACCCTAACCCTAACACTTACCCTAACCCCTACACTAATCCTAACCCTAACCCTAACCCTTACTCTAACCCTAATTCTAACCCTAACCCTTACCCTTACCCTAACCCTAAACCTAAGCCTAAACCTAACCCTAACCCTAACCCTTATCCTTACCCTAACCCTAAACCTAACCCTAATTCTAACCCTAACCCTAACCCCTACCCTTACCCTAAATTTAACCCTAACCCTAACCCTAAAACTTACCCTAACCCCACCCCTACCCTTATCCTAAACCTAACCTTAACCCTTACCCTTACCCTAAACGTAACCCTAAACTTAAACCCAACCCTAAACCTAACCCGAACCCTAACACTAAACCTTACACTTACCCTAACCCTAAACCTAACCCTAACGCTAAACCTAACCCTAACACTTACCTTTAGCCTAATCCTAAACATTATCCTAACCCTAACACTAACCATAACCCCTAACCCTAACCCTTAAACTAACCCTATCGCTAACCCTAACCCTATCCCTTACCCTAACCCGAACCTAACCCTTACCCTAACCCTAACCCTAACCCTAACCTTAACCCTAATGCTAACCCTAACCCTAACCCTTACCCTTACTCTAACCATAACCCTAAACCTAACCCTAACCCTAACCCTAACCCTAACCCTAATCCTATCCCCAACCCTTGCCCTTACTCTAACCATAATCCTAAACCTAACACTAACCCTAACCCTAACCCTAACCATTACATTTACCCTAAACCTAAACCGAACCCTAACCCTAAACCTAGCCCTAACCCGTAACCCTAACACTTACCCTTATCCTAACACTAACCCTAACCCTAACCCTAACACTTACCCTCACCCTAAACCTAACCCTAACCATAACCCTAACCCTTACCCTAACCCTAACTCTAACCCTAACCCTTACCCTTACTCTAATCTTAAACATAACCCTAACCCTAAAACTAACCCTTACTCTTACCCTAACCCTAACCCTAACCCCAACCCTAACCCTAAACCTTACCATTACACTAAACCTAACCCTAACCCTTCCCCTAACCATAACCTTAACACTAACCCTAAACCTTACACTTTCCTTAACCCTAACACTAACCCTTACCCTTACCCTAACCCTAACCCTAACCCCAACCCTAACCCTAACCTTACCCCTAACACTATCCCTAACCCTAACCCTTACCTTACCCTAACCCTAACCGCAAACCTAACCCTAAACCTTACCCTAACCCTAACCCTAACCCTAACCCTTACCCTTACCCGAACCCTAAACCTAACCCTAATTCTAACCCTAACCCTAACCCCTAACCTTACCCTAACTCTAACCCTAACCCTAATCCTAAACCTTACCCTTACCCTAACCCTACCCCTAACCCTTATCCTAAACCTAACCTTAACACTTACCCTTACCCTAACCGTAACCCTAACCTTAAACCCAACCCTAAACCTAACCCTAACCCTAACACTAAACCTTACACTTACCCTAACCCTAAACCTAACCCTAACGCTAACCCTAACCCTAACACTTAACTTTAGCCTAACCCTAAACATTACCGTAACCCTAACACTACTACCCATAACCCCTAACCCTAACCCTTAACCTAACACTAACGCTAACCCTAACCCTAACCCTAACCCTAACCCGAACCTAACCCTTACCCTAACCCTAACAATAACCCTAACCCTAAACCTAACCATAACCCTAACCCTAATCCTATCCCAAACCATTACCCTTACACTAACCCTAAGACTAAACCTAACACTAACCCTAACCCTAACCCTAACCATTACCTTTAACCTAAACCTTAACCTAACCCTAACCCTAGCCCTTACCTGTAACCCTAACACTTACCCTTATCCTAACCCTAACCCTAAACCTTACCCTTACACTAAACCTAACCCTAACCCTTACCCTAACCATAACCCTAACACTAACCCTAACCCTAACCTTAACCCTAACCCTTATCCTTACACTAACCCTAACCATAACCTTAACCCTAAACCTAACCCTAACCCTAAACCTAACACTTACCCTTACCCTAACCCTAAACCTAAACCTAACCGTAACCTTTACCCTGACCCTAACCCTAACCTTACCCCTAACACTAACCCTAACCTTACCCAAACCCAAATTCTAACCCAAACTCTTACCCTTACCCTAATCCTAACCGTAACCATAACACTAACCCTAAACCTAACCCTTACCCTTACCCTAACCCTAACCCTAAACCTAACCCTAAACCTTACCCTTAACTTAACCCTAACCCTAAACCTAACCCTAACACCAACCCTAAACCTAACTCTAACACTAACCCTAACCCTAAACCTAACCCTTACCCTTTAGTAACCCTAATCCTAACCCCTAACCCTAACCCTAACACTAACCCATACACTTACCCTAACCCTAACCCTAACCCTTACCCTTATCCTAACACTAACCCTAACCTTAACCCCAACGGTAACCCTAACCCTAACCCTTACCCTTACCCTAACCCAAACCCTAAACCTAACGCGAACCCTAACCCTAACCCTTACCCTTACCCTAACCCTAACCCTAAACCTAACCCTAACCCTAACCCTAACCCTAACACCTAACCCTAACCCAAACCCTAACCCTTGTCCTTACCCTAACCCTAACCATAACCCTAACACTTACCCAAACCCTAAACCTAAACCTAACCCTAACACTTATCCTAACCCTATCGCTAATACTAACCCTTAAATTAACCCTAACACTAACCCTAACCCCTAACCCTAACCCTTACCCTAACCCTAACACTAACCTAACCCATAACCCTAACCCTAACCCTTACCCTTACACTAACCCTAAACCTAAACCTAACCCTAACCTTTACCCTGACCCTAATCCTATCCATAATCCTTACTCTAACCCTAACCTTAAGCCTAACCCTTACCCTTACCCTAACCCTAACCCTAAGCCTAACCCTAAACCTAACCCTAAATCTAACCCTAACCCTTATCCTAAGAATAACCCTGGCCCTAAACCTAACCCTAACCCTTACCCTTACCCTAACCCTAACCCTAACCATACCCCTAAACTTAAACCTAACTCTTACCCAAACGCAAACTCTAACCCAAATTCTTACCCTTACCCTAACCCTAACCTTAACCCTAACACTAACCCTAACCCTAACCCTTACCCTTACCCTAACCCTAACTCTAAACCTCACCCTAACCCTAACCCTAAACCTTACCCTTAACCTAACCCTAACCTTAAACCTAAACCTAACCCCAACCCTAAATTTAACACTAACACTAACCCTAACCCTAAACCTCACCCTTACCCTTAAGTAACCCTAATCCTAACCCCTAATCCTAACCCTAAGCATTGCCCTAAACCTAACCCTAACCCTAACCCTTACACTTACCCTAACCCTAAACCTAAGCCTAACCCTAACCCTAACCCTAACACTTACCCTTACCATAACCCTAAACCTAAACCTAATCCTAACCCTAACCCTAACCCCTACCCTTACCCTAACCCGAAACCTAACCCTAACGCTAAACCTTACCTTACCCTAACCCTAACCCTAACCCTTACCCTAAACCTAACCTTAACCCTTACCCTTACCTTAATCGTAACCCTAAACTTAAACCCAACCCTAAACCTAACCCTAACCCTAACACTAAACCTTGCACTTACCCTAACCCTAAACCGAACCCTAACGCTAACCCTAACCCTAACACTTACCTTTAGCCTAACCCTAAAGATTACCCTAACCCTAACCCTAACACTAACCATAACCCCTAACCCTAACCATCAACCTAACCCTAATGCTAACCCTAACCCTAACCCTTACCCTAACCCGAACCTAACCCTTACCCTAACCCTAACGCTAACCCTAACCTTAACCCTAACGCTAACCCTAACCCTAACCCTTACCCTTACTCTAACCATAATACTAAACCTAACCCTAACCCTAACCCTAACCCTAACCCTAATCCTATCCCCAACCCTTACCCTTACACTAACCCTAAGCCTAAACCTAACACTAAACCTAACCCTAACCCTAACCATTACCTTTACCCTAAACCTAAACCTAAACCTAATCCTAACCCTAGCCCTAACCCGTACCCCTAACCATAACCCTAACACTTACCCTTATCCTAACCCTAACCCTAACCCTAACCCTTACACATACCCTCACTCTAACCCTAACCCTAACCATAACCCTAACCCTTACCCTAACCCTAACTCTAACCCTAACCCTTACCCTTACTCTAATCTTAAACATAACCCTAACCCTAAACCTAACCCTTACTCTTACCCTAACCCTAACCCTAACCCCAACCCTAACCCTAAACCTTACCCTTACACTAAACCTAACCCTAACCCTTACCCTAACCATAACCCTAACACTAACCCTAACCCTTACACTTTCCTTAACCCTAACACTAACCCTTACCCTAATCCTAACCCTAAACCTTACCGTTACCTTAACCCTAACCCTAATACTAACCCTATCCCTAAAGGTAACCTTAACCCTAACCCTTACCCTTACCGTAACCCTAACCCTAAACCTAACCCTAACCCTTACCCTTACCCCAACCCTAACCCTAACCTTAAAACTAACCGTAACCCTAACCCTAACCTTAACCCTAACCCTTATCCTTACATTAACCCTAACCATAACCCTAAACCTAAACCTAATCCTAACCCTAAACCTAACCCTTACCCTTTCCGTAACCCTAATCCTAAACCTAACCGTAACCCTTACCCTGACCCTAAACCTAACCATAATACTAACTCTAAACCTAACCTTAACCCTAACCCTTACCCTTACCCTAACCCTAACCCTAAACCTAACCCTAAACCTAACTCTAACACTAACCCTAACCCTTACCCTAACAAAAATCCTGGCCCTAACCATAACCCTAACCCTTACCCTTACCCTAACCCTAACCCTAACCTTACCCCTAACCCTAAAATTAAACCTAACCCTAACCCTAACCCGAAACCTTACCCTTACCCTAACCCCAACCCTAAACCTAACACTAACCTTAAACCTAACCCTAACCCTAACCCTTACCCTTATGCAACCCTAACCCCAAACCTAACCCTAATCCTAACCGTAACCCTAATCCTAACCCCTAACCCTAACCCTAACCCTAACCCTTACACTTATCCTGAACCAAACCCTAACACTAACACTTACCCTTACCCTAACCCCTATCATAACCGTGACCCTAACACTAACCCTAACCCTAACCCTTACCCTTACGCTAACCCTAACCCTAACCCTAACCTTAACCCTTACCCTAACCCTAATCCTAACCCGAACCTTAAGCCTAACCCTTATCCTTACCCGAACCCTAACCATAACCCTAACCCTAAACCTAACCCTAACCCTAAACCAAACCCTTACCCTTACCCTATCCGTAAACCTAAACCTAACCGTAAACCTTACCCTAACCCTAACCCTAACCATAACCCTAACCCTAAACCTAACCCTAACACTAACCCTAACCCTGACCCTAACAATAACGCCGGCCCTAACCCTAACCCTAACCCTTACCCTAACCCTAACCCTAACCTTCCCCCTAACCCTAATCCTAACTCTTACCCAAACCCAAACTCTAACCCAAACTCTTACCCTGACCCTAACCCTAAACTTAACCCTAACACTAACCCTAACCCTAACCCTTACCCTTACCCTAACCCTAACCCTAAACCTAGCCATAACCCGAACCCTAAACCTTACCCTTACCCAGACCCTAAACCCAAACCTACCCCTAAACCCAGCCCTAAACCTAACACTAACCCTAACCCTAACCCTAACCCTTACCGTTACGTAAAGCTAACCCCAAACCTAACCCTACCCCTAACCCTAACCCTTACACTTATCCTAACCTTAACCCTAACCCTAACACTTACCCTTACCCTAACGCGTACCCAAACCCTAACCCTAACCCTTCCCCTAACCCAAACCCTAACACTAACCCTAACCCTTACCCTTAATCTAAACCTAAACCTAACCCTTTCCCTAACCCTAAACCTAACCCTAACCCTAACCCTAACCCTAACCCAAACCCTAAAACTTACCCTTACCCTAAACCTAACCCTAACACTTACCCTAAACCTAACCCTAATCCTAAACCTAACCCTTACCCTTATCATAACCCTAACCCTAACATTAACCCCAACGCTAAACCTAACCCTTACCCTTACCCTAAACCTAACCCTAAGCCTAACAATAACCCTAACACTAACCCTTATCCTTAACCTAACCCAAACCCTAAACCTAACACGAACCCTAACCCTAAACCTAACCCTTACCCTTACCCTAACCCAAATCCTAAACCTAACGTGAACCCTAACCTTAAACCTAACCATTACTCTTACCCTAACCATAACACTAAACCTAACGCTAAACCTAACCCTAACCCTAACCCTTACCCTTACCCTAACCCTAACACTTACCCAAACCCTAAACCTAACCCTAACCCTTACTCTTACCCTACTCTAACCCTAACCTTAATCCCAACGCTAAACCTAACCCTAACCCTTACCCTAACCCTAACCCTAACCCTAACCCCAACCCTAAAACTTCCGCTTACAATAACTCTAACCCTAACCCTAACCCTAACACTTATCCTAACCCTAACCCTAACGCTAACCCTTTACCTAACCCAAACACTAACCCTAACCCCTAACCCTAACCCTTACCCTAACCCTAACACTAACCCTAACCCCTAACCCTAACCCTAACTCTAACCCCTAACCCTAACCCTAACCCTAACCTTAACCCTAACCCTAAACCTAATCCTAACCCTAACACTTACCCTTACCCTAACCCTAACCCTAACCCTAACCCTAACACTTACCCTAACCCTAACCCTAACCCTTACCCTAACCCTAACCCTAACCCTTACCCTAACCCTAATCCTTACCCTAACTCTAACCCTAACCCTTACCCTTAGCCTAATCCTAAACATAAACCTAACCCTAACCATAACCCTTACACTTACCCTAACCCTAACCTGAACCCCTAACCCTAACCCTAAACCTCATCATAACCCTAAACCTAACCCTTAATATAACCCTAAACCAAACCCTATCCCTAAACCTTACCCTAACCCTTACACTAACAATAACCCTCACCATAAACCTAATGCTAACCCTAACCCTTACCCTTACCCTTACCCTTACCCTAACCCTAAACCTAAATCTACACCTAACCCTAACCCTAACCTTAACCCTAACCCTAAACCTTACCCTTACCCTAACACTAAACCTAAACCGAACCCTAAACCTAACCCTAACCATAACCCTAACCCTAACCCATAATCCTAACTCTAACCCTAACCTTAACCCTAACCCCTACCCTTTCCCTAACCCTAACCATAACCATAACCCTAAACCTAACCCTAACACAAACCCTAACCCTTACCGTAACAATAACCCTGGCCCTAACCCTAAACCTAACCCTTACCCTTACCCTAACCCTAACCCTAAATTTACCCTAACCTTAACCCTAACCCTTACCCAAACCCAAACTCTAACCGAAACTCTTAACCTTACCCTATCCCTAACCTTAACCCTAACACTAACCCTAACCCTAACCCTTACCCTTACCCTAACCCTAACCCTAACCCTGAACCGAACCCTAACACTAACCCTAACCCTAAACCTTACCCTTACCCTAACCCTAAGCCTAAACCTAACCCTAATCCCAACCCTAACCATAATCCTAACTCTAACCCTAACCTTAACCCTAACGACTACCCTTACCCTAACCCTAACCCTAACCCTAACACTAACACTAACCCTAACCCTAACCATTACCCTTACGTAACCCTGAGCCCAAACCTAACCCTAACCCAAACCCAAACCCTAACCCCAACCCCTAACCCTTACACTTATTCTAACCCTAACCCTAATCCTAACCCTTACATTTAGCCTAACCCCT
>JANJXV010000168.1:410000-440866 GCA_024803745.1 Megascapheus bottae | reverse complement strand
AACCCTAACACCTAACCCTAACCCAAACCCTAACCCTTACCCTTACGCTAACCCTAACCCTAACCCTAACCCTAACACTTACCCAAACCCTAAACCTAACCCTAACCCTTACCCTTACCCTAACCCTAACCCTAAACTTTACCCCAACGGTAAACCGAACACTAAACGTTACCCTAACACTAACCCTAACCCTAACGCTTATCCTAACTCTATCGCTAATACTAACCCTTAACTTAACCCTAACACTAACCGTAACCCCTAACCCTAACCCTTACCCTAACACTAACACTAACCCTAACCCCTAACCCTAACCCTTACCCTTACCCTTATCCTAACCCTTATCCTAAACCTAACCCTAACCTTTACCCTGACTCTAATCCTATCCATAATCCTTACTAACCCTAACCTTAAGCCTAACCCTTACTCTTACCCTAACCCTAAGCCTAAGCCAAACCTTAAACCTAACCCTAACTCTAACCCTAACCCTTATCCTAACAATAACCCTGGCCCTAACCCTAACCCTAACCCTTACCCTTACCCTAACCCTAAGCCTAACCATACCCCTAAACCTAAACCTAACCCTTACCCAAATGCAAACTCTAACCCAAACTCTTACCCTTACCGTAACCCTAACCTTAACCCTAACACTACCCCTCACCCTAACCCTTACCCTTACCCTTACCCTAACCCTAAATCTAAACCTAACCCTAACCCTAACCCTAAACCTTACCCTTAACCTAACCCTAACAATAAACCTAACCCTAATCCCAACCCTAAATCTAACACTAACACTAACCCTAACCCTAACCCTAACCCTAACCCTTACCATAACCCTAACTCTAACCCTAACCTTTACCCTTACCCTAACCCTAAACCTAAGCCTAAAACTAACCCTAACCTTAACCCTTACCCTTACCTAACCCTAAACCTAACCCTAATCCTACCCCTAACCCTAACCACTACCCTTACCCTAACTCTAACCCTAACCCTAACCCTAAACCTTACCCTTACCCTAACCCTACCCCTAACCCTTATCCTAAACCTAACCTTAACCCTTACCCATACCCTAACCGTAATCCTAACCTTAAACCCAACCCTAAACCTAACCCTAACCCTAACACTAAACCTTACACTTACCCTAACCCTAAACCTAACCCTAACGCTAACCCTAACCCTAACACTTACCTTTAGCCTAACCCTAAACATTACCCTAGCCCTAACACTAACCATAACTCCTAACCCTAACCCTTAACCTAACCCTAACGCTAACCCTAACCCTAACCCTTACCCTAACCCGAACCTAACCCTTACCCTAAGCCTAAACCTAACCCTAACCCTAACCCTAACCCTTACCCTTATTCTAACCATAACCCTAAACGTAACCGTAAGCCTAACCCTAACCCTAATCCTAATCCTATCCCCAACCCTTACCCTAACCCTGACCTTAACCCTAACGCTAACCCTAACCCTAACCCTAACCCTTACCCTTATTCTAACCATAACCCTAAACGTAACCGTAAGCCTAACCCTAACCCTAATCCTAATCCTATCCCCAACCCTTACCCTTACACTAACCCTAAGCCTAAACCTAACACTAACCCTAACCCTAACCCTAACCATTACCTTTAACCTAAACCTAAACCTAACCCTAACCCTAACCCTAGCCCTAACCCGTAACCCTAACACTTACCCTTATCCTAACCCTAACCCTAACCCTAACCCTAACACTTACCCTCACCCTAAACCTAACCCTAACCATAACCCTAACCTTTACCCTAACCATAACCCTAACACTAACCCTAACCCTAACCTTAACCAACCCTTATCCTTACACTAGCCCTAACCATAACCTTAACCCTAAACCTAACCCTAACCCTAAACCTAACACTTACCCTTACCCTAACCCTAAACCTAAACCTAACCGTAACCTTTACCCTGACCCTAACCCTAACCTTACCCCTAACACTAACCCTAACCCTTACCCAAACCCAAACTCTAACCCAAACTCTTACCCTTACCCTAACCCTAAACTTAACCCTAACACTAACCCTAACCCTAACCCTTACCCTTACCCTAACCCTAAACGTAAACCTAAACCTAACCCTAAACCTTACCCTTAACTTAACCCTAACCCTAAACCTAACCCTAACACCAACCCTAAACCTAACTCTAACACTAACCCTAACCCTAAACCTAACCCTTACCCTTAAGTCACCCTAATCCTAACCCCTAACGCTAACCCTAACACTAACCCTTACACTTATCCTAACCCTAACCCTAACCCTAACACTTACCCTAACCCCTACCCTAACCCTAACCCTAGCCCTTACACTAACCCTAACCCTAACCCTAACCCTTTCCCTAAACCTAAACCTAACCCTAACCCTAACCCTAACCCTAACACTTATCCTAACCCTAACCCTAACGCTAACCCTTTACCTAACACAAACACTAACCCTAACCCCTAACCCTAACCCTTACCCTAACCCTAACACTAACCCTAACCCCTAACCCTAACCCTAACCCTAACACTAACCCTAACCCCTAACCCTAACCCTAACACTTACCCAAACCCTAAACCTAACCCTAACCCTTACCTTTACCCTACTCTAACCCTAAACTTAATCCCAACGCTAAACCTAACCCTAATCCTTACCCTAACCCTAACTCTAACCCTAACCCCAACCCTAAAACTTACGCTTACAATAACTGTAACCCTAACCCTAACCCTAACACTTATCCTAACCCTAACCCTAACGCTAACCCTTTACCTAACCCAAACACTAACCCTAACCCCTAACCCTAACCCTTACCCTACTCTAACACTAACCCTAACCCCTAACCCTAACCCTAACCCTAACCCCTAACCCTAACCCTAACCCTAACCTTAACCCTAACCCTAAACCTAATCCTAACCCTAACACTTACCCTTACCCTAACCCTAACCCTAACCCTAACACTTACGCTAACCCTAACCCTAACCCTTACCCTAACCCTAATCCTTACCCTAACTCTAACCCTAAACCTTACCCTTAGCCTAATCCTAAACATAAACCTAACCCTAACCATAACCCTTACACTTACCCTAACCCTAACCTGAACCCCTAACCCTAACCCTAAACCTCACCATAACCCTAAACCTAACCCTTAATATAACCCTAACCCTAACCCTATCCCTAAACCTTACCCTAACCCTTACCCTAACCATAACCCTCACCATAAACCTAACGCTAACCCTAACCCTTACCCTTACCCTTACCCTTACCCTAACCCTAAACCTAAATCTACACCTAACCCTAACCCTAACCTTAACCCTAACCCTAAACCTTACCCTTACCCTAACACTAAACCTAAACCTAACCCTAAACCTAACCCTAACCCTAACCCTAACCCTAACCCATAATCCTAACTCTAACCCTAACCTTAACCCTAACCCCTACCCTTACCCTAACCCTAACCCTAACCCTAACCATAACCCTAAACCTAACCCTAACACAAACCCTAACCCTTACCGTAACAATAACACTGGCCCTAACCCTAACCCTAACCCTTACCCTTACCCTAACCCTAACCCTAAATTTACCCTAACCCTAACCCTAACCCTTACCCAAACCCAAACTCTAACCCAAACTCTTAACCTTACCCTATCCCTAACCTTAACCCTAACACTAACCCTAACCCTAACCCTTACCCTTACCCTAACCCTAACCCTAAACCGAACCCTAACACTAACCCTAACCCTAAACCTTACCTTTACCCTAACCCTAAGCCTAAACCTAACCCTAATCCCAACCCTAACCATAATCCTAACTCTAACCCTAACCTTAACCCTAACGCCTACCCTTACCCTAACCCTAACCCTAACCCTAACACTAACACTAACCCTAACCCTAACAATTACCCTTACGTAAACCTGAGCCCAAACCTAACCCTAACCCAAACCCTAACCCTAACCCCAACCCCTAACCCTTACACTTATTTTAACACTAACCCTAATCCTAACCCTTACATTTAGCCTAACCCCTACCCTAACCCTAACCCTAACCCTTACACCAACCCTTACCTTAACCCTAACCCTTACCCTAACCCTAAACCTAAACCTAACCCTAACCCTAAGCCTAACCCTTACCCTTACCCTAAACCTAACCCTAACCCTAACCCTAACCCTAACCTTAAAACTTACCCTTACCCTAAACCTAACCGTAACCTTAACCCCAACGCTAAACCTGACCCTAACCATTCCCCTAAACCTAACCCTAACCCTAACCCTAACACTAACCCTAACACTAACCATAACCCTAAACCTAACCTTAACCCTAAACCTTACCCTTACCCTTACCCTAACACTAACCCTAAACCAAAACCTAACCCTTATACTTACCCTAACCCTAACCTTAACCTTAACATTAACCTTAACCCTAACCCTAACCCTAACCTTAACCCTAACCCTTATTCTTACACTAACCCTAAGCATAATCTTAACCATAAACCTAACCCTAACCCTAAACCTAACACTTACCCTTACCCTAACCCTAAACCTAAACCTAAACGTAACCTTTACCCTGACCCTAACCCTATCCATAATCCTAACTCTAACCCTAACCTTAACCCTAACCCTAAGCCTAACCCTAACCCTAAGCCTAACCCTAACCCTAAACCTAACCCTAACTCTAACCCTAACCCTTACCCTAACAATAACCCTGGCCCTAAACCTAACCCTAACCCTTACCCTTACCATAACCTATCCCTAACCTTACCCCTAACCCTAACCCTAACCCTTACAGGAACCCAAACTCTAACCCAAACTCTTAACCTTACCCTAACCCTAACCTTAACCCTAACACTAACCCTAACCATAACCCTTCCCCTTACCCTAACCCTAACCCTAAAACTAAACCTAACCTTAACCTTACCCTTACCTTAACCGTAACCCTAAACCTAACCCTAACATGAACCCTAAACCTAACCCTAACACTAACCCTAACCCTAAACCTAACCTTAACCCTAACCCTAACCCTAACCCTAACCTTACCCCTAACCCTTATCCTTACACTAACCCTAACCATAACCTTAACCCTAAACCTAACCCTAACCCTAAACCTAACACTTACCCTTACACTAACTCTAAACCTAAACCTAACCGTAACCTTTACCCTGACCCTAACCCTATCTATAATCCTAACTCTAACCCTAACCTTAACCCTAACCCTTACACTTACCCTAACCCTAACCCTAAACCTAAACCTAACCCTAACTGTAACCCTAACCATTACCCTAACAATAACTCCTGCCCTAACCCTAACCCTAACCCTTACCATTACCCTAACCCTAAACCTAAACTTACCCCTAACCCTAACCCTAACTCTTACCCAAACCCAAACTCTAACCCAAACTCTTACCTTACCCTAACCCTAAACTTAACCCTAACACTAACCCTAACCCTAACCCTTACCCTTACCCTAACCCTAACCCTAAACCTAAACCTAAACCTAACCCTAAACCTTACCCTTACCTTAACCCTAACCTAAACCTAACCCTAACACCAACCCTAAACCTAACTCTAATACTAATCCTAACCCTAAAACTAACCCTTAACCTTAAGTAACCCCAATCCTAACCCTTAACCCTAACCCTAACCCTTACACTTATCCTAACCCTAACCCTAGCACTTACCCTAACCCCTACCCTAACCCTAACCCTAACCCTTACCCTAACCCTAACCCTAACCCTTACCCTTATCCTAAACCTAAACCTAACCCTAACCCTAACCCTAACCCTAACCCTTTCCCTTACCCAAAACCGATCCCTAACCCTAACCGTAACCCTAAAACTTACCCTTACTCTAAACCTAACCTAACCCTACCCTAACCCTTACCCTTATCCTAACCCTAAATCTAAACTTAACCCCAATGGTAACCCTAACCCTAACCCTTACCCTTACCCTAACCCAAACCCTAAACCCAACGCGAACCCTAACCCTAACCCTAACCCTTAACCTTACACTAACCCTAACCCTAAACCTAACCCTAACCCTAACCCTAACCCTAACACCTAACCCTAACCCAAACCCTAACCCTTACCCTTACGCTAACCCTAACCCTAACCCTAACCCTAACACTTACCCAAACCCTAAACCTAACCCTAACCCTTACCCTTACCCTAACCCTAACCCTAAACTTTACCCCAACGGTAAACCGAACACTAAACGTTACCCTAACACTAACCCTAACCCTAACCCTTATCCTAACTCTATCGCTAATACTAACCCTTAACTTAACCCTAACACTAACCGTAACCCCTAACCCTAACCCTTACCCTAACCCTAACACTAACCCTAACCCCTAACCCTAACCCTTACCCTTACCCTTATCCTAACCCTTATCCTAAACCTAACCCTAACCTTTACCCTGACTCTAATCCTATCCATAATCCTTACTAACCCTAACCTTAAGCCTAACCCTTACTCTTACCCTAACCCTAAGCCTAAGCCAAACCTTAAACCTAACACTAACTCTAACCCTAACCCTTATCCTAACAATAACCCTGGCCCTAACCCTAACCCTAACCCTTACCCTTACCCTAACCCTAACCCTAACCATACCCCTAAACCTAAACCTAACCCTTACCCAAACGCAAACTCTAACCCAAACTCTTACCCTTACCGTAACCCTAACTTTAACCCTAACACTAACCCTAACCCTAACCCTTACCCTTACCCTAACCCTAACTCTTAAACCTAACCCTAACCCTAACCCTAAACCTTACCCTTAACCTAACCCTAACAATAAACCTAACCCTAATCCCAACCATAAATCTAACACTAACACTAACCCTAACCCTAACCCTAACCCTTACCATAACCCTAACTCTAACCCTAACCTTTACCCTTACCCTAAACCTAAGCCTAAAACTAACCATAACCTTAACCCTTACCCTTACCCTAACCCTAAACCTAACCCTAATCCTACCCCTAACCCTAACCACTACCCTTACCCTAACTCTAACCCTAACCCTAACCCTAAACCTTACCCTTACCCTAACCCTACCCCTAACCCTTATCCTAAACCTAACCTTAACCCTTACCCTTACCCTAACCGTAATCGTAACCTTAAACCCAACCCTAAACCTAACCCTAACCCTAACACTAAACCTTACACTTACCCTAACCCTAAACCTAACCCTAACGCTAACCCTAACCCTAACACTTACCTTTAGCCTAACCCTAAACATTACCCTAACCCTAGCACTAACCATAACCCCTAAACCTAACCCTTAACCTAACCCTAACCCTAACCCTAAACCTAACCCTTACCCTAACCCGAACCTAACCCTTACCCTAACCCTAAACCTAACCCTAACCCTAACCTTAACCCTAACGCTAACCGTAACCCTAACCATAACCCTTACCCTTATTCTAACCATAACCCTAAATGTAACCGTAGCCCTAACCCTAATCCTAATCCTAATCCTATCCGCAACCCTTACCATTACCTTTACCCTAAACCTAAACCTAAACCTAACCCTAACCCTAACCCTAGCCCTAACCCATAATCCTAACACTTATCCTTATCCTAACCCTAAACCTAACCCTAACCCTAACACTTACCCTCACCCAAAACCTAACCCTAACCATAACCCTAACCCTTACCCTAACCCTAACTCTAACCCTAACCCTTACCCTTACTCTAAACTTAAACATAAACCTAACCCTAAACCTAACCCTTACTCTTACCCTAATACTAACCCTAACCCTAACCCTAAACCTTACCCTTACACTAAACCTAACCCTAACCCTTACCCTAACCATAAACCTAACACTAACCCTAACCCTAACCTTAACCCTAACCCTTATCCTTACACTAACCCTAACCATAACCTTAACCGTAAACATAATCCTAACCCTAAACCTAACACTTACCCTTAACCTAACCCTAAACCTAAACCTAACCGTAACCTTTACCCTGACCCTAACCCTAACCTTACCCCTAACACTAACCCTAATCCTTACCCAAACCCAAACTCTAACCCAAACTCTTACCCTTACCCTAAACCTAAACTTAACAATAACACTAACCCTAACCCTAACCCTTACCCTTACCCTAACCCTAACCCTAAATCTAAACCTAACCCAAAACCTTAAACTTAACTTAACCCTAACCCTAAACCTAACCCTAACACAAACCCTAAACCTAACTCTAACACTAAACCTAACCCGAAACCTAAACCTTACCCTTAAGTCACCCTAATCCTAACCCCTAACGCTAACCCTAACACTAACCCTTACACTTATCCTAACCCTAATCCTAACCCTAACACTTACCCTAACCCCTACCCTAACCCTAACCCTCACCCTTACCCTAACCCTAACCCTAACCCTTACCCTTACCTAAACCTAAACCTAACCCTAACCCTAACCCTTACCCTTACCCTAACCCTAACCCTAAACCTAACCCTAACCCTAACCCTTACCCTTACCCTAACCCTAACGCTAACCCTAAACCTAACCCTAACCCTAACCTTAACCCTAACCCTAACCCTAACACTTACCCAAACCCTAACCCTAATCCTAACCCTAACCAAACCCTAACCCTTGCCCTTACCCTAACCCTAACCCTAACCCTAACACTTACCCAAACCCTAAACCTAACCCTAACCCTAACCCTTATCCTAACCCTATCGCTAATACTAACCATTAACTTAACCCTAACACTAACCCTAACCCCTAACCCTAACCCTTACCCTAACCCTAATACTAACCCTAACCCCTAACCCTAACCCTAACCCTTACCCTTACCCTAACCCTAAACCTAACCCTAATCCTAACCCTAACCCTAACCCCTACCCTTACCCTAACCCTAAACCTAACCCTAAACCTAAACCTTACCCTTACCCTAACCCTAACCCTAACCCTTACCCTAAACCTAACCTTAACACTTACCCTTACCCTAACCGTAACCATAAACTTAAACCCAACCCTAAACCTAACCCTAACCCTAACACTAAACCTTACACTTACCCTAACCCTAAACCTAACCCTAACGCTAACCCTAACCATAACACTTACCTTTAGCCTAACCCTAAACATTACCCTAACCCTAACCCTAACACTAACCAGAACCCCTAACCCTAACCCTTAACCTAACCCTAACCCTAACCCTAACCCTAACCTTAACCCTAACGCTAATCCTAACCCTAACCCTTACCCTTACTCTAACCATAACCCTAAACCTAACCCTAACCCTAACCCTAACCCTAAACCTATCCCCAACCCTTACCCTTACACTAACCCTAAGCCTAAACCTATCCCTAACCCTAACCCTAACCCTAACCAATACCTTTACCCTAAACCTAAACCTAACCCTAAACCTAACCTAGCCCTAACCCGTACCCCTAACCCTAACCCTAACCGTTACCCTTATTCTAACCCTAACCCTAACCCTAACACTTACCCTAAACTCGAACCCTAACCCTAACAATAACACTAACCCTTACCCTAACCCTAACTCTAACCCTAACCCTTACCCTTACTCTAATCTTAAACATAAACCTAACCCTAAACCTAACCCTTACTCTTACCCTAACCCTAACCCTAACCCCAACCCTAACCCTAAACCTTACCCTTACACTAAACCTAACCCTAACCTTACCCTAACCGTAACCCTAACACTAACCTTAACCCTTACACTTTCCTTAACCCTAACACTAACCCTTACCCTTACCCTAATCCTAACCCTAAACCTTACCCTTACCTTAAACCTAACCCTAATACTAACCCTATCCCTAAACCTAACCTTAACCCTAACCCTTACCCTTGCCTTACCATAACCCTAAAACTAACCCTAACCCTTACCCTAACCCTAACCGTAGCCTTAACCTTAACCATAACCCTAACCCTAACCTTAACCCTAACCCTTATCCTTACACTAACCCTAACCATAAACCTAAACCTAAACCTAATCCTAACACTAAACCTAACCCTTACGGTTACCGTAACCCTAAACCTAAACCTAACCGTAACCCTTACCCTGACCATAAACCTAACCATAATACTAACTCTAACCCTAACCTTAACCTAACCCTTACCCTTACCCTAACCCTAACCCTAAAACTAACCAAAAAAACCTAACTCTAACACTAACCCTAACCCTTACCCTAACAATAACCCTGGCCCTAACCCTAACCCTAACCCTTATCCTTACCCTAACCATAACCCTAAAATTACCCCTAACCCTAAAATTAAACCTAACCCTAACCCTAACCCTAAACCTTCCCCTTCCCCTAACCCCAACCCTAAACCTAACACTAACCTTAACCCTAACTCTAAACCTAAACCTTACCCTTAAGCAACCCTAACCCCAAACCTAACCCTAACCCTAACCGTAACCCTAATCCTAACCCCTAACCCTAACCCTAACCCTAACCCTTACACTTATCCTAAACCTACCCCTAACCCTAACACTTACCCTTACCCTAACCCCTATCCTAACCGTGACCCTAACCCTAACCCTAACCCTAACCCTTACCCTTACCCTTACCCTAACCGTAACCATAAACCTAACCTTAACCCTAACCCTAACCCTAATCCTAACCCGAACCTTAACCCTAACCCTCATCCTTACCCTATCCCTAACCATAACCCTAACCCTAAACCTACCCATAACCCTAAACCAAACCCTTACCATTACCCTATCGGTAAACCTAAACCTAACCGTAACCCTTACCCTGACCCTAACCCTAACCATAACCCTAACCCTAAACCTAACCCTAACACTAACCCTAACCCTGACCCTAACAATAACGCCGGCCCTAACCCTAACCCTTACCCTTACCCTAACCCTAACCCTAACCTTACCCCTAACCCTAAACCTAACTCTTACCCAAACCCAAACTCTAACCCAAACTCTTACCCTTACCCTAACCCTAAACTTAACCCTAACACTAACCCTAACCCTAACCCTTACCCTTACCCTAACCCTAACCCTAACCCTAAACCTAACCCTAACCCTAACACTAAACCTTACCCTGACCCTAACCCTAAACCTAAACCTAACCCTAACCCCAACAATAAAACTAACACTAACCCTAACCCTAAACCTAAAACTTACCCTTACGTAAAGCTAACCCCAAACTTAAACCTAAACCTAACCCTAACACTTTCACTTACCCTAACCCTAACCTAACACTTACCCTTACCCTAACGCGTACCCTAACCCTAACCCTAACCCTTACCCTAAACCTAACCCTAACACTAACCCTAACCCTTACCCTTAACCTAAACCTAACCCTAACCCTTTCCCTTAACCTAAACCTAACCCTAACCCTAACACTAACCCAAACCCTAAAACTTACCCTTACCCTAAACCTAACCCTAACCCTTACCCTAACCCTAACCCTAACCCTAACCCTAACCCTAACACTAACCCTTACACTTATCCTAACCCTAATCCTAACCCTAACACTTACCCTAACCCCTACCCTAACCCTAACCCTCACCCTTACCCTAACCCTAACCCTAACCCTTACCCTTACCTAAACCTAAACCTAACCCTAACCCTAACCCTTACCCTTACCCTAACCCTAACCCTAAACCTAACCCTAACCCTAACCCTTACCCTTACCCTAACCCTAACGCTAACCCTAAACCTAACCCTAACCCTAACCTTAACCCTAACCCTAACCCTAACACTTACCCAAACCCTAACCCTAATCCTAACCCTAACCAAACCCTAACCCTTGCCCTTACCCTAACCCTAACCCTAACCCTAACACTTACCCAAACCCTAAACCTAACCCTAACCCTAACCCTTATCCTAACCCTATCGCTAATACTAACCATTAACTTAACCCTAACACTAACCCTAACCCCTAACCCTAACCCTTACCCTAACCCTAATACTAACCCTAACCCCTAACCCTAACCCTAACCCTTACCCTTACCCTAACCCTAAACCTAACCCTAAACCTAAACCTTACCCTTACCCTAACCCTAACCCAAACCCTTACCCTAAACCTAACCTTAACACTTACCCTTACCCTAACCGTAACCATAAACTTAAACCCAACCCTAAACCTAACCCTAACCCTAACACTAAACCTTACACTTACCCTAACCCTAAACCTAACCCTAACGCTAACCCTAACCATAACACTTACCTTTAGCCTAACCCTAAACATTACCCTAACCCTAACCCTAACACTAACCAGAACCCCTAACCCTAACCCTTAACCTAACCCTAACCCTAACCCTAACCCTAACCTTAACCCTAACGCTAATCCTAACCCTAACCCTTACCCTTACTCTAACCATAACCCTAAACCTAACCCTAACCCTAACCCTAACCCTAAACCTATCCCCAACCCTTACCCTTACACTAACCCTAAGCCTAAACCTATCCCTAACCCTAACCCTAACCCTAACCAATACCTTTACCCTAAACCTAAACCTAACCCTAAACCTAACCTAGCCCTAACCCGTACCCCTAACCCTAACCCTAACCGTTACCCTTATTCTAACCCTAACCCTAACCCTAACACTTACCCTAAACTCGAACCCTAACCCTAACAATAACACTAACCCTTACCCTAACCCTAACTCTAACCCTAACCCTTACCCTTACTCTAATCTTAAACATAAACCTAACCCTAAACCTAACCCTTACTCTTACCCTAACCCTAACCCTAACCCCAACCCTAACCCTAAACCTTACCCTTACACTAAACCTAACCCTAACCTTACCCTAACCGTAACCCTAACACTAACCTTAACCCTTACACTTTCCTTAACCCTAACACTAACCCTTACCCTTACCCTAATCCTAACCCTAAACCTTACCCTTACCTTAAACCTAACCCTAATACTAACCCTATCCCTAAACCTAACCTTAACCCTAACCCTTACCCTTGCCTTACCATAACCCTAAAACTAACCCTAACCCTTACCCTAACCCTAACCGTAGCCTTAACCTTAACCATAACCCTAACCCTAACCTTAACCCTAACCCTTATCCTTACACTAACCCTAACCATAAACCTAAACCTAAACCTAATCCTAACACTAAACCTAACCCTTACGGTTACCGTAACCCTAAACCTAAACCTAACCGTAACCCTTACCCTGACCATAAACCTAACCATAATACTAACTCTAACCCTAACCTTAACCTAACCCTTACCCTTACCCTAACCCTAACCCTAAAACTAACCAAAAAAACCTAACTCTAACACTAACCCTAACCCTTACCCTAACAATAACCCTGGCCCTAACCCTAACCCTAACCCTTATCCTTACCCTAACCATAACCCTAAAATTACCCCTAACCCTAAAATTAAACCTAACCCTAACCCTAACCCTAAACCTTCCCCTTCCCCTAACCCCAACCCTAAACCTAACACTAACCTTAACCCTAACTCTAAACCTAACCCTTACCCTTAAGCAACCCTAACCCCAAACCTAACCCTAACCCTAACCGTAACCCTAATCCTAACCCCTAACCCTAACCCTAACCCTAACCCTTACACTTATCCTAAACCTACCCCTAACCCTAACACTTACCCTTACCCTAACCCCTATCCTAACCGTGACCCTAACCCTAACCCTAACCCTAACCCTTACCCTTACCCTTACCCTAACCGTAACCATAAACCTAACCTTAACCCTAACCCTAACCCTAATCCTAACCCGAACCTTAACCCTAACCCTCATCCTTACCCTATCCCTAACCATAACCCTAACCCTAAACCTACCCATAACCCTAAACCAAACCCTTACCATTACCCTATCGGTAAACCTAAACCTAACCGTAACCCTTACCCTGACCCTAACCCTAACCATAACCCTAACCCTAAACCTAACCCTAACACTAACCCTAACCCTGACCCTAACAATAACGCCGGCCCTAACCCTAACCCTTACCCTTACCCTAACCCTAACCCTAACCTTACCCCTAACCCTAAACCTAACTCTTACCCAAACCCAAACTCTAACCCAAACTCTTACCCTTACCCTAACCCTAAACTTAACCCTAACACTAACCCTAACCCTAACCCTTACCCTTACCCTAACCCTAACCCTAACCCTAAACCTAACCCTAACCCTAACACTAAACCTTACCCTGACCCTAACCCTAAACCTAAACCTAACCCTAACCCCAACAATAAAACTAACACTAACCCTAACCCTAACCCTAAAACTTACCCTTACGTAAAGCTAACCCCAAACTTAAACCTAAACCTAACCCTAACACTTTCACTTACCCTAACCCTAACCTAACACTTACCCTTACCCTAACGCGTACCCTAACCCTAACCCTAACCCTTACCCTAAACCTAACCCTAACACTAACCCTAACCCTTACCCTTAACCTAAACCTAACCCTAACCCTTTCCCTTAACCTAAACCTAACCCTAACCCTAACACTAACCCAAACCCTAAAACTTACCCTTACCCTAAACCTAACCCTAACCCTTACCCTAAACCTAACCCTAAGCCTAACAATAACCCTAACACTAACCCTTATCCTTACCCTAACCCAAACCCTAAACCTAACAGGAACCCTAACCCTAAACCTAACACTTACCCTTACCCTAACCCAAACCCTAAACCTAACGCGAACCCTAACCCTAAACCTAACCATTTCCAGTACCCTAACCATAACCCTAAACCTAACGCTAAACCTACCCCTAACCCTAACCCTTAACCTTACCCTAACCCTAACCCTAACCCTAACCCTAACACTTACCGAAACCGTAAACCTAACCCTAACCCTTACCCTTACCCTATTCTAACCCTAACCTTAACCCCAACGCTAAACCTAACCCTAACCCTTACCCTAACCCTAACCCTAACCCTAACCCCAACCCTAAAACTTACACTTACAATAACTCTAACCCTAACCCTAACCCTAACACTTATCCTAACCCTAACCCTAACCCTAACCCTTTACCTAACCCAAACACTAACCCTAACCCCTAACTCTAACCCTTACCCTAACCCTAACACTAACCCTAACCCTAATCCTAACCCTAACCCTAACCCCTAACCCTAACCCTAGCCCTAACTTTAACCTTAACCCTAAGCCTAATCCTAACAATAACACTTACCCTTACCCTAACCCTAACCCTAACCCTAACCCTAACCCTTACCCTAACCCTAACTCTAACCCTTACCCTAACCCTAACCCTTACCCTAACCCTAATCCTTACCCTAACTCTAACCCTAACACTAACCCTTACCCTTTCCATAACCCTAACCCAAACCCTAACCCTTACCCTTACCCTAACCCTAACCCTAAACCTAACCCTAACCCTACCCCCAAATTTAACCCTAACCCTAACCCTAACCTTACCCTTAAACTATCCCTAACCCTAAAACTTACACTTACCCTAAACCTAACCCTAACCCTTACCCTAAACCTAACCATAACCCTAACCCTAAACTTTACCCTTACCTTAACTCTAACCCTAACCCTAACCCTTACCCCTACCCTAACGCTAAACCTTACCCTAACCCTAACCCTACCCCTAACACATACCCTTAACCTAACCCTAACCCTAACCCCAACCGTAAACCTAACCCTACCCTAAACTTAACACTTACCCTTACCCTAACCCTAAACCTAAACCTAACCCAAACCCTTACCCTTACTGTAACCCTAATCTAAATCCTTACCCTTACCCTAAAACTAAACCTAACACTAATCCTAACCCTAACCCTTACCCTAACCCTAAATCTAAACATAATACTAAACCTAACCCTAACCCTAACCCTAACACTTACCCTAATCCTAACGCTAAACCTAACCATAACCCTAAACCTTACCCGAACCCTAACCCTAACCCTTACCCTACAACAAACCTTAACACTAAACCTAACCCTTACCCTTACCCTAAAGCTAACACTGACCCTAACCCTCACCCTTACCCTAACCGTAACCCTTAAACCCAACCCTAAACCTAAACCTAACCCTAACACTAACTTTTACCCTTACCCTAATCCTAACCCTAACACTAAACCTAACCCTAATCCTAATCTTAACCCTAACCCTAACCCCTTACCCTAACTCTAACCCTAACCCTGACACTAACCCTAACCCTAAACCTAACCTTAACCCCAACACTAAACCTAACCCTAACCCTAACAGTAACCCTTAGTCTTACCCTAACCCTAAACCTAAATTTAACCCTAAACCTAACCCTAACACTAACCTTTACCCTTACCCTAATCCTAACCCTAACACTAAACCTAACCCTAATCCTAATATTAACCCTAACCCTAACCCTAACCCTAACCCTAACCCTAACCCTAAACCTAACCCTAACCCTAACCTTAACCCTAACCTTCCCCTTACCCTATCCCTAACCCTAAAACTTACACTTACCCTAAACCTAAACCTAACCCTTACCCTAAACCTAACCCTAAACCTAACCCTAACCTTTACCCTTACCTTAACTCTAACCCTAAACCTAACCTTTAGCCTTACCCTAACGCTAACCCTTACCCTAACCCTAAACCTAACCCTAACACATACCCTTACCATAACCCTAACCATAACCCTAACCGTAAACCTAACCCTACCCTAAACTTAACCCTTACCCTTACCCTAAGCCTAACCCTAAACCTGAGCCTAACCCTTACCCTTACCCTAACCATAACCCTAACTCTAACCCTAAACCTAACCCTTACGCTTACCCTAACACTAACCCTAACCCTAACCATAACCCTTACCCTTACCCTAACCCTATCCCTAAACCTAACCATAACCCTAAATCTAACCCTATCCCTAACCCTAACCCTAAACCTAACCCTATCCTAACCCTAATCCTTACCCTTACCCTAATCCTAACCCTAACCCTAAACCTAACCCCAACCCTAATCTTAACCCTAACCCCTTACCCTAAATCTAACCCTTACCCTTACCCTAACACTTACCCTAACCCTAACCCTAATCCTAACCCTAACCCTTACCCTTATCCTAACCCTAACCTTAACCCTAACACTTACCATTACCCTAACCCCTACCCTAAACCTAAGCCTAACCTTAAACCATAACCTAACCCTAAACCTAATCCTAACTTACCCTTACCCTTACCCTAACTCTAAACCTAACCCTCACCCTAACCCTTACCCTTACCCTAACTCTAACCCTAACACTAACCCCAAAACTAACCCTAACCCTAACCTTAGCCCCAACATTAAACCTATCCCTAACCCTAACCATAACCCTTACCCTTACCCTAACCCTAAACCTAAACTTAACCCTAACTCTAACCCTAACACTAACCCTTACCCTAACCCTAACCCTAATCCCAACCCTAACCATTACCCTTACCCTAAACCTAACCCTAACCCTAAGCCTAACCCTAAGCCTAACCTTAACCCTAACCCTTACCCTTACCCTAACCCTAAACCTAACCCTAAACCTAACCCTACCCTAACCTTAATCCTAACCCTAACCCTAACTCTTTCACTTACCTTAACCCTAACCCTAAACCTAACACTACCCCTAACACTAACCCTAACCCTTACCCTTACCCTAAACCTAACCCTAAACCTAAGCCTCACCCTAACCCTAACCTCTAACCCTAACCCTAAACCTAAACCTAATCCTTATCTTTATCCTAAAGCTAATCGTAACATTAACACTTCCGCCTATCCTAACCCCTACCCTAACCCTAACCCTAAACCTAACACTTACCATAACCCCAACCCTAACCCTAACCCTTACCCTAACCCTAACTCTAACCCTTAACCCTAACCCTCCCCCTAACCCTTACGCTTACCCTAACACTAACCCTAACCCTAAACCTAACCCTAACCCTAACCCTAACGCATACCCTTACCCTAACCCTAACCCTAACCGTAACCCTAACCCTAACCCTAACCCTTACCCTCACCCTAATCCTTACCCTTACCCTTACCTAACCCTAACCCTAACCCTAACCTTAACCCCAACCCTAAACCTAATCCTAACCCTAACCCTTACCCTTACCCTAACCCTAACCCTAAACCTAACCCTAACCCTACTCTTACCCTAACCCTAACCCTAACCCTAACCCTTACCCTTACCCTCACCCTAACCCTAATCTTAACCCTAACACTAACCCTAACCCTAACCCTTATCCTTACCCAAACCCTAACCATAACCCTATCCCTAAACCTAACCCTAACCCTAACCCTAACCCTTAACCTTACCCTAACCCTAACCCAAAACCTAACCCTAAACCTTACCCTTACCCTAACCATAAACCTAACCCTAAACCTAACCCTTACCCTTACCCTAACCCTAACCCTAAACCTAACCCTTACTCTTACCCTAACCCTTACGCTTACCCTAACCGTAACCCTAACCTTAAACCTAAATCTAAACCTAACCCTAACACTAACACTAACATTTACCCTTACCCTAAACCTAACCCTAACTCTAACGCTAACCCTAACCCTAACACTTACCCTTAGCCTAACCCTAAACATTACCCTAACCCTAACCCTAACCCTAACCCTAACCACTAACCCTAACACTTAACCTAAACCTAAACCTAACCCTAACCCTAAACCTTACACTTACCCTAACCTAACTCTAAACCTAACCCTAACCATAACCCTAACCTTAAGCCTTACGCTAACCCTAACCCTAACCCTAACCCTTACCCTTACCCTAACCATAACCTAAACCTAACCCTAACCCTAACCTTAACCCTAACCCTAATCCTATCCCTAACCCTTACACTTACCCTAACCCTAACCCTAAACCTAACACTAACCCTAACCCTAACCCTAACCATTACCTTTACCCCAACCTTAAACCTAACCCTAACACTAACCCTAACCCTAACCCGTAACCTGAACCCAAACCCTAACCGTAACCCTAACCCTTACCCTTACCCTTATCCTAACCCTAACCCTAACCCTAACCCTAACCCTAACCCTAATACTTACCCTTACCCTAACCCTAACCCTAACCATAATCCTAAACCTTAAGCTAACCCTAACTCTAACCCTAACCCTTACCCTAATCTTAACCCTAACCCTAACCCTTACCCTTACCCTAACCCTAACCCTAACCCTAACCCCAACCCTAACCCTAACTCTAACTCTAACATTTATCCTTACCCTAACGCTAACCCTAAACCTAACCCTAACCCTTATCCTTACCCTAACCCTAAACCTAACCCTAACCCTAACTTTAACGCTAAACCTTAACCTTACCATAACCCTAAGCGTAAACCTAACCCTAATCCTAACACTTAACCTAACCCTAACCTTATCCCTAACACATAACCTTACCCTATCCCTAACCCTAACCCTAACCGTAACCCTAAACCCAACCCTAATTCTAACCCTAACCCTAACCCTAAGCATTACACTAACCCTAATCCTAACCCTAATCCTTAAACGTACCCTAACTCTAAACCTAACCTTAAACCCAACCCTAACCCTAACCCTAACCCTAACCGTAACCCTAAACCTAACCCTAATCCTAACCCTAACCCTAACCCTAAGCATAACCCTAACCCTAACCCTAACCCTAATCCTTAAACGTACCCTAACCCTAAACCTAACCAGAATCCCATCCCTAAACCTAACCCTAACCCTAACACTAACACTTACCCTTACCCTATCCCTAACCCTAAACCTAACACTAACACTAACCCTAACCATTACACTAAACCTAACCTTAATCCTAACCCTAACCCTTACCCTTACCCTAACCCTAACCCTAACCCTAACCCTAAAACTAACCGTAACCCTACCAATAACCCTTACCCTTACCCTAAACCTAACCCTAACCCTTACCCTAACTCTAACACTAAGCCTAACCCCTAACCCTAACCTTACCTAACTCTAATCCTAACCCTAACCGTAACCCTAAACCTTACCCTAACCCGAACCCTAACACTTACCCCAAACCTAACCCTAATCCTAACACTAACCTTAACACTTACCCTAACCGTAACCCTTACCCTAACCTTAACCCTAACCCTAAACCTAACCCTTTCCCTTACCCTAACCCTAACCCTAAACCTAACACTAACCCTAACCCTAACCCTAACCCTAAACCTAACCCTCAACCTAATCCTAACCCTATCCCTAACCTCTAAACCTAACCCTAAACCTAACCCTAACCCTTATCCTTACCCTAACCCTAAACCTAACCCTAAAGCTAACCCTAACCCTAACACTTACCCTTAGCCTAACCCTAACCATTACCCTAAACCTAACCCTAACTCTAACCCTAACACTAGCCCTTACCCTTACCCGAATCCTTACCCTAAACTTAACCATAAGCATAACCCTAACCCTAACTCTAACCCTAACCCTATTCCTAACCCTTACCCTTACCCTTACCCTAACCCTAACCCTACACTTAACACTAACCCTAAACCTAACCCCAAACCCTAACCCTAACCCTAATCCTAAACCTAACCTTTACCCTTATCCTAACCCTAACCCTAAACCTAACCCTAACCCTAACCCTTACCCTAACCCTAACCCTAACCCTTACCCTTACCCTATTCCTAAACCTAACCCTAACCCTAACCCTAACCCTAACCCTTACCCTAACCCTAACCCTAACCATAACCCTAACCCTAAACCTTACCATTACCCTAACCCTAACCCTAAACCTTACCCTAACCATAACCGTAACCCTAACCCTAACCCTTACCCTTATCTTAACCCTAACCCTAACCTAACCCTTACTCTTACCCTTACCCTTACCCTAACCCTTACCCTAACCCTAACCCTAACCGTAACCCTAACCCTGAACCTTACCATTATTCTAACCCTAACCCTAACCCTAAACCTTACCCTAACCATAACCGTAACCGTAACCCTAACCCTTACCCTTATCTTAACCCTAACCCTAACCCTAACCCTTACCCTTACCCTAACGCTAACCCTAACCATAACCTTAACCCTAACCCTAAACCTATCCCTAACACTATCCCTAACCCTAACCCTAATCCTCACCCTAACCCTTACCCTTACCCTAACCCTAACCCTAATCCTAAACCTAACCCTAAACCTAACCCTAATCCTAACCTTAACCTCAACCTAACCCTAACCTCTAACCCTAACCCTAAACCTAACCCTAATCCTTATCTTTATCCTAAACCTAATCGTAACATTAACACTTACGCCTATCCTAAGCCCTACCCTAACACTAACCCTAACACTAATACTTACCATAACCCGAACCCTAACCCTAACCCTTACCCTTATTTAACCCTAAACAAATACACTAACCCTAAGCTTAACCCTAACCCTTACCCTAAACCTAACCCTAACCCTAAATCGAAACCTATCCCTAACCCTAACCCTAACTCTAACCCTTAACCCTAACCCTCCCCCTAACCCTTACGCTTACCCTAACACTAACCCTAACCGTAAACCTAACCCTAACCCTAACCCTAACGCATACCCTTACCCTAACCCTAACCCTAACCGTACCCCTAACCCTAACCCTAACCCTTACCCTAACCCTAACCCTTACCCTTACCCTTACCTAACCCTAACCCTAACCCTAACCTTAACCCCAACCCTAAACCTAATCCTAACCCTAACCCTTACCCTTACCCTAACCCTAACCCTAAACCTAACCCTAACCCTACTCTTACCCTAACCCTAACCCTAACCCTAACCCTTACCCTTACCCTCACCCTAACTCTAATCTTAACCCTAACACTAACCCTAACCCTAACCCTTAACCTTACCGTAACCCTAACCCAAAACCTAACCCTAAACCTTACCCTTACCCTAACCATAACCCTAACCCTACCCCTAACGCTAACCGTTATCCTTACCCTAACCCTAACCCTAAACCTAACCCTTACTCTTACCCTAACCCTTACGCTTACCCTAACCTTAACCCTAAACTTAAACCTTAATCTAAACCTAACCCTAACACTAACACTAACATTTACCCTTACCCTAAACCTAACCCTAACTCTAACGCTAACCCTAACCCTAACACTTACCCTTAGCCTAACCCTAAACATTACCCTAACCCTAACCCTTACCCTTACCCTAACGCTAACCCTAACCATAACCTTAACCCTAACCCTAAACCTATCCCTAACACTATTCCTAACCCTAACCCTAATCCTCACTCTAACCCTTACCCTTACCCTAACCCTAACCCTAAACCTAAACCTAACCCTAAACCTAACCCTAATCCTAACCTTAACCTCAACCTAACCCTAACCTCTAACCCTAACCCTAAACCTAACCCTAATCCTTATCTTTATCCTAAACCTAATCGTAACATTAACACTTACGCATATCCTAAGCCCTACCCTAACACTAACCCTAACACTAATACTTACCATAACCCGAACCCTAACCCTAACCCTTACCCTTACTTTAACCCTAAACAAATACACTAACCCTAAGTTTAACTCTAACCCTTACCCTAAACCTAACCCTAACCCTAAATCGAAACCTATCCCTAACCCTAACCCTAACTCTAACCCTTAACCCTAACCCTCCCCCTAACCCTTACGCTTACCCTAATGCTAACCCTAACCCTAAACCTAACCCTAACCCTAACCCTAACCGTAACCGTAACCCTAACCCTAACCCTTACCCTTACCCTAACCCTAACCCTAACCTCAACCCCAACCCCAACCCCAACCCTCAACCCCAACCCCAACCCTCAACCTAATCCTAACCCTAACCCTTACCCTTACCCTAACCCTAACCCTAAACCTAACCCTAACCGTACCCTTACTCTAACCCTAACCGTAACCCTAACCCTAACATTTACCCTTACCCTCACCCTAACCCTAATCTTAACCCTAACCCTAATCCTAACCCTAACACTTATCCTTACCCAAACCCTAACCCTAACCCTATCCGTATACCTAACCCTAATCCTAACCCTAACCCTTACCCTTACCCTAACCCTAACCCAAAACCTAACCCTAAACCTTACCCTTACCCTAACCCTAACCCTAACCCTAACCCTAACCTTATCCTTACCCTAACCCTAACCATAACCCTAACCCTAAACCTAACCCTAAACCTAAACTTTACCCTTACCCTAACCCTAACCCTAAACCTAACCCTAACTCTTACCCTTACCCTAACGCTTACTCTTACCCTAACCGTAACCCTAACCTTAAACCTAAATCTAAACCTAACCCTAACACTAACACTAACCTTTACCTTTACCCTAACCCTAACCCTAACCCTAACGCTAACCCTAACCCTAACACTTACTCATAGCCTAACCCTAACGATTACCCTAACCCTAACTCTAACCCTTACCCTTACCCTAACCCCGAAACCTAACCCTAAATCTAAACCTAACCCTTACCCTTACCCTAAACCTAATCCTAACCCTAACCCTAACCAAAACCCTAAACCTTACCCTAACCCTAACTCTAACCCTAACCCTTACCCTTACCCTAACCCTAACCCTAACCATAACCCTAACCCTAAACCTTACCATTACCCTAACCCTAACCCTAAACCTTACCATAACCATAACCGTAACCCTAACCCTAACCCTTACCCTTATCTTAACCCTAACCCTAACCCTAACCCTTACCCTTACCCTAACGCTAACCCTAACCATAACCTTAACCCTAACGCTAAACCTATCCATAACACTATCCCTAACCCTAACCCTAATCCTCACCCTAACCCTTACCCATATCTTAACCCTAACCCTAACCCTAACCCTTACCCTTACCCTAACGCTAACCCTAACCATAACCTTAACCATAACCCTAAACCTATCCCTAACACTATCCCTAACTCTAACCCTAATCCTCACCCTAACCCTTACCCTTACACTAACCCTAACCCTAACCCTAAACCGAACCCTAAACCTAATCCTAATCCTAACCTTAACCTCAACCTAACCCTAACCTCTAACGCTAACCCTAAACCTAACCCTAATCCTTATCTTTATCCTAAACCTAATCGTAACATTAACACTTACGCCTATCCTAAGCCCTACCCTAACCCTAACCCTAACCCTTACCCTTATCTTAACCCTAACCCTAACCCTAACCCTTACCCTTACCCTAACGCTAACCCTAACCATAACCTTAACCCTAACCCTAAACCTATCCCTAACACTATTCCTAACCCTAACCCTAATCCTCACTCTAACCCTTACCCTTACCCTAACCCTAACCCTAAACCTAAACCTAACCCTAAACCTAACCCTAATCCTAACCTTAACCTCAACCTAACCCTAACCTCTAACCCTAACCCTAAACCTAACCCTAATCCTTATCTTTATCCTAAACCAAATCGTAACATTAACACTTACGCCTATCCTAAGCCCTACCCTGACACTAACCCTAACACTAACACTTACCATAACCCGAACCCTAACCCTAACCCTTACCCTAACCCTCCCCCTAAGCCTTACGCTTACCCTAATGCTAACCCTAACCCTAAACCTAACCCTAACCCTAACCCTAACACATACACTTACCCTAACCCTAACCCTAACCGTAACCCTAACCCTAACCCTAACCCTTACCCTTACCTTAACCCTAACCTCAACCCCAACCCCAACCCCAAACCTCAACCCCAACCCCAACCCTCAACCTAATCCTAACCCTAACCCTTACACTTACCCTAACCCTAACCCTAAACCTAACCCTAACCGTACCCTTACTCTAACCCTAACCGTAACCCTAACCCTAACAATTACCCTTACCCTCACCCTAATCCTAACCTTAACCCTAACCCTAATCCTAACCCTAACACTTATCCTTACCCAAACCCTAACCCTAACCCTATCCGTAAACCTAACCCTACTCCTAACCCTAACCCTAACCCTAACCGTAACCCTAACCCTAACATTTACCCTTACCCTCACCCTAATCCTAATCTTAACCCTAACCCTAATCCTAACCCTAACCTTATCCTTACCCTAACCCTAACCGTAACCCTAACCCTAAACCTAACCCTAAACCTAACCCTTACCCTTACCCTAACCCTAACCCTAAACCTAACCCTCACTCTTACCCTTACCCTAACGCTTACTCTTACCCTAACCGTAACCCTAAACTTAAACCTAAATCTAAACCTAACCCTAACCCTAACCCTAACCCTAAACCTAACGCTAACCCTAACCCTAACACTTACTCATAGCGTAACCCTAACCATTACCCTAACCCTAATTCTAACACTTACCCTTACCCTAACCATAACCCAAAACCTAACACTAACCCTAACCCTAACCCTAACCATTACCTTTACCCCAACCTTAAACCTAACCCTAAACCTAACCCTAACCCGTAACCTGAACGCTAACCCTAACCCTAACCCTAACCCTTACCCTTAAACTTATCCTAACCGTAAAACTAACCCTAACCCTAACCCTTACCCTTACCCTAACCCTAACCCTAATCTTAACCCCAACCCTAAACCTAATCCTAACCCTTACCCTTACCCTAACCCTAACTCTAACCCTAAACCTAACCCTAACCCTAACCCTAACCCTAAGCCTTACCCTTACCCTAACCCTAACCCAAAACCTAACACTAAACCTTACCCTTACCCTTACCATATCCCTAACCCTAACCCTAACCCTAACCCTTACCCTAACCTTAACCGTAACCCTAACCCTAAACCTAACCCTAAACCTAACCCTTACCCTTACCCTAACCCTAAACCTAACCCTAACTCTTACCCTTAGCCTAACCCTTACTCTTACCCTAACCGTAACCCTAACCTTAAACCTAAATCTAAACCTAACCCTAACACTAACACTAACCTTTACCCTAACCCTTATCCTTACCCTAACCCTAACCCTAACCCTAACTTTAACGCTAACCCTTAACCTTACCATAACCCTAACCGTAAACCTAACCCTAACCCTAACACTAACCCTAACCCGTAACCCTTACCCTAACCCTAACCCTAACCCTAACACCTTACCCTTACCCTATCCCTAACCCTAAACCTAACACTAACCCTAACCCTAACCATTACCCTAACCCTAACCCTAATCCTAACCCTAAACCTTACCCTTACCCTAACCCTAACCCTAACCCTAAACCTAACCGTAACCCTAACCCTAACACTTACAATTACCCTAAACCTAACCCTAACCCTTGCCCTAACTCTAACACTAAGCCTAACCCCTAACCCTAATCCTAACCCTAACCCTTATCTATACCCAAACCCTAACCCTAACCCTATCCCTAAACCTAACCCTAACCCTAACCCTAACCCTTACCCTTACCCTAACCCTAACCCAA
Organism: Megascapheus bottae; assembly: GCA_024803745.1. NCBI lineage: Eukaryota > Metazoa > Chordata > Mammalia > Rodentia > Geomyidae > Megascapheus > Megascapheus bottae. Next base: position 414,640 of record JANJXV010000168.1, on the reverse strand, counting down.
AACCTAACACTAAACCTTACCCTTACCCTAACCATATCCCTAACAATAAAGCTAAACCTAACCCTAACCCTTACCCTAACCGTAACCGTAACCCTAACCCTAAACCTAACCCTAAACCTAACCCTTACCCTTACCCTAACCCTAAACCTAACCCTAACTCTTACCCTTACCCTTACCCTAACCCTTACTCTTACCCTAACCGTAACTCTAACCTTAAACCTAAATCTAAACCTAACCCTAACACTAACACTAACCTTTACCCTTACCCTAACCCTAACCCTAACCCTAAAGCTAACCCTAACCCTAACACTTAACCTTAGCCTAACCCTAACCATTACCCTAACCCTAACCCTAACTCTAACCCTAACCCTAGCCCTTACCCTTACCCGAATCCTAACCCTAAACTTAACCCTAAGCCTAACCCTAACCCTAACTCTAACCCTAACCTAATCCTAACCCTTACCCTTACCCTAACCCTAACCCTACACCTAACACTAACCCTAACCCTAACCCTAACCCCAAACCCTAACCCTAACCCTAATCCTAACCCTAACCTTTACCCTTATCCTAACCCTAACCCTAAACCTAACCCTAACCCTAACCCTTACCCTAACCCTAACCCTAACCCTTACCCTTACCCTTACCCTAACCCTAACCCTAACGGTAACCCTAACCCTGAACCTTACCATTACCCTAACCCTAACCCTAAACCTTACCCTAACCATAACCGTAACCCTAACCCTAACCCTTACCCTTATCTTAACCCTAACCCTAACCCTAACCCTTACCCTTACCCTAACGCTAACCATAACCATAACCTTAACCCTAACCCTAAACCTATCCCTAACACTATCCCTAACCCTAACCCTAATCCTCACCCTAACCCTTACCCTTACCCTAACCCTAAACCTAACCCTAAACCTAACCCTAACCTTAACCCTAACCCTTACCCTTACCCTAACCCTAACCCAAAACCTAACACTAAACCTTACCCTTACACTAACCATATCCCTAACCCTAACGCTAACCCTAACCCTAACCCTTACCCTAACCCTAACCGTAACCCTAACCCTAAACCTAACCCTAAACCTAACCCTTACCCTTACCCTAACCCTAAACCTAACCCTAACTCTTACCCTTACCCTAACCCTTACTCTTACCCTAACCGTAACCCTAACCTTAAACCTTAATCTAAACCTAACCCTAACACTAACACTAACCTTTACCCTTATCCTAACCCTAACCCTAACCCTAAAGCTAACCCTAACCCTAACACTTACCCTTAGCCTAACCCTAACCATTACCCTAACCCTAACTCTAACCCTAACCCTAGCCCTTACACTTACCCGAATCCTAACCCTAAACTTAACCATAAGCATAACCCTAACCCTAACTCTAACCCTAACCCTATTCCTAACCCTTACCCTTACCCTAACCCTAACTCTACACCTAACCCTAACCCTAACCCCAAACCCTAACCCTAACCCTAATCCTAAACCTAACCTTTACCCTTATCCTAACCCTAAACCTAAACCTAAACCTAACCCTAACCCTTACCCTAACCCTAACCCTAACCCTTACCCTTACCCTATTCCTAACCCTAACCCTAACCCTTACCATTACCCTAACCCTAACCCTAAACCTTACCCTAACCATAACCGTAACCCTAACCCTAACCCTTACCCTTATCTTAACCCTAACCCTAACCCTAACACTTACCCTTACCCTAACGCTAACCCTAACCATAACCTTAACCCTAACCCTAAACCTATCCCTAACACTATCCCTAACCCTAACCCTAATCCTCACCCTAACCCTTACCCTTACCCTAACCCTAACCCTAACCCTAAACCTAACCCTAAACCTAACACTAATCCTAACCTTAACCTCAACCTAACCCTGACCTCTAACCCTAACCCTAAACCTAACCCTAATCCTTATCTTTATCCTAAACCTAATCGTAACATTAACACTTACGCCTATACTAAGCCCTACCCTAACACTAACCCTAACACTAACACTTACCATAACCCGAACCCTAACCCTAACCCTTACCCTTACTTTAACCCTAAACCTAACACTAACCCTAAGTTTAACCCTATCCCTTACCCTAAACCTAACCCTAACCCTAAATCGAAACCTATCCCTAACCCTAACCCTAACTCTAACCCTTAAACCTAACCCTCCCCCTAACCCTTAAGCTTACCCTAATGCTAACCCTAACCCTAAACCTAACCCTAACCCTAACCCTAAATCGAAACCTATCCCTAACCCTAACCCTAACTCTAACCCTTAAACCTAACCCTCCCCCTAACCCTTACGCTTACCCTAATGTTAACCCTAACCCTAAACCTAACCCTAACCCTAACCCTAACACATACCCTTACCCTAACCCTAACCCTAACCGTAACCCTAACCCTAACCCTAACCCTTACACTTACCCTAACCCTAACCCTAACCTCAACCCCAACCCCAACCCCAACCCTCAACCCCCACCCCAACCCTCAACCTAATCCTAACCCTAACCCTTATCCTTACCCGAACCCTAACCCTAAACCTAACCCTAACCGTACCCTTATTCTAACCCTAACCGTAACCCTAACCCTAACATTTACCCTTACCCTCACCCTAACCCTAATCTTAACCCTAACCCTAATCCTAACCCTAACACTTATCCTTACCCAAACCCTAACCCTAACCCTATCCGTATACCTAACCCTAATCCTAACCCTAACCCTTACCCTTACCCTATCCCTTACCCTAACCTTATCCTTACCCTAACCCTAACCGTAACCCTAACCCTAAACCTAACCCTAAACCTAACCCTTACCCTTACCCTAACCCTAACCCTAAACCTAACCCTAACTCTTACCCTTACCGTAACGCTTACTCTTACCCTAACCGTAACCCTAAACTTAAACCTAAATCTAAAACTAACCCTAACATTAACACTAACCTTTACCTTTACCCTAACCCTAACCCTAACGCTAACCCTAACCCTAACACTTACTCATAGCGTAACCCTAACCATTACTCTAACCCTAACTCTAACCCTTACCCTTACCCTAACCATAACCCAAAACCTAACACTAACCCTAACCCTAACCCTAACCATTACCTTTACCCCAACCTTAAACCTAACCCTAAACCTAACCCTAACCCGTAACCTGAACGCTAACCCTAACCCTAACCCTTACCCTTAAACTTATCCTAACCGTAAAACTAACCCTAAACCTAACCCTTACCCTTACCCTAACCCTAACCCTAATCTTAACCCCAACCCTAAACCTAATCCTAACCCTTACCCTTACCCTAACCTTAACTCTAACCCTAAACCTAACCCTAACCCTAACCCTAACCCTAACCCTTACCCTTACCCTAACCCTAACCCAAAACCTAACACTAAACCTTACCCTTACCCCAACCATATCCCTAAACCTAACCCTAACCCTAACCCTTACCCTAACCCTAACCGTAACCCTAACCCTAAACCTAACCCTAAACCTAACCCTTACCCTTACCCTAACCCTAAACCTAACTCTAACTCTTACCCTTAGCCTAACCCTTACTCTTACCCTAACCGTAACCCTAACCTTAAACCTAAATCTAAACCTAACCCTAACACTAACACTAACCTTTACCCTTACCCTAACCCTAACCCTAACCCTAACGCTAACCCTAACCCTAACACTTACCCTTAGCCTAACCCTAACCATTACCCTAACCCTAACCTAACCCTAACCGCTAACCCTAACACTTAACCTAACCCTAAACCTAACCCTAACCCTAAACCTTACACTTACCCTAAACTAACTCTAAACCTAACCCTAGCTCTAACCCTAACCTTAAGACTTACGCTAACCCTAACCCTAACCCTAACCCTTACCCTTACCCTAACCATAACGGTAAACCTAACCCTAACCCTAACTTTACCCTAAGCCTAAACCTATCCCTAACCCTTACCCTTACCCTAACCCTAACCCTAAACCTAACACTAACCCTAACCCTACCCCTAACCATTACCTTTACCCCAAACTTAAACCTAACCCTAACCCTAAACCAGACCCTAACCCGTAACCTGAACGCTAACCATAACCCTAACCCTAACCCTTACCCTTAAACTTATCCTTACCCTAAAGCTAACCCTAACCCTAACCCTAATACTTAACCTTACCCTAACCCTAACCCTAACCATAACCCTAAACCTTACCCTAACCCTAACTCTAACCCTAACCCTTACCCTTACCCTAATCCTAACCCTAACCCTAACCCTAACCCTTACCCTTAACCTAACCCTAACCCTAACCCTAACCCCATGCCTAACCCTAACTCTAACTCTAACATTTATCCTTACCCTAACCCTAACCATAAACCTAACCCTAACCCTTATCCTTACCCTAACCCTAACCCTAACCCTAACCCTAACTTTAACGCTAACCCTAACCCTAACCCTAACCCTAACTTTAACGCTAACCCTTAACCTTACCATAACCCTAACCGTAAACCTAACCCTAACCCTAACCCTAACCCTAACACCTTACCCTTACCCTTACCCTAATCCTAACCCTAACCCTAACCCTAACCCTTACCCTTAACCTAACCCTAACCCTAACCCTAACCCCATGCCTAACCCTAACTCT
>JANJXV010000168.1:392500-405000 GCA_024803745.1 Megascapheus bottae | reverse complement strand
TAACCCTAAACCTAACACTAACCCTAACCCTAACCCTAACCATTACCTTTACCCCAAACTTAAACCTAACCCTAACCCTAAACCAGACCCTAACACGTAACCTGAACGCTAACCCTAACCCTAACCCTAACCCTTACACTTAAACTTATCCTTACCCTAAACCTAACCCTAACCCTAACCCTAATACTTACCCTTACCCTAACCCTAACCCTAACCATAACCCTAAACCTTACCCTAACCCTAACTCTAACCCTAACCCTTACCCTTACCCTAATCCTAACCCTAACCCTAACCCTAACCCTTACCCTTAACCTAACCCTAACCCTAACCCTAACCCCATGCCTAACCCTAACTCTAACTCTAACATTTATCCTTACCCTAACCCTAACCATAAACCTAACCCTAACCCTTATCCTTACCCTAACCCTAACCCTAACCCTAACCCTACCTTTAACGCTAACCCTTAACCTTACCATAACCCTAACCGTAAACCAAACCCTAACCCTAACACTAACCCTAACCTGTAACCCTTACCCTAACCCTAACCCTAACCCTAACACCTTACCCTTACCCTATCCCTAACCCTAAACCTAACACTAACCCTAACCCTAACCATTACCCTAACCCTAACCCTAATCCTAACCCTAAACCTTACCCTTACCCTAACCATAACCCTAACCCTAAACCTAACCGTAACCCTAACCCTAACACTTACAATTACCCTAAACCTAACCGTAACCCTTACCCTAACTCTAACACTAAGCCTAACCCCTAACCCTAATCCTAACCCTAACCCTTATCCATACCCAAACCCTAACCCTAACCCTATCCCTAAACCTAACCCTAACCCTAACCCTAACCCTAACCCTTACCCTAACCCTAACCCAAAACCTAACACTAAACCTTACCCTTACCCTAACCATATCCCTAACCCTAAAGCTAACCCTAACCCTAACCCTTACCCTAACCCTAACCGTAACCCTAACCATAAACCTAACCCTAAACCTAACCCTTACCCTTACCCTAACCCTAAACCTAACCCTAACTCTTACCCTTACCCTAACCCTTACTCTTACCCTAACCGTAACCCTAACCTTAAACCTAAATCTAAACCTAACCCTAACACTAACACTAACCTTTACCCTTACCCTAACCCTAACCCTAACCCTAAAGCTAACCCTAACCCTAACACTTACCCTTAGCCTAACCCTAACCATTACCCTAACCCTAACCCTAACTCTAACCCTAACCATAGCCCTTACCCTTACCCGAATCCTAACCCTAAACTTAACCCTAAGCCTAACCCTAACCCTAACTCTAACCCTAACCCTATTCCTAACCCTTACCCTTACCCTAACCCTAACCCTACACCTAACACTAACCCTAACCCTAACCCTAACCCGAAACCCTAACCCTAACCCTAATCCTAACCCTAACCTTTACCCTTATCCTAACCCTAACCCTAAACCTAACCCTAACCCTAACTCTTACCCTAACCCTAACCCTAACCCTTACCCTTACCCTGTTCCTAAACCTAACCCTAACCCTAACCCTAAACCTAACCCTTACCCTTACCCTTACCCTAACCCTAACCCTAACCGTAACCCTAACCCTGAACCTTACCATTACCCTAACCCTAACCCTAAACCTTACCCTAACCATAACCGTAACCCTAACCCTAACCTTTACCCTTATCTTAACCCTAACCCTAACCCTAACCCTAACCCTTACCCCTACCCTAACGCTAACCATAACCATAACCTTAACCCTAACCCTAAACCTATCCCTAACACTATCTCTAACCCTAACCCTAATCCTCACCCTAACCCTTACCCTTACCCTAACCCTAAACCTAACCCTAAACCTAACCCTAAACCTAACCCAAATCCTAACCTTAACCCTAAACCTTACCCTTACCCTAACCCTAACCCTAACCGTAAACCTAACCGTAACCCTAACTTTAACCCTAACCCTAACCCTAACTCTATCCCTTACCCTAAACCTAACCCTAAACCTAACACTACCCCTAACACTAACCATAATCCTAACCCTTACCCTTACCCTAACCCTAACCCTAAACCTAACCCTCACCCTCAAACTAACCCTAACCTCTAACCCTAATCCTAAACCTAACCCTAATCCTTATCTTTATCCTAAACCTAATCGTAACATTAACACTTATGCCTATCCTAACCCCTACCCTAACACTAACCCTAACACTAACACTTACCATAACCCGAACCCTAACCCTAACCCTTACCCTTACCTTAACCCTAAACCTAACACTAACCCTAAGTTTAAACCTAAACCTTACCCTAAACCTAACCCTAACCCTAAACCGAAACCTATCCCTAACCCTAACCCTAACTCTAACCCCTAAACCTAACCCTCCCCCTAACCCTTACGCTTACCCTAACGCTAACCCTAACCCTAAACCTAACCCTAACCCTAACCCTAACACTAACACATACCCTTACCCTAACCCTAACCGTAACCGTAAACCTAACCCTAACCCTAACCCTTACCCTTACCCTAACCCTAACCCTAACCTCAACCCCAACCCTCCACCTAATCCTAACCCTAACCCTTACCCTTACCCTAACCCTAACCCTAAACCTAACCCTAAACCTACCCTTACTCTAACCCTAACCCTAACCCTAACCCTAAGATTTACCCTTACCCTCACCCTAACCCTAATCTTAACCCTAACCCTAATCCTAACCCTAACACTTATCCTTACCCAAACCCTACCCCTAACCCTATCCCTAAACCTAACCCTAATCCTAACCCTAACCCTTACCCTTACCCTAACCCTAACCCAAAACCTAACCCTAAACCTTACCCTTACCATAACCCTAACCCTAACCCTAACCCTAACCTTATCCTTACCCTAACCCTAACCGTAACCCTAAACCTAAACCTAACCCTAAACCTAACCCTTACCCTTACCCTAACCCTAACCCTAAACCTAACCCTAATTCTTACCCTTACCCTAACGCTTACTCTTACCCTATTCGTAACCCTAACCTTAAACATAAATCTAAACCTAACCCTAACACTAACACTAAACTTTACCTTTACCCTAACCCTAACCTTAACCCTAACGCTAACCCTAACCCTAACACTTACCCATAGCCTAACCCTAACCATTACCCTAACCCTAACCCTTACCCTTACCCTAACCATAACCCTAAACCTAACACTAACCCTAACCCTAACCGTAACCATTACCTTTACCCCAATCTTAAACCTAACCCTAAACCTAACCCTAACCCGTAACCTGAACGCTAACCCTAACCCTAACCCTAACCCTTACCCTTAAACTTATCCTAACTGTAACACTAACCCTAACCCTAACCCTTACCCTTACCCTAACCCTAACCATAACCTTAACCCCAACCCTAAACCTAATCCTAACCCTAACCCTTACCCTTACCATAACCCTAACCCTAACCCTAACCCTACCCTTAATCTAACCCTAACCCTAATCCTAACCCTAACCCTTACCCTTACCCTCACCCTAACCCTAATCTTAACCCTAACCCTAATCCTAACCCTAACCCTTATCCATACCCAAACCCTAACCCTAACCCTATCCCTAAACCTAACCCTAACCCTAACCCTAAACCTTACCCTTACCCTAATCCTAACCCAAAACCTAACACTAAACCTTGCCCTTACCCTAACCATATCCCTAACCCTAACCCTAACCCTAACCCTTACCCTAACCCTAACCATAACCCTAACCCTAAACCTAACCCTAAACCTAACCCTTACCCTTACCCTAACCCTAAACCTAACCCTAACTCTTACCCTTACCCTAACCCTTACTCTTACCCTAACCGTAACCCTAACCTTAAACCTAAATCAATCTAACCCTAACACTAACACTGACCTTTACCCTTACCCTAGCCCTAACCCTAACCCTAACGCTAACCCTAACCCTAACACTTACCCTTAGCCTAACCCTAACCATTAACCTAACCCTAACCTAACCCTAACCGCTAACCCTAACACTTAACCTAGCCCTAAACCTAACCCTAACCCTAAAGCTTACACTTACCCTAACCTAACTCTAAACCTAACCCTAGCTCTAACCCTAACCTTAAGCCTTACGCTAACCCTAACCCTAACCCTAACCCTTACCCTTACCCTAACCATAACAGTAAACCTAACCCTAACCCTAACTTTAACCCTAAGCCTAACCCTATCCCTAACCCTTACCCTTACCCTAACCCTAACCTAAACCTAACCCTAACCCTAACCCTACCCCTAACCATTACCTTTACCCCAAACTTAAACCTAACCCTAACCCTAAACCTAACCCTAACCCGTAACCTGAACGCTAACCCTAACCCTAACCCTAACCCTTACCCTTAAACTTATCCTAACCCTAAACCCAACCCTAACCCTAACCCTAATACTTACCCTTACCCTAACCCTAACCCTAACCATAACCCTAAACCTTACCCTAACCCTAACTCTAACCCTAACCCTTACCCTTACCCTAATCCTAACCCTAAAAATAACCCTAACCATTACCCTAACCCTAACCCTAATCCTAACCCTAAACCTTACCCTTACCCTAACCATAACCCTAACCCTAAACCTAACCGTAACCCTAACCCTAACACTTACAATTACCCTAAATCTATCCCTAACCCTTACCCTAACTCTAACACTAAGCCTAACCCCTAACCCTAATCCTAAACCTAACCCTTATCCATACCCAAACCCTAACCCTAACCCTATCCCTAAACCTAACCCTAACCCTAACCCTAACCATTACCCTTACCCTAACCCTAACCCAAAACCTAACACTAAACCTTACCCTTACCCTAACCATATCCATAACCTTAACACTAAACCTAACCCTAACCCTTACCCTAACCCTAACCGTAACCCTAACCCTAAACCTAACCCTAAACCTAACCCTTACCCTTACCCTAACCCTAAACCTAACCCTAACTCTTACCATTACCCTAACCCTTACTCTTACCCTAACCGTAACCCTAACCTTAAACCAAAATCTAAACTTAACCCTAACACTAACACTAACCTTTACCCTTACCCTAACCCTAACCCTAACCCTAACGCTAACCCTAACCCTAACACTTACCCTTAGCCTAAACATAACCATTACCCTAACCCTAACCCTAACCCTAACCCTAACCACTAACCCTAGCCCTTAACCTAACCCTAAACCTAACCCTAACCCTAAACCTTACACTTTCCCTAACCTAACTCTAAACCTAACCCTAGCTCTAACCCTAACCTTAAGCCTTACGCTAATCCTAACCCTAACCCTAACCCTTACCCTTACCCAAACCATAACCGTAAACCTAACCCTAACCCTAACCTTAACCCTAAGCCTAACCCTATCCCTAACCCTTACCCTTACCCTAACCCTTACCCTAAACCTAACACTAACCCTAATCCTAACCCTAACCATTTCCTTTACCCCAAACTTAAACCTAACCCTAACCCTAAACCTAACCCTAACCCGTAAACTGAATGCTAACCCTAACCCTAACCCTAACCCTTACCCTTAAACTTATCCTAACCCTAACCCTAACCCTAACCCTAACCCTAATACTTACCCTTACCTTAACCCTAACCCAAACCATAACCCTAAACCTTACCCTAAACCTAACCCTAACCCTAACTTTAATGCTAACCCATAACCTTACCATAACCCTAACCGTAAACCTAACCCTAACCCTAACACAAACGCTAACCCATAACCCTTACCCTAACCCTAACCCTAACCCTAACCCTTACCCTTAAACTTATCCTAACCCTAACACTAACACTAACCCTAATACTTACCCTTACCCTAACCCTAACCCTAGCCATAACCCTAAATCTTACCCTAACCCTAACTCTAACCCTAACCCTTACCCTTACCCTAATCCTAACCCTAACCCTAACCCTACCCCTAAACCTTACCCTTAACCTAACCCTAACCCTAACCCTAACCCCATCCCTAACCCTAACTCTAACTCTAACATTTATCCTTAACCTAACCCTAACCATAAACCTAACCCTAACCCTTATCCTTACCCTAACCCTAACCCTAACCCTAACCCTAACTTTAACGCTAACCCTTAACCTTACCATAACCCTAACCGTAAACCTAACCCTAACCCTAACCCATAACACTTACCCTAACCCTAACCCTAACCCTAACACCTTACCCTTACCCTATCCCTAACCCTAAACCTAACACTAACCCTAACCCTAACCATTACCCTAACCCTAACCCTAATCCTAACCCCAAACCTTACCCTTACCCTAACCCTAACCCTAACCATAAACCTAACCGTAACACTAACCCTAACACTTACAATTACCCTAAACCTAACCCTAACCCTTACCCTAACTCTAACACTAAGCCTAACCCCTAACCCTAATCCTAACCCTAACCCTTATCCATACCCAAACCCTAACCCTAACCCTATCCCTAAACCTAACCCTAACCCTAACCCTAACCCTTACCCTTACCCTAACCCTAACACAAAACCTAACACTAAACCTTACCCTTACCCTAACCATATCCCTAACCCTAACGCTAACCCTAACCCTAACCCTTACCCTAACCCTAACCGTAACCCTAACCCTAAACCTAACCCTTACGCTTACCCTAACCCTAAACCTAACCCTAACTCTTACCATTACCCTAACCCTTACTCTTACCCTAACCGTAACCCTAACCTTAAACCTAAATCTAAACCTAACACTAACCTTTACCCTTACCCTAACCCTAACCCTAACCCTAACCCTAACGCTAACCCTAACCCTAACACTTACCCTTAGCCTAAACCTAACCATTAACCTAACCCTAACCCTAACCCTAACCCTAACCCTAACCGCTACCCTAACTCTTAACCTAACCCTAACTCTAACCCTAACCCTAAACCTTACACTTACCCTAACCTAAATCTAAACCTAACCCTAGCTCTAACCCTAACCTTAAGCCTTACGCTAACCCTAACCCTAACCCTAATCCTTACCCTTACCCTAACCATAACCGTTAACCTAACCCTAACCCTAACTTTAACCCTAAGCCTAACCCTATCCCTAACCCTTACCCTTACCCTAACCCTAACCCTAAACCTAACACTAACCCTAACCCTAACCCTAACAATTACCTTTACCCCAACCTTAAACCTAACCCTTACCCTAAACCTAACCCTAACCGGTAACCTGAACGCTAACCCTAAACCTAACCCTAACCCTTACCCTTAAACTTATCCTAACCCTAACCCTAACCCTAACCCTAACCCTAACCCTAATACTTACCCTTACCCTAACCCTAACCATAACCATAACCCTAAACCTTACCCTAACCCAAACTCTAACCCTAACCCTTACCCTTACCCTAATCCTAACCCTAACCCTAACCCTAAACCTAACCCTTACCCTTAACCTAACCCTAACCCTAACCCTAACCCCATCCCTAACCCTAACTCTAACTCTAACATTTATCCTTACCCTAACCCTAACCATAAACCTAACCCTAACCCTTAACCTTACCCTAACCCTAACCCTAACCCTAACTTTAACGCTAACCCTTAACCTTACCATAACCCTAACCGTAAACCTAACCCTAACCCTAACACTAACCCTAACCCGTAACCCTTACCCTAACCCTAACCCTAACCCTAACACCTTACCCTTACCCTATCCCTAACCCTAAACCTAACACTAACCCTAACCCTAACCATTACCCTAACCCTAAGCCTAATCCTAACCCTAAACCTTACCCTTACCCTAACCCTAACCCTAACCCTAAACCTAACCGTAACCCTAACCCTAACACTTACAATTATCCTAAACGTAACCCTAACCCTTACCCTAACTCTAACACTAAGCCTAACACCTAACCCTAACCCTAAACCAAACTCTAACCCAAAACCTAACCATAAAGCTAACCCTAATCCTTACCCTAACCAGAACCCTAACCCTTACCCTAACCCTAACCCTAACACTAACACTAACCTTAACCCTTACCCTAACCCTAACCCTTACCCTAACCTTAACCCTAACCCTAACCCTAACCCTAAACCTAAACCTAACACTAACCCTAACCCTAACCCTAACCCTAAGCCTAACCCTTACCCTTACCCTAACCCTAACAATAAATCTAACCCTCAACCTAACACTAACCCTAACCCTAACCTCTAACCCTAACCCTAAACCTAACCCTAATCCTTACCCTTATCCTAAACCTAACCGTAACACTAACACTTACCCTTACCCTAACCCCTACCCTAACCCTAAACCTAAACCTAACCCTAACCCTTCCCGTAAACCTAACCCTAACCAAAACCATAACCCTTACCCTTACCTTAACCCTAACCCTAACCCTAACCCTTACTCTTACCCTAACGCTAACCCTAACCCTAACCCTAAAACATACCCTTACCCTAACCCTAACCCTAACTCTTACCTTACCCTAACAATAACCCTAACCCTAACCCTTACCCTAATCCTAACCCTAACCCTTACCCTTACCTTTACCCTAACCCTAACCCTAACCCTTACGCTTACCCTAACGCTAACCCTAACCCTAACCCTAACACATACCCTTACCCTAACCCAAACCCTAACCGTACCCTAACCCTACCCCTAACACATACCCTTACCCTTACCATAACGCTAACCCTAACCCTTACCCTAACCCAACCCTAACCCTAACACATACCCTTACCCTAACGCTAACCCTTACTGTAACCCTAAACCTAAACCTAACCCTAACCCTAATCCTAACCCTAACCCTTACCCTTACCCTAATCCTAACCCTAAACCTAACCCTAAACCTATCCTTAACCCTAACCCTAACCCCTTTCCTTAACTCTAACCCTAACCCTAACGCTAACCCTAACCCTAAAACTTACCCATAGCCTAACCCTAACCATTACCCTAACCCTAAACCTAACCGTAACCCTAACCGCTAACCCTAACAATTAACCTGACCCTAACCCTAACCCTAACCATAAACCTTACCGTTACCCTAACCTAACTCTAAACCTAACCCGAACCCTAACCCTCACCCTTACCCTAACCCTAACCTAACACTTAACCTAACCCTAACCCTAACCCTAACCCTAACCCTTACGCTTACCCTAACGCTACCCTAACCCTAACCCTAACACATACCCTTATCCTAACCCTAACCCTAACCCTTACCCTAACCCTAACCCTTACTCTTACCCTAACGCTAACCCTAACCCTTACCCAAACCCAACCCTAACCCTAACACATACCCTTACCCTAACCCTAACCCTTACTCTAACCCTAAACCTAAACCTAAACTTAACCCTAAACCTAATCTTAACCCTAACCCTTACCCTTACCCTTACCCTAAACCTAACCCTAAACCTAACCCTAACCCTAACCTTAACAATAACCCTAATCCCTTACCCTAACTCTAACCCTAATCCTGACACTAACCCTAACCCTAACACTAACCCTAACCTTAACCCCAACACTAAACCTAACCTTAACCCTAACCCTAACCCTTAGCCTTACCCTAACCCTAAACCTAAACTTAAACCTAACCCTAACCCTAACCCTTACCCTAACCATAACCCTAATCCTAACCTAACCCTTACCCTTACCCTAACCCTAACCCTAACCCTAAACCTAACCCTAACCCTAACCTTAACCCTAACCTTCCCCTTACGCTATCCCTAACCCTAAACCTTACACTTACCCTAAACCTAACCCTAACCTTTACACTAAACCTAACCCTAACCCTAACCCTAACCTTTACCCTTACCTTAACTCTAACCCTAACCCTAACTTTTACCCTTACCCTATCGCTAAACCTAACCCTTACCCTAACCCTAACACATACCCTTACCCTAACCCTAACCATAACCCTAACCGTAAAACTAACCCTACATTAAAGTTAACCCTTACCCTTACCCTAACCCTAACCGTAAACCTAACCCTAACCCTTACCCTTACCTTTACCCTAACCCTAACCCTAACCCTTACGCTTACCCTAACGCTAACCCTAACCCTAACCCTAACACAAACCCTTACCCTAACCCAAACCCTAACCGTAACCCTAACCCTAACCCTAACCCTTACCCTTACCATAACGCTAACCCTTACTGTAACCCTAAACCTAAACCTAACCCTAACCCTAATCCTAACCCTAACCCTTACCCTTACCCTAATCCTAACCCTAAACCTAACCCTAAACCTTTCCTTAACCCTAACCCTAACCCTTTACCCTAACTCTAACCCTAACCCTAACGCTAACCCTAACCCTAAAACTTACCCTTAGCCTAACCCTAACCATTACCCTAACCCTAAACCTAACCGTAACCCTAACCGCTAACCCTAACACTTAACATAACCCTAACCCTAACCCTAACCATAAACCTTACCGTTACCCTAACCTAACTCTAACCCTAACCCTAACCCTAACCCTTAGCCTTACCCTAACCCTAAACCTAAACTTAACCCTAACCATAACCCTAACCCTTACCCTAACCCTAACTCTAATCCTAACCCTAACCCTTACCCTTACCCTAACCCTAACCCTAACCCTAAACCTAACCCTAACCATAACCTTAACCCTAACCTTCCCCTTACGCTATCCCTAACCCTAAACCTTACACTGACCCTAAACCTAACCCTAACCTTTACCCTAAACCTAACCCTAACCCTAACCCTAACCTTTACCCTTACTTTAACTCTAACCCTAACCCTAACCTTTACCCTTACCCTAACGCTAACCCTAACCCTAACCCTTACCCTAACCCTAACACATACCCTTACCCTAACCCTAACCATAACCCTAACCGTAAACCTAACCCTATATTAAAGTTAACCCTTACACTTACCCTAACCCTAACCATAAACCTAACCCTAACCCTTAACCTTACCCTAACCCTAACCCTAACATTAACCCTAACCCAAACCATAACCCTTACGCTTACCCTAACACTAACCCTAACCCTAACCATAACCCTTACCCTTACCCTAACCCTAACCCTAAACCTAACCATAACCCTAAATCTAACCCTATCCATAACCCTAACCCTAACCCTAATCCTAACCGTAACCCTTACCCTTACCCTAATCCTAACCCTAACCCTAAATCTAACCCTAACCCTAATCTTAACCCTAACCCTAACCCCTTACCCTAAATCTAACCCTAACCCTAACCCTAAACCTAACCCTAACCCTTACCCTTATCCTAACCCTAACCTTAACCCTAACACTTACCCTTACCCTAACCCCAACCCTAACTCTAAGCCTAACCCTAAACCATAACCTAACCCTAAACCTAAACCTACCCTTACCCTTACCCTTACCCTAACTGTAAACCTAACCCTAATACTAACCCTTACACTTACCCTAACTCTAACCATAACCCTAACCCTTACCCTTACCCTAAACCTAACCCTAAACCTAAACCTCAACCTAACCCAAACCCTAACACTAACCTCTAACCCTAACCCTAAACCTAACCCTAATCCTTATCTTTATCCTAAACCTAATCGTAACCTTAACACTTACGCCTACCCTACCCCTACCCTAACCCTAACCCTAACCCTAACACTTACCATAACCCCAACCCTAACCCAAACCCTTACCCTTACCTTCACCCTAAACCTAACCCTAACCCTAACTTTAACCCTAACCCTTACCCTAACCCTAACCCTAACCCTAAACCTTACCCTTACCCTAAACCTAACCCTAACCCTTAACCTAACCCTAACCCTAACCCTAACCCTAACTCTAACACTTAACCCTAACCCTCCCCCTAACCCTTACGCTTACCCTAACCCTAACTTTAACCCTAACCCTAAACCTAACCCTAACCTTAACCCTAACCCTAAACCTTACCCTTACCCTAAACCTAACCCTAACCCTTAACCTAACCCTAACCCTAACCCTAACCCTAACTCTAACACTTAACCCTAACCCTCCCCCTAACCCTTATGCTTATCCTAACGCTAACCCTAACCCTAAACCTAACCCTAAACCTAACCCTAACACATACCCTTACCCTAACCCTAACCCAAACCGTAACACTAACCCTAACCTTAACCCTTGTCCTAAACCTAACACTAAACCTTACCCTTACCCTAACCCTAACCCTAACCTTAACCCCAACCCTAAACCTAATCCTAACCCTAACCCTTACCCTTACCCTAACCCTAAACCTAAACCTAACCCTAACCCTACCCTTACCCTAACCCTAACCCTAACCCTTACCCTTACCCTCACCCTAACCCTAATCTTAAACCTAACCCTAACCCTAACCCTAACCCTTATCCTTATCCAAACCCTAACCCCATCCCTAAACCTAACCCAAACCCCAAACCTAACCCTAACCCTTACCCTTACCATAACCCTAACCCTAAACCTAACCCTAACCCTTACCCTAACCTTAACCCTTATCCTTACCGTAACCGTAACCCTAAACTTAAACCTAAGTCTAAACCTAACCCTAACACTAACACTAACCTTTA
>JANJXV010000168.1:285000-390000 GCA_024803745.1 Megascapheus bottae | reverse complement strand
TCACCATAACCCTAAACCTTACCCTAACCCTTACCAAACCCCAATCCTATCCCTAAACCTAACCCTAACCCTAACCGTTACCTTTACCCTTACCCTTACCCTAACCCTAAACCTAAACCTACCCCTAAGCCTAACGCTAACCTTAACCCTAACCCTAAACCTTACGCTTACCCTAACACTAACCCTAAACCTTACCCTAAACCTAACCCTAACCCTTACACTTACCCTTACCCTAACCCTAACCCTAAACCTAACCCTAACCCTTACCCTTACCCTAACCCTAATCCTAACCTTAACCCTAATCCTAACCCTAACCCTGACCTTAACCCTAACCCTTATCCTTACCCTAACCCTAACCATAACCCTAACCCTAAACCTAAACCTAACCCAAACCCTAACCCTTAACCTTTCCGTAATCCTAACCCTAAACCTAAACCTACCCCTTACCCTTACCCTCACCCTAAACCTAATCTTAACCCTAACCCTATCCCTAACCCTAAACCTAACCTTAAACCTAACCCTTATCCTTACCCTAACCCTAACCCTAACCCTAAACCTAACCCTAAACCTAAACCTACTCTTACCCTTACCCTAGCCCTAACCCTAAACTAACCTAACCCTTAACCAAACCCTAACAATAACCCTAACCCTGACCCTAATTCTTAACCTTACCCTAATCGTAACCCTAAACCTAACCCTAACCCTTACGCTAATCCTAACCCTAACCCTAACCCTAACCCTTACCCTAACCCTAACCCTAAGCTTAATCCTCACCCTAACCGTAACCCTAAACCTTACCCTTAGAATAACCCTAACGCTAAACCTAACCCGAACCCTAACCCTATACCTTACCCTAACTCTTATCCTTACAATAACCCTAACCCTAAATCTAACCCTAACCCTAACCCCTAAATCTAACCCTAACCCTAACCCTAACCCTAACCTTAATGCTAACCCTAACCCTAACCCAAACACTTACCCTAACCCTTACCCTAACCCTAACCCTAACTCTTACCCTAATCCTAACCATTACCCTTTCCATAACCCTAACTCTAACCCTAACCCTTACCCTTACCCTAACCCTAACCCTAAACCTAATCCTAACCATAACCCTAAATTTAACCCTAACCCTAACCCTAACCCTAACCTACCCTTACCCTTTCCCTAATCCTAAACCTTACACTTACCCTAAACCTAACCCTAACCCTTACCCTAAACCTAACCCTAACCCTAACCCTAACCTTTACCCTTACCTTAACTCTAACCCTAACCCTAACCCTTACCCTTACCCAAAACTAACCCTTATCCTAACACTAAACCTAAACATAACACATACCCTTACCGTAATCCTAACCATAACCCTAACCGTAAATCTAAACCTATCCTAAACTTAACCCTTACCCTTACCCTAACCCTAAACCTAAACCTAACCATAACCCTTACCCTTACCCTAACCCTAACCCTAACCCTAACAATTACGCTTACCCTAACACTAACCCTAACCCTAACCATAACCCTTACCCTTACCCTAACCCTAACCCCAAACCTAACCATAACTATAAATCTAACCCTAACCCTAACCATAACAATAAACCTTACCCTTACCCTAACCCTAACCCTAACCCTAACCCTAAACCTTCCCCTTAACCTAAACCTAACCCTAACCCTTACCCTAAACCTAACCCTAACGCTAACCCTGAACCTTACCTTCACCCTAACCCTAACCCTAACCCTTACCCTTCCCGTAATGCTAACCCTAACCATAACCCTAACCCTGACACATACCCTTACCCTATCCCTAACCCTAACCCAAACCTAACCCTAACCCTAAACCTTACCCTTAAACTAAACCTAACCCTAACCCTTACCCTAAATCTAACCCTAACCCTAACCCTAACCATAACACTAACACTTACCCTTACCCTAACCCTACCCTAACCCTAACCCTTGCCCTAACCCTTACCCTTACCCTAATCGTAAACATAACCCTAACCCTAAACCTAACCCTAACCTTTACCCTTACCCTAACCCTAACCCTAACCATAACCATAACCCTAAACCTTACGCTTACCCTAAACCTAACCCTAAACCTCACCCTAAACATAACCCTAACCCTAACCCTAACCCTTACCTATGTTAACCCTAACCCTAACACTTACCCTTACCCTAACACTCACCCTAACCCTAACCCTAACCGTAACCCCAAACATAACCCTAACCCTAACCCTAACCCTAACCCTTACCCTAATCCTAACCCTAACCCTTACCCTTACCCTAACCCTAACCCTAACCGTAACCCAAAACCAAAACCTAACCTTAACCCTAAACCTTACCCTTACTCTTACACTAACCCTAACCCTATACCTAACCCTAACCCTTACCCTTACCCTAACCCTAAACCTAAACTTAACCCTAACCCTAACCCTAACCCTAACCTTAACCCTAACCCTTATGCTTACCCTAACCCTAACCATAACCCTAACCCTAAACCTAACCCTAACCCTAAACCTAACCCTTGCCCTTACCCTAACCCTAAATCTAAACCTAACCGTTACTCTTACCCTGACCCTATCCCTAACCATAATCCTAACTCTAACCCTAACCTTACCCCTAACCCTTACCCTTATCCTAATCCTAACCCTAACCCTAACCCTAACCCTTAACCTAACCCTAACACTAACCCTAACCCTTACCCTAACAATCATCCTGGCCCTAACCCTAATCCTAACCCTTACCCTTACCCTAACCCTAACCATAACCTTACCCCTAACCCTAACAATAACCCTTACATGAACCCAAACTCTAATCCAAACTCTTCCCCTTACCCTAACCCTAACCTTAACCCTAACAGTAACCCTAACCCTAACCCTTACCATTACCCTAACCCTAACTTTAACCCTAACCCTAGACCTTACTCTTACCCTAATCCTAACCCTAAACTTAACACTAAGCCTAACCCTAACCCTAACTTTAACATTAACCCTAACCCTATCCCTAACCCTTAACATTACCCTAACCCTAACCGTACACCTAACACTAACCCTAACCCTAACCCTAACCTCGAACCCAACCCTAACCCTAAACCTAACACTTATCCTTACCCTAACCCTAAACCTAAACGTAACACTAACACTTACCCTAACCCTAACCCTAACACTTACCCTTAACCTAATCCTAAACCTAACCCTAAGCATAACCCTAACACCTAACCTTTACCCTTACCCTTACCAAATCCCTAACCCTAACCCTAACCCTGACCCTAAACCTTACCCTAACCCTAACCCTAACCATAACCCTAACCATAACCCTAAAGCTTACCCTAACCCTAACCCTAACCCTAACCCTTAACCTTATCTTAACCCTAACCCTAACCCTAACCCTTACCCTTACCCTAAGGCTAACCCTAACCCTAACCTTAACACTAACCCTAACACATTCCCTTACACTATCCCAAACCCTAACCCTAACCCTAACCCTAAACGTAAACCTAACCCTATCCCTAAGCCTAACCCTAACCCTTGCACTAACCCTAACCCTAACCCTAACCTTTACCCTTACCCTAACCCTAACCATAAACTTAACCCCAACCCTAAACCTATCCCTAACACTAACCCTAACCCTTACCCTTACCCTAACGCTAACCCTAAACCTCACCATAATCCTAAACCTAACTCTTACCCTAACCCTAACCCTAACCCTAAACCTTACCCTAAACCTTACCAAACCCTAACCCTATCCCTAAACCTAACCCTAACCCTAACCGTTACCCTTACCCTTACCCTAACCGTAACTCTAAACCTAAACCTACCCCTAACCCTAACCCTAACCTTAACCCTAACCCTAAACCTTACCCTTACCCTAACACTAACCCTAAACCTTACACTAAACCTAACCCTAACCCTTACCGTAACACTATCCCTAATCTTAAACCTAACCCTTACACTTACCCTAAACCTAACCCTAAACCTAAACCTAAACCTAACACCAACCCTTACCCTTACCCTTACCCTAACACTAACCCTAAACCTAACCATAACCCTTACCCTTACCCTAACCCTAACCCTAACCCTAACCCTTATGCTTACCCTAACACTAACCCTAACCCTAACCATAACCCTTACCCTTACCCTAACCCTAACCCTAAACCTAACAATAACTCTAAATCTAACCCTAACCATAACCCTACCCATAAACCTTACCCTTACCCTTACCCTAACCCTAATCCTAACCCTAAACCTAACCCTAACGCTAACCATGCCCCTTACCTTCAACCTAACCCTAACCCTAACCCTTACACTTCCCCTAACGCTAACCCTAACCGTAAGGCTAACCCTAACACATACCCTTACCCTAACCCTAACCCTAACCCCAACAATAACCCTAACCCTAAACCTTACCCTTAAACTAAACCTAACCCTAACCCTTACCCTAAATCTAACCGTAACACTAACCCTAACCTTAACCCTTATCCTTACCCTAACACTAACCCTAAACCTAACCCTATACCTAACCAAAACCCTAATCCTAACCCTAACCCTTACCCTTACCCTAATCCTAACCCTAACCCTAACCCTAACCTAATCTTAACCTTAACCCTCAACCCTTACCCTAAATCTAACCCTAACCCTAAACCTAACCCTAACCCTAACCCGTACCCTTATCCTAACCCTAACCCTAACCCTAACACTTACCCTTATCCTAACCCCTACCCTAACACTAAGCCTAACCCTAAACCACAACCTAACCCTAACCCTAAACCTACCCTTACCCTTACCCTTACCCTAACCCTAAACCTAACCCTAACCCTAACCCTTACCCTTACCCTAACCCTAACCCTAAACCTAACCCTAACACTAAAACTTACCCTTACCCTAAACATAACCCTAACCCTTACCCTAAAACTTACACTAACCCCAACCCTAACCCTTACCCTTACCATAACCCTAACCCTAACCCTAACCCTTACCCTTACCCTAATGCTAACCCTAACCCTTACCCTAACCCAACCCTAACCCTAACACATACCCTTACCCTAACCCTAACCATAACCCTAACTGTATACCTAACCCTACCCTAAACTTAACCCTTACCCTTACCCTAACTCTAACCCTAAACCTAACCCTAACCCTTACAGTAACCCTAAACCTAAACCTAAACCTAACCCTAACCCTAATCCTAACCCTAACCCTTACCCTTACCCTAATCCTAACCCTAACCCTAAACCTAACCCTAACCCTAACCTTAACCCTAACCCTAACCCCTTTCCCTAACTCTAACCCTAACCCTGACGCTAACCCTAACCCTAACCTTAACCCTAACCTTATCTCCAACACTAAACCTAACCCTAACCCTAAACCTAACCCTTAGCCTTACCCTAACGCTAAATGTAAACTTAACCCTAACCCTAACCCTAACCCTTACCCTAACCCTAACCCTAATCCTAACCCTAACCCTTACCCTTACCCTAACCCTAACCCTAACATTAAGCCTAACCTTTCCCTTACCCTATCCCTAACCCTAAACCTTACACGTACCCTAAACCTAACCCTAACCCTTACACTAAACTTAACCCAACCCTAACCCTACCCTTTACCCTTAACTCTAACCCTAACCCTAACCCTTACCCTTACCCTAACGCTAACCCTTACCCTAACCCTAACCCTAACCCTAACACATACCCTTACCCTAACCCTAACCATAACCCTAACTGTATACCTAACCCTACCCTAAACTTAACCATTACCCTTACCCTAACTCTAACCCTAAACCTAACCCTAACCCTTACCCTTACCCTAACACTAACCCTAACCATAACCCTTACCCTTACCCTAACCCTAACCCTAAACCTAACCATAACCCTAAATCTAACCCTATCTGTAACCCTGACCCTAACCCTAACCCTAATCCTAACCCTAACCCTTACCCTTAACCTAATCCTCACCCTAAACCTAACCCTAACCCTAATCTTAACCCTAACCCTAACCCCTTACCCTAAATCTAACCCTAACCCTAACCCTTACCCTTATCCTAACCCTAACCTTAACCCTAACACTTACCCTTACCCTAACCCCTAACCTAACGCTAAGACTAACCCTAAACCATAACCTAACCCTAAACCTAAACCTACCCTTACCCTTACCCTTACCCTAACTCTAAACCTAACCCTAACCCTAACCCTTATCCTTACCCAAACTCTAACCCTAACCCTAAAACTAACCCTAAAACTAACCCTAACCCTAAACTTAACCCCAACACTAAACCTAACCCTAACCCTAACCATAACCCTTACCCTTACCCTAACCCTAAACCTAAACTTCACCCTAACCATAACCCTAACACTAACCCTTACCCTAACCCTAACCCTAATCCTAACCCTAACCCTTACCCTTACCCTAACCCTAACCCTAACCCTAAACCTAACCCTAACCCTAACCTTCACCCTAACCCTTACCTTACCCTAACCCTAACCCTAACCCTAAACCTAACCTAACCCTAAGCCTAACCATAACTCTTTCCCTTACCCTAACCCTAACCCTAAACCTAACAGTACCCCTAACACTAACCCTAACCCTAACCCTTACCCTTACCCTAACTCTAACCGTAAACCTAACCCTCACCCTATCCCTAACCCTAAACCTAACCTCTAACCCTAACCCTAAACCTAACCCTAATCCTTATCTTTATCCTAAACCTAATCGTAACATTAACAATTACGCGTATCCTCACCCCTACCTTAACCCTAACCCTAACTCTAACCCTAACCTTACACCTAAACCTAACCCTAACCCTAAATTTAACTCTAACCCTTACCCTACCCTAACCCTAATCCCTAAACCTTACCCTTACCCTAAACCTAACCCTAACACTTACCCTAAACCTAACCCTAACCCTAACCATAACTCTAACCCTTAAACCTAACCCTCCCCCTAACCCTTACGCTTACCCTAACGCTAACCCTAACCCTAAACCTAACCCTAACCCTAACCCTAACACATACCCTTACCCAAACCCTAACCCTAACTGTAACCCTAACCCTAAACTTAACCCTTACCCTAACCCTAACCCTAACCCTTACCCTTACCCTAACCCTAACCCTAACCTTAACCCCATCCCTAAACCTAATCTGAACCCTAACCCTTACCCCTACCCTAACCCTAACCCTAAACTTAACCCTAACCCTACCCTTACCCTAACCATAACCCTAAACCTAACCCTAACCCTTACCCTTACCCTCCCCCTAACCCTAATCTTAACCCTCACCCTAACCCTAACCCTAACCCTTATCCTTACCCAAAGCCTAACCCTAACCCTATCCCTAAACCTAACCCAAACCCTAACCCTAACACTTACCCTTACCCTAACCCTAACCCAAAACCTAACCCAAACCTTACCCTTACACTAATCATAACCCTAACCCTAACCCTAACCCTAACCCTTATACTTACCCTAACAGTAACCCTAACCCTAAATCTAACCCTAAACCTAAGCCTTACCCTTACCCTAACCCTTACTCTTACCCTAACCGTAACCCTAACACTTACGCTTACCCTAACACTAAACCTAACCCTAACCCTAAGTCTTACCTTACCCCAACAATAACCCTAACCCTAACCCTAAACCTTACCTTACCCTAAACCTAACCCTGACCCTTACCCTAAACCTAACCCTAAACTTAACCCTATCCCTTACCCTTACCTTCACCCTAACGCTAACCCTAACCCATATGCTTACCCTAATGCTAAACCTAACCCTAAACCTAACACATAACCTTACCCTAACCCTAACCCTAACAGTAACCCTAACCCTAACCCTTACTCTAAACCTAACCCTAACCCTAACCCTTTCCCTTACCCTAACACTAACCCTAACATTAACCCCAACCCTAAACCTAATCCTAACCCTAACCCTTACCCTTACACTAACCCTAACCCTAACCCTAACCCTACCCCTTACCATAATCCTAACCCTAAACCTAACCGTAATCCTTACAATTACCCTAACCCTAACCCTAACCTTAAACCTAACCCTAAACTTAACCCTAACCCTTATCCTTACCCTAACCCTAACTCTAAACCTAACCCTAAAGCTAACCCTAACCCTAACCCTAAACTTACCCCTAACCCTTACCCTAACCCTAACCCTAACCCTTATCCTTACCCTAACCCTACCCATAACCCTAACCCTAACCTTAACCCTAACCCTAAACCTAACCCTTACCCTTACCCTAACCCTAATCCTAAACCTAACCCTAACCCTTACCCTTACCCTAACCCTAAAACTAAACCTAAACCTAACCCTAACCCTAACCATAACCCTAACCCTTACCCTTACCCTAAATCTAACCCTAACCCTAAACCTTACCCTTACCCTAATCCTAACCCTAACCCTAAACCTAACCCTAACCCTAACCAAAACCCTAACACTAACCCATTACCCTAACTCTAACCCTAACCCTGACACTAACCCTAACCCTAACCCTAACCCTAACCTTAACCCCAACACTAAACCTAACCCTAACCCTAACCATAACCCTTATCCTTACCCTAACGCTAAACCTAAACTTAACCCTAACCCTAACCCTAACCCTTACCCTAACCCTAATCCTAACCCTAACCCTTACCCTTACCCTAACCCTAACCCTAACCCTAAACCTAACCCTAACCCTAACCTTAACCCTAATCTTCGACTTACGCTATCCCTAACCCTAAACCTTACACTTACCCTAAACCTAACCCTAACCATTACCCTAAACCTAACCCTAACCCTAACCCTAAATTTACCCTTACCTTATCTCTAACCCTAACCCTAACCCTTACCCTTACCCCAACGCTAAACCTCACCCTAACCCAAACCCTAACCCTAACACATACCCATACCCTAACCCTAACCTTAACCCTAACCGTAAACGTAACCCTACCCTAAACTTAACCCTTACCCTTACCCTAAGCCTAACCCTAAACCTAAGCCTAACCGTTACCCTTACCTTAACCCTAACCCTAACCCTAACCCTAACCCTTATGCTTACCCTAACACTAACCCTAACCCTAACCATAACCCTTACCCTTACCCTAACCCTAACCCTAAACCTAACCATAACCCTAAATC
Source organism: Megascapheus bottae (assembly GCA_024803745.1). Lineage (NCBI taxonomy): Eukaryota > Metazoa > Chordata > Mammalia > Rodentia > Geomyidae > Megascapheus > Megascapheus bottae. The sequence continues at coordinate 380,895 of JANJXV010000168.1, read as the reverse complement.
TAACCCTATCCCTAACCCTAACCCTAACCCTAAGCTAACCCTAATCCTAACCCTAACATTAACACTTACCCTTACCCTCATCCTAACCCTAACCCTAAACCTAAACCTAACCCTAAGCGTAACCCTAACCCTAACCCCTTACCCTAAATCTAACCCTAACCCTAACCCTTACCCTTATCCTAACCCTAACCTTAACCCTAACACTTACCCTTACCCTAACCCCTACCCTAACCCTAAGCCTAACCCTAAACCATAACCTAACCCTAAACCTAAACCTACCCTTACCATTACCCTTACCCTAACCCTAAACCTAACCCTAACCCTAACCCTTACCCTTACCCAAACTCTAAACCTAACACTAACACTAACCCTAAAACTAACCGTAACCCTAACCATAACCCTTACCCTTACCCTAACCCTAACCCTAAACTTAACCCTAACCCTAACCCTAACACTTACCCTTACCCTAACCCTAACCCTAATCGTAACCCTAAAACTTACCCTTACCCTAACCCTAACCCTAAACCTAACCCTAACCCTAACCTTAACCCTAACCCTTACCCTTACCCTAACCCTAACCCTAACTCTAAACCTAACCCTAACCCTAACCTTAACCTTAACCCTAACCCTAACTCTTTCCCTTACCCTAACCCTAACCATAAACCTAACACTAACACTAACACTAACCCTAAACCTAACCCTTACCCTTACCCTAACCCTACCACTAAACCTAACCCTAATCCTTATCTTTATCCTAAACCTAATCGTAACACTAACACTTACGCTTATTCTAACCCCTACCCTAACCCTAACCCTAACCCTAACTCTAACACTTACTATAACCCCAACCCTAACCCTAACCCTTACCCTTACCTTAACCCTAAACCTAACCCTAACCCTAACTTTAACCCTAACACTTACCCCAACCCTAACCATAACCCTAATCATTACCCTTACCCTAAACCTAACCCTAACCCTTATCTTAAACCTAACCCTAACACTAACCATAATTCTAACCCTTAACCCTAACCCTCCCCTAACCCTTACGCTTACACTAACTCTAACCCTAACCCTAAACCTAACCCTAAACCTAACCCTAACACATACCGTTACCCTAACCCTAACCTTAACGTAACCCTAACCCTAACCATAAACCTTACCCTAACTCTAACCCTTACCCTAACCCTAACCCTAAACCTAACCCTAACCCTACCCTAACTCTAACCCTAACCCTAAACCTATCCCTAACCCCTATCCTTACCCTCACCCTAACCCTAACCTTAACCCTAACCCTAACCCTAACCCTAACCCTTATCCTTACCCAAACCCTAACCCTAACCGTATCCCTAAACCTAACACTAACCCTAACCCTAACCCTTACCCTTACCCTAACCCTAACCCAAAACCTAACCCTAACTTTTACCCTTACCCTAACCGTAACCCTAACCCTAACCCTTACCCTTACCCTGACGCTAACCCTAATCTTAACCCCAACCCTAAACCTAACCATAACCCTTACCCTTACCCTAACCCTAACACTAACCCTTATCCTTACCCTAACCCTAACCGTAACCCTAACCCTAAACCTAACCCTAAACCTAACCCTTACCCTTACCCTAACCCTAAACCTAACCCTAACCCTTACCCTTACCCTAACCCTTACTCTTACCCTAACCGTAACCCTAAACTTAAACCTAAATCTAAACCTAACCCTAACACTAACACTAAACTTTACACTTACCCTAAACCTAACCCTAAACCTTACCCTTACCCTAACCATAACCGTAAACCTAACCCTAACCCTAAACTTAACCCTAACACTAAACCTATCCCTAACCCTTACCCTTACCCTAAACCTAACCCTAAACCTAACACTAACCCTAACCCTAACCCTAACCATTACCTTTACCCCAACCTTAAACCTAACCCTAACGCTAACCCTAACCCTAACCCGTAACCTGAACCCTAACCCTAACCCTAACCCTTACCCTTAACCTTATCCTAACACTAACCCTAACCCTAACCATAGTACTTACCCTCACCCTAACCCTAACCCTAACCATAACCCTAAACCTTACCCTAACCCTAACTCTAACCCTAACACTTACCCTTACCCTAATCCTAACCCTAACCCTAACCCTAACCCTTAGCCTTACCCTAACCCTAACCCTAACCCTAACCCCAACCCTAAACCTAACTCTAACTCTAACATTTATCCTTACCCTAACCCTAACCCTAAACCTAACCCTAACCCTTATCCTTACCCTAACCCTAACACTTACCCTAACCCTAACTTTATCCCTAACACATAACCTTACCCTATCCCTAACCCTAACCCTAACCGTAACCCTAAACCAAACCCTAATCCTAACCCTAACCCTAACCCTAACCATTACCCTAAATCTAACCCTAATCCTAACGTTAACCCTTACCCTTACCCTAACCCTAACCCTAACCCTAACCTGAATCCTAACCGTAACCCTAACCCTAACACTTACCTTACCCTAACCCCTACACTAACCCTAACAATAACCCTAAAACTAACCCTCACCCTAACCCTAACCCTAACCCTAACCTCTAACCCTAACCCTAAACCTAACCCTAACCCTTACACTAAACCTTACCCTAACCCTAACCCTAACCCTAACGCTAACCCTTACCCTTTCCCTTACCCTAACCCTAACCCTAACCCTAACCCTATCCCTAACCCTTAAGCCTAACCCTAACCCTTACCCTAACAATAACCCTAATCCTAATCCTAACCCTTACCCTTACCCTAATCCTAACCCTAACCCTAAACCTAACCCTAACCCTAACCCTTCCCCTAAACCTAACCCTAACCCTAACCTTAAACCTAACCATTACCCTTACCATTATCTAACCCTAACCCTAACCCTTACCCTTTCCCTTAAACTAAAACTAACCCTAACCCTAAACCTTACCCTTAACCTGACCCTTACCCTAACCCTAACCCTAATCCTAACCCTAACCCTTACCCTTACCCTAAGCCTAATCCTAACCCCAACCCTAACTCTAACCCTAACCCTAAACCTTACCCTTAACCTAAACCTAACCCTAACCCTTACACTAAACCTTACCCTAACCCTAACCCTAAACCTAACGCTAACCCTTACACTTTCCCTTACCCTAACCCTAACCCTAAACCTAACCCTATCCCTAAACCTTAAGCCTAACCCTAACCCTTACCCTAACAATAACCCTAATCCTAACCCTAATCCTTACCCTTACCCTAATCCTAACCCTAACCATAAACCTAACCCTAACCGTAACCTTAACCCTAACCCTTACCCTTACCCTAACCCTAACCCTAACACTTACCCTAACCCTAACCCTAACACCTTACCCTAACTCTAAAACTAACCCTAACCCTAACCCCTAACCCTAACCCTAACCCTAACCCTAACTCTTACCCATACGCTAACCCTAACCCTAACCCTAAACCTTACCCTATCCCTAAATCTAACCCTACCCCTTACCCTTACCCTAACAATAACACTAACCCTAACCCTAAACCTAACCCAAACACATACCCTTACCCTAACCCTAACCTTAACCATAACCCTAACCCTAACCCTATCCCTAAACCTTAACCTTAACCTAAACCTAAACCTAACCCTTACCCTAAACCTAACCTAACCCTAACCCTAACCATAAACCAAAACCTCACCCTAACCCTAACCCTAAACCTAACTTCTAAACCTAACCCTAAACCTAACCCTAATACTTACCCAAACCGTAACCCTAACCCTTACCCTTACCCTAACCCTTACCCTAACCTTAACCTCAGCCCTAAAACGAATCCAAACCCTAACCCTTACCCTTACACTAACCCTAACCGTAACCCTAACCCTAACCCTTAGTCTAACCCTAACTCTAAACCTAACACTAATCCTTACACTTACCCTAACCATAAGCCTAACCTTAACCCAAACCCTAACCCTAACCCTAACCCTTACCGTTACCCTAACTCTAACCCTAACCCTAAACTTAACCCTAACCCTAACCTTAACCCTAACCCTTACCCTTACCCTAAACCTAACCCTAAACCTAAAATTAACCCTTACCGTTACCCTAACTCTAACCCTAACCCTAAACTTAACCCTAACCCTAACCTTAACCCTAACCCTTACCCTTACCCTAAACCTAACCCTAAAGCTAACCCTTACACTTTCCCTTACTCTAACCCTAACCCTAACCTTAAAACTTACCCTTAACCTAACCCTAACACTAACCCTTAACCTAATCCTAACCCTAACTCTAACCCTAATCCTTACCCTTACCCTAACCCTAACGCTAACCCTAACCCTAACCCTTAACCTAACCCTAACACTAACCCTAACCCATAACCCTTACCCTAACCCTAACCCTAACCCTAACACCTTACCCTAACTCTAACCCTAACCCTAACCCTAACCCCTAACCCTAACCCTATCCCTAACACTTACCATTATCCTAACCCTAATGCTAACCCTAACAATTACTCTTACCCTAACCCCTACCCTAACCCTAACGCTCACCCTAACCGTTACCTAACCCTAACCCTAACCCTTACCCTTACCCTAACCCCGAAACCTAACCCTAAATCTAAACCTAACCCTTACCCTTACCCTAACCCTAATCCTAACCCTAACCCTAACCCTGACCCTTACCATAACCCTAACCCTAACCCTTACGCTAACCCTAACCCTAACCCTGACACATACCCTTACCCTAACCCTAACCCTTACCGTAACCCGAAACCTAAACCTAAACCTAACCTAATCCTAACCCTAACACTTACCCTAACCCTAACCTTAACCCAAACACTAAACCTAACCCTAACTCTAACCCTAACCCTTACCCTAACCGTTACCCTTAACCTAACCCTAACCATAACCCTTACCCTAACCCCAACCCTAACCTCAAACTTAACCCTAACCCTAACCCTTACCCTTACTCTAACACTAAGACTAACCCTAAATCTAACCCTAACCCTAAACCTTACCCTAATCCTAACAATAACCCTTACCCTAACCCTAACCCTAACCCTAACCCTTACCCTAACCCTAACCGTAATCCTAACCCTAACCCTTACCCTTACCCTCACCCTAACCTTAACCTAACCCTAAACCTAACCCTAACCTTAACTCTGACATTTATCCTTACCCTAACCCTAACCCTAATCATAACCCTAACCCTATCCTTAACACTTACCCTAACCCTAACCCTAACCCTATCCCTAACACATAACCTTACACTAACCCTAACCCTAACCCTAACCGTAACCCTAACTTTAACCCTAACCCTTAACCTTACCCTAACCCTAACCGTAAACCTAACCCTAACCCTAACACTTACCCTAACCCTAACCCTATCCCTAACACATAACCTTACCCTAACCCTAACCCTAACTGTAACCCTAAACCTAACCCTAATCCTAACCCTAACCCTAACCCTAATCCTTAAACGTACCCTAACCCTAAACCTAACCTGAAACCCATCCCTAAACCTAACCCTTACCCTAAACCAAACCCTAATCCTAACCCTAACCCTTACCCTTACCCTAACCCTAACCCTAACCCTAAACCTAACACTAACCCTAACCTTAACCCTAACCTTTCCCTTACCCTATCCCTAACCCTAAACCTTACACGTACCCTAAACCTAACCCTAACCCTTACCCTAAACTTAACCCTAACCCTAACCCTAACCTTTACCCTTCCCTTAACTCTAACCCTAACCCTAACCCTTACCCTTACCCTAACGCTAACGCTAACCCTTACCCTAACCCTAACCCTAACCCTAACACATACCCTTACCCTAACCCTAACCAAAACCCTAACTGTAAACCTAATTTTACCCTAAACTTAACCCTTACCCTTACCCTAACCCTAACCCTAATCCTAACCCTAACCCTTACCCTTACCCTAACCCTACCCCTAACCCTAAACCTAACCCTAACCCTAACCTTAACCCTAACCCATACCCTTACCCTAACCCTTACCCTTAAACTAACAATAACCCTAACCCTTACCCTAATCCTAACCCTAACCCTTACCCTAAACCTAACCCTAACCCTAACCCTGACCCTAACACTAACCTCCAACCTTAACACTAAACCTAACCCTAATCCTTACCCTTATCCTAAACCTAAACCTAACACTAACAGTTACCCTTAACCTAACCCCTAACCTAACACTAACCCTAACACTAACACTAACCATTACCCTAACCTAAACTTAATCCTAACCCTTACTCTTAACCTAACACTAAACCTAACACTAACCCTAACCCTAAAACTAACCCTTACACTTACCCTAACCCTAACCCTTACCCTTACCCTAACCCTAACCCTAAACCTTACCCTAACCCCTACCCAACCCTAAACCAAATGCTAACCCTAACCCTAATCCTAACCCTAAACTTTACCCTAACACTAACCCTAACTCTAAACCTTACCCTTACCCTAACCCTAACCCTAAACTTAACCCTAACCCTACCCCTAACCCTTACTCTAACTCTAACCCTAATCCTAATCCTAACCCTTACCCTTACCCTAACCCTAACCCTAACCCTGAACCTAACCCTAAACCTAACCTTAACCCTAACCCTTACCCTTACCCTAACCCTAAGCCAAACCCTAACCCTAAACCTAACCGTAACACTAACCCTTACCATTACCCTAAACCTAACCCTTACCCTCACCCTAACCCTAACTCTTAACCTAACCCTAACCCTAAGCCTAACACCTAACCCTATCCCTAACCCTAACCCTAACCCTTACCTAACCCTAATCCTAACCCTAACCCTAAACCTAACCCTAACCTTAACCCTAACCCTTACCCTTACTCTAACCCTAACCCTAACCCTTAACCTAACTCTAACCCTAACCCTAACCCTAACCCTAACCCTAACTCTTACCCTTACCCTAACCCTAAGCCTAACCCTAACACTTACCCTTAAACTAACAATAACCCTAACCCTTACCCTAACCCTAACCCTAACGCTTAACCTAAATCTAACCCTAACCCTAAACCTGACCCTACCCCTAACACTAACCTCTAAAAGTAACACTAAACCTAACCCTAATCCTTACCCTTATCCTAAACCTAAACCTAACACTAACAGTTACCCTTAACCTAACCCCTAACCTAATACTAACCCTAACACTAACACTAACCATTACCCTAATCCTAACTCTAAACTTAACCCTAACCCTTACTCTTACCCTAACACTAAACCTAACACTAACCCTAACCCTAAACCTAACCCTTACACTTACACTAACCCTAACCCTTACCCTTACCCTAACCCTAACCCTAACCCTTACCCTAACCCCTACCCTAACCCTAAACCAAATGCTAACCCTAACCCTAATCCTAACCCTAAACTTTACCCTAACACTAACCCTAACCCTAACCCTTACCCTTACCGTAACCCTAACCCTAAACTTAACCCTAAGCCTAACCCTAACCCTAACTCTAACCCTAACCCTAAACCTAACCCTAACCCTAACCTTAACCCTAACCCTTACCCTTGCCCTAATCCTAATCCTAACCCTTACCCTAACCCTAACACTAACCCTAACCCCTAACCCTTACCCTAACCCTAATAGTAACCCTAAGCTATTAACCTAACTCTAACCCTAAACCTACCCCTAACCCCTAACCTTACCCTAACCAAAACTCTTACCCTTACCCTAACCCTAACCCTAACACTTACCCTTACCCTAACCTCTACGCTAACCCTAACCCTAACCCTAAACCTAAAACTAAAACTTACCCTTACCCTAAACATAACCCTAACCCTAACCCTAACCCTTACATTTACCATAACCCTAATCCTAACCCTAACCCTTACCCTTACCCTAATGCTAACCCTAACCCTTACCGTAACCCTAACCCTAACCCTAACACATACCCTTACCCTAACCCTAACCCTTACCGTAACCCTAAACCTTAACCTAACCCTAATCCTAACCCTAACCCTTACCCTAAACCTAACCTTAACCCCAACACTAAACCTAACCCTAAACCTAAACCTTACCCTTACTCTAACCCTAACCGTAAACTTAACCCTAACCCTAACCCTAAACCTAACCCTTACCCTAACCCTAACCCTAATCCTAACCCTAACCCTTACCCTTACCCTAACCCTACCCCTAACCCTAAACCTATCCCTAACCCTAACCTTAACCCTAACCCATACCCTTACCCTAACCCTTACCCTTACACTAACAATAACTCTAACCCTTACCCTAAGCCTAACCATAACCCTTACCCTTAAACTAACAATAACCCTAACCCTTACCCTAATCCTAACCCTAACCCTTACCCTAAACCTAACCCTAACCCTAACCCTGACCCTAACACTAACCTCCAACCTTAACACTAAACCTAACCCTAATCCTTACCCTTATCCTAAACCTAAACCTAACACTAACTGTTACCCTTAACCTAACACCTAACCTAACACTAACCCTAACACTAACACTAACCATTACCCTAACCCTAACCTAAACTAAATCCTAACCCTTACTCTTACCCTAACACTATACCTAACACTAACCCTAACCCTAAACCTAACCCTTACACTTACCCTAACCCTAACCCTTACCCTTACCCTAACCCTAACCCTAAAACTTACCCTAACCCCTACCCTAACCCTAAACCAAATGCTAACCCTAACCCTAATCCTAACCCTAAACTTTACCCTAACACTAACCCTAACTCTAACCCTTACCCTTACCCTAACCCTAACCCTAAACTTAACCTTAACCCTAACCCTAACCCTTACTCTAACTCTAACCCTAATCCTAATCCTAACCCTTACCCTTACCCTAACCCTAACCCTAACCCTGAACCTAACCCTAAACCTAACCTTAACCCTAACCCTTACCCTTACCCTGACCCTAAGCCAAACCCTAACCCTAAACCTAACCCTAACACTAACCCTTACCCTTACCCTAACCCTAACCCTAACCCTAACCCTTACCCTCACCCTAACCCTAACTCTTAACCTAACCCTAACCCTAAGCCTAACACCTAAACCTATCCCTAACCCTAACCCTGACCCTAACACTTACCATTATCCTAACCCTAACCCTAACTCTAACAATTACCCTTACCCTAACCCCTACCCTAACGCTAACCCTAACCATTAACTAACCCTAACCCTAACCCTAAACCTTACCCTTACCCTAACCCGAAAAATAACCCTAACCCTAACCCTAACGCTTACCCTTACCCTAACCCTAATCCTAACACAAACCCTAAACCTAACCCTTACCCTTACCATAACCCTAACCCTAACCCTGAGCCTTACACTAACCCTAACCCTAACCCTAACACGTACCCTTACCCTAACCCTAACCCTTACCGTAACCCTAAACCTAACCCTAAACCTAATCCTAATCCTAACCCTAACCCTTAACCTAACCCTAACCTTAACCCAAACACTAAACCTAACCCTAAACCTAACACTTACCCTTACTCTTACCCTAACCCTAAACTTAACCCTAACCCTAACCCTAAACCTAACCCTTACCCTAACCCTAACCCTAATCCTAACCCTAACCCTTACCCTTAACCTAAACCTAACCCTAAACCTAACCCTAACCCTAAACTTAACCCTAACCCATACCCTTACCCTAACCCTAACCCTAACCCTAACCCTAATCCTAACCCTAAGCCTAACCCTAACCCTTACCCTTAAACTAACAATAACCCTAACCCTTACCCTAACCCTAACCCTAACGCTTACCCTAAACCTAACCCTAACCCTAACCCTAACCCTAACACTAACCTCTAACCCTAACACTAAACCTAACCCTAATCCTTACCCTTATCCTAAACCTAAACCTAACACTAACAGTTACCCTTAACCTAACCTCTAACCTAACACTAACCCTAACACTAACACTAACCATTACCCTAACCCTAACCTAAACTTAACCCTACCCCTTACTCTTACCCTAACACTAATCCTAAAACTAATCCTAACCCTAAACCTAGCCCTTACCCTTACCCTAACCCTAACCCATACCCTTACCCTAACCCTAACCCTACCACTTAACCTAACCCCTACCCTAACCCTCCCCCAAATGCTAACCCTAACCCTAATCCTAACCCTAAACTTTACCCTAACCCTAACCCTAACCCTTACCCTTACCCTAATCCTAACCTTAAACTTAACCTCAACCGTAAACCTAATCCTAACCCCAACCCTTACCCTTACCCTAACCCTAACCTTAAACCTAACCCTAACCCTAAACTTAACCCTAACCCTAACCCTAATCCTAACCCTAACCTTAACCCTAACCCTTACCCTTACCCTAACCCTAACCGTAAACCTAACCCTAACCCTTATCCTTACCCTAACCCTAAACCTAACCCTAACCCTAATTTTAACGCTAACCCTTAACCTTACCATAAACCTAACCGTAAACCTAACCCTAACCATAACACTTACCCTAACCCTAACTTTATCCCTAACACATAACCTTACCCTATCCCTAACCCTAACCCTAACCGTAACCCTAAACCTAACCCTAACCCTAACCCTAAGCATAACCCTAACCCTAATCCTAACCCTAATCCTTAAACGTACCCTAACCCTAAACCTAACCTTAAACCCAACCCTAAACCTAACCCTAATTCTAACACGAACACTTTCCCTTAACCTATCCTTAACCCTAAACCTAACACTAACCCTAACCCTAACCATTACCCTAACCCTAACCCTAACCCTTACTGTAACCCTAACCCTAAACTTAACCCTAACCCTAACCCTAAACCTAACCCTTACCCTAACCCTAACCCTAATCCTAACCCTAACCCTTACCCTTACCCTAACCCTACCCCTAACCCTAAACCTAACCCTAACCCTAACCTTAACCCTAACCCATACCCTTACCCTAACCCTTACCCTTAAACTAACAATAACCCTAACCCTTACCCTAATCCTAACCCTAACCCTTACCCTAAACCTAACCCTAACCCTAACCCTGACCCTAACACTAACCTCCAACATTAACACTAAACCTAACCCTAATCCTTACCCTTATCCTAAACCTAAACCTAACACTAACAGTTACCCTTAACCTAACCCCTAACCTAACACTAACCCTAACACTAACACTAACCATTACCCTAACCTAAACTTAATCCTAACCCTTACTCTTACCCTAACACTAAACCTAACACTAACCCTAACCCTAAAACTAACCCTTACACTTACCCTAACCCTAACCCTTACCCTTACCCTAACCCTAACCCTAAACCTTACCCTAACCCCTACCCAACCCTAAACCAAATGCTAACCCTAACCCTAATCCTAACCCTAAACTTTACCCTAACACTAACCCTAACTCTAAACCTTACCCTTACCCTAACCCTAACCCTAAACTTAACCCTAACCCTACCCCTAACCCTTACTCTAACTCTAACCCTAATCCTAATCCTAACCCTTACCCTTACCCTAACCCTAACCCTAACCCTGAACCTAACCCTAAACCTAACCTTAACCCTAACCCTTACCCTTACCCTAACCCTAAGCCAAACCCTAACCCTAAACCTAACCGTAACACTAACCCTTACCATTACCCTAAACCTAACCCTTACCCTCACCTTAACACTAACTCTTAACCTAACCCTAACCCTAAGCCTAACACCTAACCCTATCCCTAACCCTAACCCTAACCCTTACCTAACCCTAATCCTAACCCTAACCCTAAACCTAACCCTAACCTTAACCCTAACCCTTACCCTTACTCTAACCCTAACCCTAACCCTTAACCTAACTCTAACCCTAACCCTAACCCTAACCCTAACCCTAACTCTTACCCTTACCCTAACCCTAAGCCTAACCCTAACACTTACCCTTAAACTAACAATAACCCTAACCCTTACCCTAACCCTAACCCTAACGCTTAACCTAAATCTAACCCTAACCCTAAACCTGACCCTACCCCTAACACTAACCTCTAAAAGTAACACTAAACCTAACCCTAATCCTTACCCTTATCCTAAACCTAAACCTAACACTAACAGTTACCCTTAACCTAACCCCTAACCTAATACTAACCCTAACACTAACACTAACCATTACCCTAATCCTAACTCTAAACTTAACCCTAACCCTTACTCTTACCCTAACACTAAACCTAACACTAACCCTAACCCTAAACCTAACCCTTACACTTACACTAACCCTAACCCTTACCCTTACCCTAACCCTAACCCTAACCCTTACCCTAACCCCTACCCTAACCCTAAACCAAATGCTAACCCTAACCCTAATCCTAACCCTAAACTTTACCCTAACACTAACCCTAACCCTAACCCTTACCCTTACCGTAACCCTAACCCTAAACTTAACCCTAAGCCTAACCCTAACCCTAACCCTAACCCTAACCCTAAACCTAACCCTAACCCTAACCTTAACCCTAACCCTTACCCTTGCCCTAATCCTAATCCTAACCCTTACCCTAACCCTAACACTAACCCTAACCCCTAACCCTTACCCTAACCCTAATAGTAACCCTAAGCTATTAACCTAACTCTAACCCTAAACCTACCCCTAACCCCTAACCTTACCCTAACCAAAACTCTTACCCTTACCCTAACCCTAACCCTAACACTTACCCTTACCCTAACCTCTACCCTAACCCTAACCCTAACCCTAACCCTAAAACTAAAACTTACCCTTACCCTAAACATAACCCTAACCCTAACCCTAACCCTTACATTTACCATAACCCTAATCCTAACCCTAACCCTTACCCTTACCCTAATGCTAACCCTAACCCTTACCGTAACCCTAACCCTAACCCTAACACATACCCTTACCCTAACCCTAACCCTTACCGTAACCCTAAACCTTAACCTAACCCCAATCCTAACCCTAACCCTTACCCTAAACCTAACCTTAACCCCAACACTAAACCTAACCCTAAACCTAAACCTTACCCTTACTCTAACCCTAACCATAAACTTAACCCTAACCCTAACCCTAAACCTAACCCTTACCCTAACCCTAACCCTAATCCTAACCCTAACCCTTACCCTTACCCTAACCCTACCCCTAACCCTAAACCTATCCCTAACCCTAACCTTAACCCTAACCCATACCCTTACCCTAACCCTTACCCTTAAACTAACAATAACTCTAACCCTTACCCTAAGCCTAACCATAACCCTTACCCTTAAACTAACAATAACCCTAACCCTTACACTAATCCTAACCCTAACCCTTACCCTAAACCTAACCCTAACCCTAACCCTGACCCTAACACTAACCTCCAACCTTAACACTAAACCTAACCCTAATCCTTACCCTTATCCTAAACCTAAACCTAACACTAACTGTTACCCTTAACCTAACACCTAACCTAACACTAACCCTAACACTAACACTAACCATTACCCTAACCCTAACCTAAACTAAATCCTAACCCTTACTCTTACCCTAACACTATACCTAACACTAACCCTAACCCTAAACCTAACCCTTACACTTACCCTAACCCTAACCCTTACCCTTACCCTAACCCTAACCCTAAAACTTACCCTAACCCCTACCCTAACCCTAAACCAAATGCTAACCCTAACCCTAATCCTAACCCTAAACTTTACCCTAACACTAACCCTAACTCTAACCCTTACCCTTACCCTAACCCTAACCCTAAACTTAACCTTAACCCTAACCCTAACCCTTACTCTAACTCTAACCCTAATCCTAATCCTAACCCTTACCCTTACCCTAACCCTAACCCTAACCCTGAACCTAACCCTAAACCTAACCTTAACCCTAACCCTTACCCTTACCCTGACCCTAAGCCAAACCCTAACCCTAAACCTAACCCTAACACTAACCCTTACCCTTACCCTAACCCTAACCCTAACCCTTACCCTCACACTAACCCTAACTCTTAACCTAACCCTAACCCTAAGCCTAACACCTAAACCTATCCCTAACCCTAACCCTGACCCTAACACTTACCATTATCCTAACCCTAACCCTAACTCTAACAATTACCCTTACCCTAACCCCTACCCTAACGCTAACCCTAACCATTAACTAACCCTAACCCTAACCCTAAACCTTACCCTTACCCTAACCCGAAAAATAACCCTAACCCTAACCCTAACGCTTACCCTTACCCTAACTCTAATCCTAACACAAACCCTAAACCTAACCCTTACCCTTACCATAACCCTAACCCTAACCCTGAGCCTTACACTAACCCTAACCCTAACCCTAACACGTACCCTTACCCTAACCCTAACCCTTACCGTAACCCTAAACCTAACCCTAAACCTAATCCTAATCCTAACCCTAACCCTTAACCTAACCCTAACCTTAACCCAAACACTAAACCTAACCCTAAACCTAACACTTACCCTTACTCTTACCCTAACCCTAAACTTAACCCTAACCCTAACCCTAAACCTAACCCTTACCCTAACCCTAACCCTAATCCTAACCCTAACCCTTACCCTTAACCTAAACCTAACCCTAAACCTAACCCTAACCCTAACCTTAACCCTAACCCATACCCTTACCCTAACCCTAACCCTAACCCTAATCCTAACCCTAAGCCTAACCCTAACCCTTACCCTTAAACTAACAATAACCCTAACCCTTACCCTAACCCTAACCCTAACGCTTACCCTAAACCTAACCCTAACCCTAACCCTAACCCTAACACTAACCTCTAACCCTAACACTAAACCTAACCCTAATCCTTACCCTTATCCTAAACCTAAACCTAACACTAACAGTTACCCTTAACCTAACCTCTAACCTAACACTAACCCTAACACTAACACTAACCATTACCCTAACCCTAACCTAAACTTAACCCTACCCCTTACTCTTACCCTAACACTAATCCTAAAACTAATCCTAACCCTAAACCTAGCCCTTACCCTTACCCTAACCCTAACCCATACCCTTACCCTAACCCTAACCCTACCACTTAACCTAACCCCTACCCTAACCCTCCCCCAAATGCTAACCCTAACCCTAATCCTAACCCTAAACTTTACCCTAACCCTAACCCTAACCCTTACCCTTACCCTAATCCTAACCTTAAACTTAACCTCAACCGTAAACCTAATCCTAACCCCAACCCTTACCCTTACCCTAACCCTAACCTTAAACCTAACCCTAACCCTAAACTTAACCCTAACCCTAACCCTAATCCTAACCCTAACCTTAACCCTAACCCTTACCCTTACCCTAACCCTAACCGTAAACCTAACCCTAACCCTTATCCTTACCCTAACCCTAACCCTAACCCTAACCCTAATTTTAACGCTAACCCTTAACCTTACCATAAACCTAACCGTAAACCTAACCCTAACCATAACACTTACCCTAACCCTAACTTTATCCCTAACACATAACCTTACCCTATCCCTAACCCTAACCCTAACCGTAACCCTAAACCTAACCCTAACCCTAACCCTAAGAATAACCCTAACCCTAATCCTAACCCTAATCCTTAAACGTACCCTAACCCTAAACCTAACCTTAAACCCAACCCTAAACCTAACCCTAATTCTAACACGAACACTTTCCCTTAACCTATCCTTAACCCTAAACCTAACACTAACCCTAACCCTAACCATTACCCTAACCCTAACCCTAACCCTAACCCTTACTCTAACCCTAACCCTAAACTTAACCC
The DNA here is from genome assembly GCA_024803745.1 of Megascapheus bottae. Lineage (NCBI taxonomy): Eukaryota > Metazoa > Chordata > Mammalia > Rodentia > Geomyidae > Megascapheus > Megascapheus bottae. Next base: position 365,201 of record JANJXV010000168.1, on the reverse strand, counting down.
TAACCCTAACCCTAAACCTAACCCTTACCCTAAACCTAACCCTAATCCTAACCCTAACCCTTACCCTTACCCTAACCCTACCCCTAACCCTAAACCTAACCCTAACCCTAACCTTAACCCTAACCCATACCCTTACCCTAACCCTTACCCTTAAACTAACAATAACCCTAACCCTTACCCTAATCCTAACCCTAACCCTTACCCTAAACCTAACCCTAACCCTAACCCTGATCCTAACACTAACCTCCAACCTTAACACTAAACCTAACCCTAATCCTTACCCTTATCCTAAACCTAAACCTAACACTAACAGTTACCCTTAACCTAACCCCTAACCTAACACTAACCCTAACACTAACACTAACCATTACCCTAACCTAAACTTAATCCTAACCCTTACTCTTACCCTAACACTAAACCTAACACAAACCCTAACCCTAAAACTAACCCTTACACTTACCCTAACCCTAACCCTTACCCTTACCCTAACCCTAACCCTAAACCTTACCCTAACCCCTACCCAACCCTAAACCAAATGCTAACCCTAACCCTAATCCTAACCCTAAACTTTACCCTAACACTAACCCTAACTCTAAACCTTACCCTTACCCTAACCCTAACCCTAAACTTAACCCTAACCCTACCCCTAACCCTTACTCTAACTCTAACCCTAATCCTAATCCTAACCCTTACCCTTACCCTAACCCTAACCCTAACCCTGAACCTAACCCTAAACCTAACCGTAAACCTAACCCTAACCCATATCCTTACCCTAACCCTAACCCTAACCCTAACCCTAATTTTAACGCTAACCCTTAACCTTACCATAAACCTAACCGTAAACCTAACCCTAACCATAACACTTACCCTAACCCTAACTTTATCCCTAACACATAACCTTACCCTATCCCTAACCCTAACCCTAACCGTAACCCTAAACCTAACCCTAACCCTAACCCTAAGAATAACCCTAACCCTAATCCTAACCCTAATCCTTAAACGTACCCTAACCCTAAACCTAACCTTAAACCCAACCCTAAACCTAACCCTAATTCTAACACGAACACTTTCCCTTAACCTATCCTTAACCCTAAACCTAACACTAACCCTAACCCTAACCATTACCCTAACCCTAACCCTAACCCTAACCCTTACTCTAACCCTAACCCTAAACTTAACCCTAACCCTAACCCTAAACCTAACCCTTACCCTAACCCTAACCCTAATCCTAACCCTAACCCTTACCCTTACCCTAACCCTACCCCTAACCCTAAACCTAACCCTAACCCTAACCTTAACCCTAACCCATACCCTTACCCTAACCCTTACCCTTAAACTAACAATAACCCTAACCCTTACCCTAATCCTAACCCTAACCCTTACCCTAAACCTAACCCTAACCCTAACCCTGATCCTAACACTAACCTCCAACCTTAACACTAAACCTAACCCTAATCCTTACCCTTATCCTAAACCTAAACCTAACACTAACAGTTACCCTTAACCTAACCCCTAACCTAACACTAACCCTAACACTAACACTAACCATTACCCTAACCTAAACTTAATCCTAACCCTTACTCTTACCCTAACACTAAACCTAACACTAACCCTAACCCTAAAACTAACCCTTACACTTACCCTAACCCTAACCCTTACCCTTACCCTAACCCTAACCCTAAACCTTACCCTAACCCCTACCCAACCCTAAACCAAATGCTAACCCTAACCCTAATCCTAACCCTAAACTTTACCCTAACACTAAACCTAACTCTAAACCTTACCCTTACCCTAACCCTAACCCTAAACTTAACCCTAACCCTACCCCTAACCCTTACTCTAACTCTAACCCTAATCCTAATCCTAACCCTTACCCTTACCCTAACCCTAACCCTAACCCTGAACCTAACCCTAAACCTAACCTTAACCCTAACCCTTACCATTATCCTAGCCCTAAGCCAAACCCTAACCCTAAACCTAACCGTAACACTAATCCTTACCATTACCCTAACCCTAACCCTTACCCTCACCCTAACCCTAACTCTTAACCTAACCCTAACCCTAAGCCTAACACCTAACCCTATCCCTAACCCTAACCCTTACCTAACCCTAATCCTAACCCTAACCCTAAACCTAACCCTAACCTTAACCCTAACCCTTACCCTTACTCTAACCCTAACCCTAACCCTTAACCTAACTCTAACCCTAACCCTAACCCTAACCCTAACTCTTACCCTTACCCTAACCCTAAGCCTAACCCTAACACTTACCCTTAAACTAACAATAACCCTAACCCTTACCCTAACCCTAACCCTAACGCTTAACCTAAATCTAACCCTAACCCTAAACCTGACCCTACCCCTAACACTAACCTCTAAAACTAACACTAAACCTAACCCTAATCCTTACCCTTATCCTAAACCTAAACCTAACACTAACAGTTACCCTTAACCTAACCCCTAACCTAATACTAACCCTAACACTAACACTAACCATTACCCTAATCCTAACTCTAAACTTAACCCTAACCCTTACTCTTACCCTAACACTAAACCTAACACTAACCCTAACCCTAAACCTAACCCTTACACTTACACTAACCCTAACCCTTACCCTTACCCTAACCCTAACCCTAAACCTTACCCTAACCCCTACCCTAACCCTAAACCAAATGCTAACCCTAACCCTAATCCTAACCCTAAACTTTACCCTAACACTAACCCTAACCCTAACCCTTACCCTTACCGTAACCCTAACCCTAAACTTAACCCTAAGCCTAACCCTAACCCTAACCCTAACCCTAAACCTAACCCTAACCCTAACCTTAACCCTAACCCTTACCCTTGCCCTAATCCTAATCCTAACCCTTACCCTAACCCTAACACTAACCCTAACCCCTAACCCTTACTCTAACCCTAATAGTAACCCTAAGCTATTAACCTAACTCTAACCCTAAACCTACCCCTAACCCCTAACCTTACCCTAACCAAAACTCTTACCCTTACCCTAACCCTAACCCTAACACTTACCCTTACCCTAACCTCTACCCTAACCCTAACCCTAACCCTAACCCTAAAACTAAAACTTACCCTTACCCTAAACATAACCCTAACCCTAACCCTAACCCTTACATTTACCATAACCCTAATCCTAACCCTAACCCTTACCCTTACCCTAATGCTAACCCTAACCCTTACCGTAACCCTAAACCTAACCCTAACACATACCCTTACCCTAACCCTAACCCTTACCGTAACCCTAAACCTTAACCTAACCCTAATCCTAACCCTAACCCTTACCCTAAACCTAACCTTAACCCCAACACTAAACCTAACCCTAAACCTAAACCTTACCCTTACTCTAACCCTAACCGTAAACTTAACCCTAACCCTAACCCTAAACCTAACCCTTACCCTAACCCTAACCCTAATCCTAACCCTAACCCTTACCCTTACCCTAACCCTACCCTAACCCTAAACCTATCCCTAACCCTAACCTTAACCCTAACCCATACCCTTACCCTAACCCTTACCCTTAAACTAACAATAACTCTAACCCTTACCCTAAGCCTAACCATAACCCTTACCCTTAAACTAACAATAACCCTAACCCTTACCCTAATCCTAACCCTAACCCTTACCCTAAACCTAACCCTAACCCTAACCCTGACCCTAACACTAACCTCCAACCTTAACACTAAACCTAACCCTAATCCTTACCCTTATCCTAAACCTAAACCTAACACTAACTGTTACCCTTAACCTAACACCTAACCTAACACTAACCCTAACACTAACACTAACCATTACCCTAACCCTAACCTAAACTAAATCCTAACCCTTACTCTTACCCTAACACTAAACCTAACACTAACCCTAACCCTAAACCTAACCCTTACACTTACCCTAACCCTAACCCTTACCCTTACCCTAACCCTAACCCTAAAACTTACCCTAACCCCTACCCTAACCCTAAACCAAATGCTAACCCTAACCCTAATCCTAACCCTAAACTTTACCCTAACACTAACCCTAACTCTAACCCTTACCCTTACCCTAACCCTAACCCTAAACTTAACCTTAACCCTAACCCTAACCCTTACTCTAACTCTAACCCTAATCCTAATCCTAACCCTTACCCTTACCCTAACCCTAACCCTAACCCTGAACCTAACCCTAAACCTAACCTTAACCCTAACCCTTACCCTTACCCTAACCCTAACTCTTAACCTAACCCTAACCCTAAGCCTAACACCTAAACCTATCCCTAACCCTAACCCTGACCCTAACACTTACCATTATCCTAACCCTAACCCTAACTCTAACAATTACCCTTACCCTAACCCCTACCCTAACGCTAACCCTAACCATTAACTAACCCTAACCCTAACCCTAAACCTTACCCTTACCCTAACCCGAAAAATAACCCTAACCCTAACCCTAACGCTTACCCTTACCCTAACCCTAATCCTAACACAAACCCTAAACCTAACCCTTACCCTTACCATAACCCTAACCCTAACCCTGAGCCTTACACTAACCCTAACCCTAACCCTAACACATACCCTTACCCTAACCCTAACCCTTACCGTAACCCTAAACCTAACCCTAAACCTAATCCTAATCCTAACCCTAAACCTTAACCTAACCCTAACCTTAACCCAAACACTAAACCTAACCCTAAACCTAACACTTACCCTTACTCTTACCCTAACCCTAAACTTAACCCTAACCCTAACCCTAAACCTAACCCTTACCCTAACCCTAACCCTAATCCTAACCCTAACCCTTACCCTTAACCTAAACCTAACCCTAAACCTAACCCTAACCCTAACCTTAACCCTAACCCATACCCTTACCCTAACCCTAACCCTAACCCTAACCCTAATCCTAACCCTAAGCCTAACCCTAACCCTTACCCTTAAACTAACAATAACCCTAACCCTTACCCTAACCCTAACCCTAACGCTTACCCTAAACCTAACCCTAACCCTAACCCTAACCCTAACACTAACCTCTAACCCTAACACTAAACCTAACCCTAATCCTTACCCTTATCCTAAACCTAAACCTAACACTAACAGTTACCCTTAACCTAACCTCTAACCTAACACTAACCCTAACACTAACACTAACCATTACCCTAACCCTAACCTAAACTTAACCCTACCCCTTACTCTTACCCTAACACTAATCCTAAAACTAATCCTAACCCTAAACCTAGCCCTTACCCTTACCCTAACCCTAACCCATACCCTTACCCTAACCCTAACCCTACCACTTAACCTAACCCCTACCCTAACCCTCCCCCAAATGCTAACCCTAACCCTAATCCTAACCCTAAACTTTACCCTAACCCTAACCCTAACCCTTACGCTTACCCTAATCCTAACCTTAAACTTAACCTCAACCGTAAACCTAATCCTAACCCCAACCCTTACCCTTACCCTAACCCTAACCTTAAACCTAACCCTAACCCTAAACTTAACCCTAACCCTAACCCTAATCCTAACCCTAACCTTAACCCTAACCCTTACCCTTACCCTAACCCTAACCCTAACCCTAACCCTAACCCTAACCCTAAACTTAACCCTAACCCTAATCCTTACCCTAACCCTAACCGTAAACCTAACCCTAACCCTTATCCTTACCCTAACCCTAACCCTAACCCTAACCCTAATTTTAACGCTAACCCTTAACCTTACCATAAACCTAACCGTAAACCTAACCCTAACCATAACACTTACCCTAACCCTAACTTTATCCCTAACACATAACCTTACCCTATCCCTAACCCTAACCCTAACCGTAACCCTAAACCTAACCCTAACCCTAACCCTAAGCATAACCCTAACCCTAATCCTAACCCTAATCCTTAAACGTACCCTAACCCTAAACCTAACCTTAAACCCAACCCTAAACCTAACCCTAATTCTAACACGAACACTTACCCTTAACCTATCCTTAACCCTAAACCTAACACTAACCCTAACCCTAACCATTACCCTAACCCTAACTCTAATCCTAACCCTAACACTTACCCTTACCCTAACCCCAACCCTAACCTTAAACCTAACCGTAACCCTAACCCTAACACTTATCCTTACCCTAACCCCTACCCTAACCCTAACTCTAACCCTAAAACTAACCCTCACCCTAACCCTAACCCTAACCCTAACCTCTAACCCTAACGCCAAACCTAACCCTAACCCTAACCCTTCCCCTAAACCTAACCCTAACCCTAACCCTAACCCTTACCCTTACCTTAACCCTAACCCTAAACCTAACCCTTAGGCTTACCCTAACGCTAACCCTAACACATAACCTTACCCTAACCATAACCCTAACCCTAACTCTTACCTTACCCTAACAATAACCCTAACCCTAACCCTAAACCTTACCCTTACCCTAAACCTAACCCTAACCCTTACCCTAAACCTAACCGTAAACCTAACCGTAACCCTTAACCTTACCTTTACCCTAACCCTAACCATAACCCTTACGCTTACCCTAACGCTAACCTTAACCCTAACTGTAACACATACCCTTACCCTAACCCTAAACCTATCCGTAACACCAACCCTAACCCTAACCCTAACCCTTACCCTAAACCTAACCATAACCCTAACCCTTACCCTTACCCTAACCCTAACCCTAATCTTAACCCCAACCCTAAACCTAATCCTAACCCTAACCCTTACCCTTACACTAAACCTAACAATAACCCTAACCCTAACCCTTACCTAACCCTAACCCTAAACCTAACCCTAAACCTTACAATTACCCTAACCCTAACCCCAACCTTAATCCTAACCCTAACCCTAAACCTAAACCTTATCCTTACCCTAACCTAACTCTAACCCTCACCCTAAAGCTAACACTAACCCTAACCCTAAACTTAACCTTATCCTTACCCTAACCCTAACCCTTATCCTTACCCTAACCCTAACCCTAACCCTAAACCTAACCCTAACCCTAAACCTAACCCTTACCCTTACCCTAAATCTAACACTAAGCCTAACCCTTACCCTTTCCCTTACCCTAACCGTAACCCTAAACCTAAACCTACCCCTAAACCTAACCCTAACCCTAACCCTTACCCTAACCCTAACCCTAATCCTAACCCTAAACCTAAACCTTACCCTAACCCTAAACTCAACCTTAACCCCAACCCTAACCCTAACCCTTACACTAAGTCTAACCCTAAGATTAACACTAAACCTAACCCTAACACTTACCCTTACACTAACCCTAACCCTAAATCTAACCCTAACCTTAACCTTCACCCTTAACCTTACACTAACCCTAACCCTAAACCTAACCCTACCCCTTACCCTAACCCTAACCCTAACCATAACCCTAACCCTAACCCTAAACCTAACCTTAACCCTAACACTTATCCTTTCCTTAACCCTAACCCTAACCCTAAACCTAAACCTAACCCTTATCCTTACCCTAACCCTAACACTAAGCCTAACCCTAACCCTAACACTAATCCTAACCCTAACCCTTACCCTTACCCTTACCCTTAACCTAACCCTAACCCTAACCTTAACCGTAACCCTAACCCTAACCCTGACCCTTACCCTTACCCTAACCCTAACCGTAATCTCAACCCTAACCCTAAACTTAACCCTAACCCTAACCCTAAACCTTACCCTTACTCTAACACTAAGCCTAACCCTAAACCTAACCCTAACCCTAACCCATACCCTTACTCTAACACTAAGCCTAACCCTAAACCTAACACTAACCCTAATGCTTACACTAACCCTAACCCTAATCCTAACCTTAAACATAAACCTAACCCTTACCCTAACCTCAACATTAACCCTAACCCTAACCCTAACCCTAACCCTAAACCTTACCCTTACCCTAACCCTAACCCTAACCCTAATCCTAACCCTAATCCTAACCATAACCCTAACCCTTACCCTTACCCTTACCCTTACCCTAACCCTAACCTTAACCTTAACCGTAACACTAACCCTAACCCTGACCGTGACCCTTACCCTAACCCTAACCCTAACCTCAGTCTTAACCGTAACCTTAACCCTAACCCTATCCCTAACACTTACCCTTACTCTAACACTAAGCCTAACCCTAAGCCTAATCATAACCCTAACCCTAAACCTTACCCTTACCCTAACCCTTACCCTTACCCTAACCCTAACCCTAACCCTAACCTTAACCGTAACCCTAACCCTAACCCTGACCCTTACCCTTACCCTAACCCTAACCCTAATCTCAACCTTAACGCTAAACTTAACCCTAACCCTAACCCTAACCCTTACCCTTACTCTAACACTAAGGCTAACCCTAAACCTAACCCTAAACATAACCTTTACCCTTACTCTAACACTAAGCCTAACCCTAAACCTAACCCTAACCCTAACCCTTACAATAACCTAACCCTAATCCTAACCTTAAACCTAAACCTAAAGCTAACCCTAACCTCAACATTAACCCTAACCCTAACCCTAACCCTAACACTAACCCTAACCCTTACCCTTACCCTATCCCTAATCTAAACCTAACCCTAACCCTATCCCTAACCATTACCGTAACCCTAACACTAATCCTAACCCTAACTCTTACCCATACCTAAACCTAACCCTAACTCTTACCCTTACCCTAACCCTACCCCTAACCCTTACACTAATCCTAACCCTAAACCTTACTCTATCCCTAACCCTAAGCCTAACCCCTAATCCTAACCCTAAACCTAAATCTAACCCTTACCATAAACCTAACCCGAACCTAACCCTTACCCTAACCCTAACCCTAACCCTTACCCTAACCCTAACCCTAACCCTAACCTTAACCCTAACCCTAACCCTAACCCTTACCCTAACCCTAACCCTAAACCTAACCCTCACCCTATCCCTAACCCTAACCCTAAACTCTAACCCTAACCCTAACCCTAACCCTTACCCATACCCTAACCCTAACACTAACCGTAGACCTAACCCTAACCCTAACAATCACTCTAACCCTAACCCTAACCCTAACCCTTACCCTTACCTTAACCCTAACCCTTAACTTAACCCCAAACCTAAAGCTAATCCTAACCCTAACCCTTACCCTAACCCTTACCCTAACCCTAACCCTCAACCTAACCCTAACCCTAAGCCTAACCCCTAACCCTAACCCTAAACCTAACTCTAACCCTTATCATAAACCTAACCCTAACCTAACCCTTACCCTAACCCTAACCCTAACCCTAACCCTTACGCTACTCCTAACCATAACCCTAACCCTAACCTTAACCCTAACCCTAACCTTAACCCTTACCCTAACCCTAACCCTCAACCTAACCCTCACCCTAACCCTTACGCTAACCCTAACCTCTAACCCTAACCCTAAACCTAACCCTAATCCTACCCTTATCCTAAACCTAACCCTAACACTAACACTTACCCTTATCCTAACCCCTACTCTAACCCTAACTTTAACAGTAACCCTTACCCTAACCCTAACCCTAACCCTTACCCTTACCCTAACATTAAACCTAACCCTAACTCTAACCCTTACCCTAACCCTAACCCTAACCCTAACACTTACCCTTACCCTAACCCCTACCCTAACCCTAACTTTAACAGTAACCCTTACCCTAACCCTAACCCTAACACTTACCCTTACCCTCACTCTAAACCTAACCTTAACACTAACTCTAACCCTAACCCTAAACCTTATCCTTACCCAAACCCTAACCCTAACCCTAACCCTAACTCTTACCCTAAGTCTAACCCTAACATTAACCCTAACCGTCACCCTTACCCTAAACCTAACCCTAACCCTAACCCAAACCCTCACCCTTACCCAAAACCTAACCCTGACCCTAAACCTAACCCTTACCGTTACCCCAACCTTAACCCAAACCTAATCCTAACCCTAATCCTTACCCTAACCCTCACCCTAACCGTAACCATAAACCTAACCCTAACCTAACCTTAACCCTAACCCTTACCCTTACCCTAACCCTAACCCTAATCCTAACCCTAAACCTAACCCTAACCTTAACCTTAACCCTTAACCTTACACTAACCCTAACCCTAAACCTAACCCTAACCCTTACCTTACCCTAACCCTAAACCTAACCCTAAACCTAACCTTAACCCTAAACCTTATGCTTTCCCTAACCCTAACCCTAACTTTAAACCTAACCCTTACCCTAAACCTAACATTTACCCTTACCCTAACCCTAACCCTAACCCTAACCCTAACACTAACCCTAATCCCAACTCTAACCCTAACCCTTACCCTTACTCTTACCCTTACCCTAACACTAACCCTATCCTTAAGGGCAACCCTAACCCTTAACCTAACCCTTACCCTTACTCTAACCCTAACCCTAACCTCAACCTTAACCCTAACATTAACCCTAATCCTAACCTTTACCCATACTCTAACACTAAGCCTAACCCTAAACCTAACCCTATCCCTAACCCTTACCCTAAGCCTAACCCGAACCCTAATCCTAACCCTAAACCTAACCCTAACCCTAAACTCAACCTTAACCCTAACCCTAACCCTCCCCTAACCCTTACCCTTACCCTAACACTAAGCCTAACCCTAACCCTAACCCTAACCCTAACCCTGACCTAAACCTTACCCTTGCCCTAACCCTAATCCTAACCTTAACCCCAACCCTAAACCTAACCCTAACCTTAACCCTTACCCTAACCGTAACCCTAACCCTAACACTTACCCTAACCCTCACCCTAATCTTAACCCTAACCCTTACCCTTACCCTCACCCTAACCTTAACCCTAACCATTACCCTAACCGTAACCCTAACCTTAACTCTGACATTTATCCTTACCCTAACCCTAAACCTAAACCTAACCCTAACAGTAAACCTAACCCTTACCCTTACCCTAACCCTAAACCTAACCCTAACCCTTACCCTAATCCTAACCCTAACCTTAAAACCAACCCTAAAACTAATCCTAACCCTAACCCTTACCATAACCCTTACCTTAAACCTAACCCTAACCCTTACCCTAAGCCTAACCCTAACCCTTACCCTTACCCTAACCCTAACCCTAACCTTAACATGAAGCCTAAACCTAATCCTAACCCTAACCCTTACCCTAACCCTTATCCTAACTCTAATCCTAACCCTCACCCTAACCCTTACCCTTACCCTTACCCTTACCCTTACCCTAACCCTTACCCTAACCCTAATTCTAATCCTAACCTTAAACCTAAACCTAAACCTAACCCCAGACTCAACCTTAAACCCAACCCTAACCCTAACCCTAACCATTACCCTTACCCTAACCCTAACACTAAACCTAACCCTAACCCAAACCCTGATCCTAACCCTTACACTAACCCTAACCTTAACTGTAACCCTAACCCTAACACTGACCCTTTCCCTTACCCTAACCCTAACCATAACCTCAACCTTAACGCTAACCTTAACCCTAACCCTAACCCTAACCCTTACCCTTACTCTAACACTAAGCCTAATGCTAAACCTAACCCTAACCCTAACCCTTAACCTAACTCTAAGCCTAATCCTAACCCTAAACCTAAACCTAACCCTAACCTTAACCTCAACCTTAACCCTAAACCTAACCCTAACCCTTACCCTTACCCTAACACTAAGCCTAAGCCTAAGGCTAACCCTAACCCTAACCCTAACCCTTACCCTAACCCTAACACTATTCCTAACCCTAAACCTAAACCTAACCCTAACCTTAACCCTAGCCCTAACCCTAACCCTTACCTAACTCTTACCCTTACCCAAACCCTAATCCTAACCTTAACCCCAAACCTAAACCTAACATTAACCCTGACCCTTACTCTAACCGTAACCCTAACCCTAACCCTTACCCTAACCCTAACCCTAATCTTAACCCTAACCCTTAGCCTTACCCTCACCCTAACCTTAACACTAACCCTAAACCTAACCGTAACCCTAACCTTAACTCTGACATTTATCCTTACCCTAACCCTAACCCTAAACCTAACACTAACCCTAAACCTAACTCTTACGATTACCCTAACCCTAAACCTAACCCTAACCCTTACCCTTACCCTAACGCTAACCCTAACCCTAACCCTAACCCTACCACTAACTTTAACCCTAACCCTTACCCTTACCCTTACCCTAACCGTAACACTAAACCTAACCCTAACACTTAATCTAAAACTAACCCTAACCCAAACCCTAACCCTAACACATAACATTACCCTAACCCTAACCCTAAACCTAACCGTAACCCTAAACCTAACCCTAGTCCTAACACTAACCCTTACCCTAAGCATAACCCTAACCCTAGCCCTAATCCTAATAATTAAACCTACCCTAACCCTAAACCTAACCTTAACCCCAACCCTAAACCTAACCCTAACCCTAACCCTTACCCTTACCCTATCCCTAATCTAAACATAACCCTAACCATAACCTTAACCTCAACCTTAACCCTAAACCTAACCCTAACCCTTACCCTTACCCTAACACTAAGCCTAAGCCTAAGGCTAACCCTAACCCTAACCCTAACCCTTACCCTAACCCTAACTCTATTCCTAACCCTAAACCTAAACCTAACCCTAACCTTAACCCTAGCCCTAACCCTAACCCTTACCTAACTCTTACCCTTACCCAAACCCTAATCCTAACCTTAACCCCAAACCTAAACCTAACATTAACCCTAACCCTTACTCTAACCATAACCCTAACCCTAACCCTTACCCTAACCCTAACCCTAATCTTAACCCTAACCTTTAGCCTTACCCTCACCCTAACCTTAACCCTAACCCTAACCCTAACCGTAACCCTAACCTTAACTCTGACATTTATCCTTACCCTAACCCTAACCCTAAACCTAACACTAACCCTAAACCTAACTCTTACGATTACCCTAACCCTAAACCTAACCCTAACCCTTACCCTTACCCTAACGCTAACCCTAACCCTAACCCTAACCCTACCACTAACTTTAACCCTAACCCTTACCCTTACCCTTACCCTAACCGTAACACTAAACCTAACCCTAACACTTAATCTAAAACTAACCCTAACCCAAACCCTAACCCTAACACATAACATTACCCTAACCCTAACCCTAAACCTAAGCGTAACCCTAAACCTAACCCTAGTCCTAACACTAACCCTTACCCTAAGCATAACCCTAACCCTAGCCCTAATCCTAATAATTAAACCTACCCTAACCCTAAAGCTAACCTTAACCCCAACCCTAAACCTAACCCTAACCCTAACCCTAACCCTTACCCTTACCCTATCCCTAATTTAAACATAACCCTAACCCTAACCATTACCATAACCATAACCCTAATCCTAACCCTAAACCTTACCCTTACCTAAACCTAACCCTAAACTTAAATCTAAGCCTAACCCTTACCCTAACCCTAAACCTTACCCTTACCTTAACCCTAATCCTAACCCTTACCTTAACCCTAATCCTAACCCTTACCCCAACCCTAACTCTAGCCCTTACCATAACCCTAACCCTAACCTAACCCTTACACTAAGCCTAACCTTAACTCTTACCCTAACCCTAACCCTAAACCTAGCCCTCACCCTAACCCTAACCCTAACCCTAACCTCTAACCCTAACCATAACCCTAACCCTTACCCCTACCCTAACCCTAACCCTAACCGTAGCCCTAACCCTAACCCTGACCCTAAACCTTACCCTAACCTTAACCCTACCCCTAACCCTTACCCTTAACCTAACCCTAACCCTAAACTTAACACCAACCCTAAACCTAATCCTAACCCTAACCCTTACCCTAACCCTTACCCTAACCATTACCCTAACCTTTACCCTAATCCTAACCCAAAGCCTAACCCGTAACCCTAACCCTAAACCTAACTCTAAAACTTACCATAACCTAACCCTAACCTAACCCTTACCCTAACGCTAACCCTGACCATAACCCTTTCCCTAACCCTAACCCTAACCCTAACCATCACCCTAAACCTAACCCTAACCTCTAACCCTAAACCTAAACCTAACCCTAATCCTACCCTTATCCTAAACGTAACCCTAACACTAACACTTACCCTTACCCTAACCCCTACCATAACCCTCACCTTAACACTAACACTTACCCAAACCCTAACCCTAAACCCAAACCCTTACCCTTACCCTAACCCTAACCATAACTCTAACCCAAACCCTAACACTAACCCTAAACCTTACTCTAACCCTTACTCTAACCCTAACCCTAACCTCAACCTCAACCCCAACCCTAACCATAACCCTAACTCTTACCCTATGTCTATCCCTAACATTAACCCTAAACCTAACCTTTACCCTAAACCTAACCGTAACCCTAACCCAAACACTTACCCTTACCCTAAACCTAACCCTGACCCTAAAGCTAACCCTTACCGTTACCCTAACCCTAACCCTAACCCTAACCCTAATCCTAACCCTAAACCTTACCCCAACCCTCACCCTAACCCTAACCCTAAACCTAAACCAAACCTAACCTTAACCCTAACCCTTACCCTTACCCTAACCCTAACCCTAATCCTAACCCTAAGCCTAACCCTAACCCTAACCCTAACCCTAACCCTAACCTTACACTAACCCTAACCCTAAACCTAACCCTAACCCTTACCTTACCCTAACCCTAACCCTAACCCTAAACCTAACCTTAACCCAAAACCTTATCCTTTCCCTAACCCTATCCCTAACTCTAAACCTAACCCTTACCCTAAACCTAACCCTTACCCTTACCCTAACCCTAACCCTAAACCTAACGCTAACCAAAACCCTAATCCCAACCCTAACTCTAACCCTTACCCTTACAGTTACCCTTATCCTAACCCTAACCCTATCCCTAAGCGTAACCCTAAACCTAAACCTAACCCTTACCCTTACCCTAACCCTTACCCTTACCCTAACCCTGACCCTAAACCTAACCCTAACCCTTACCCTTACCCTAACACTAAGCCTAACCCTAACATATAGCCTAACCCTAACCCTAACCCTAACGCTAACCTAACCCTTATACTTGCCCTATCCCTAATCCTAACCTTAACCCCAACCCTAAACCTAACCCTAACCTTAACCCTTACCCTAACCGTAACCTTAACCCTAACACTTACGCTAACCCTCACCCTAATCTTAACCCTAACCCTTACCCTTACACTCACCCTAACCTTAATCCTAACCCTTACCCTAACCGTAACCCTAAACTTAACTGACATTTATCCTTACCCTAACCGTAACCCTAAACCTAACCCTAACCCTAAACCTAACCCTTACCCTTACCCTAACCCTAAACCTAACCCTACCCTTACCCTTACCCTTACGCTAACCCTAACCCTAACTTTAACACTAACCATTACCCTTACCCTTACCCAAACCGTAACCCTAAACCTAACCCTAACACTTACCCTAACCCTAACCCTAACCTTAACCCTAAACCTAACACATAACCTTAGCCTAACCCTAACCCTAAAACTAACCGTAACCGTAAACCTAACCCTAATCCTAACCCTAAACCTAACACTAAATATAACACTAACCCTAACCCTAATAATTAAACCTACCCTAATCCTAAACCTAACCTTAACCCCAACCCTAAACCTAACCCTAACCCTAACCCTAACCATTACCGTAACCCTAACCCTAATCCTAACCGTAACTCTTACCCATACCTAAACCTAACCCTAACCCTAACCCTAAACCTAAACCTAACCCTTACCCTTACCCTAACCCTACCCCTAATCCTTACCCTAACCCTAACCTTAACAGTAACCCTTACCCTAACCCTAACGCTAACCCTTAACCTAACCCTAACCCTAACCCTTACCCTAACACTAACCCTAAGCCTAACCCCTAACCCTAACGCTAAACCTAAATCTAACCCTTACCATAAGCCTAACCCTAACCTAACCCTTACCCTAACCCTAAACCTAACCCTTACCCTAACCCTAACGCTAACCCTAACCTTAACCCTAACACTAACCCTAACCCTTACCCTAACCCTAACCCTAAACCTAACCCTCACCCTAAACCTAACCCTAACCCTAACCTCTAACCCTAACGCTAATCCTAACCCTTACCCTTACCCTAATGCTAACCCTAACCGAAGCCCTAACCATAACCCTAACCCTAACAATTACTCTAACCCTAACCCTAAACCTAACCCTTACCCTTACCTTAACCCTAACCCTTAACTTAATCCCAACCCTAAAGCTAATCCTAACCCTAACCCTTACCCTAAACCTTACCCTAACCCTAAACCTAAACCTCACCCTAACCCTAACCCGAAGCCTAACCCCTAACCCTAACCCTAAACCTAACTCTAACCCTTACCATAAACCTAACCCTAACCTAACCCTTACCCTAACCCTAACCCTAACCCTAACCCTTACCCTAACCCTAAACCTAACCCTAACCCTAACCCTAACCTTAACCCTAACCCTAACCCTAACCCCAACCCTTACCCTAACCCTAACCCTCAACCTAACCCTCACCCTAACCCTTACCCTAACCCTAACCTCTGACCAAACCCTAAACCTAACCCTAATCCTACCCTTATCCTAAACCTAAACCTAACACTAACACTTACCCTTACCCTAACCGCTACACTAACCCTAACTTTAACAGTAACCCTTACCCTAATCCTAACCCTAACGCTTACCCTTACCCTAACCCTAAACCTAACCCTAACCCTAACCCTAAACCTAACCCTAACCCTAACGTAGCATTAACCCTAACCCTAACCCTAACCCCAACCCTAAACCTAATCCTAACCCTAACCCTTACCCTAACCCTAACCCTAACCCTAACACTTACCCTTACCCTCATCCTAACCCTAACCTTAACCCTAACCCTCACCCTAACCCTAACCCATATCCTTACCCAAACCCTAACCCTAACCTTATCCCTAACCCTAACCCTAACCCTAACCCTAACCCTAACACTTACCCTAAGTCTGACACTAACATTAACCCTAACCCTAACCCTTACCCTAAACCTAACCCTAACCCTAACCCAAACCCTCACCCTTACCCTAAACCTAACCCTGACCCTAAACCTAACCCTTACCGTTACCCTACCCCTAACCCTAAACCTAATCCTAACCATAACCCTTACCCTAACCCTCACCCTAACCGTAACCATAAACCTAACCCTAACCTAAACTTAACCCTAACCCTTACCCTTACCCTAACCCTAACCCTAATCCTAACCCTAAACCTAACCCTAACCTTTACCTTAACCCTTAACCTTACACTAACCCTAAACCTAAACCTAACCCTAACACTTACGTTACCCTAACCCTAACCCTAACCCTAAACCTAACCTTAAACCTAAACCTTATGCTTTCCCTAACCCTAACCCTAACTCTAAACCTAACCCTTACCCTAAACCTAACCCGTACACTTACCCTAACCCTAACCCTAAACCTAACCCTAACCCTAACCCTAATCCCAACCCTAACCCTAACCCTTACCCTTACTCTTACCCTTACCCTAACCCTAACCCTAATCTCAACCTTAACCCTAACATTACCCCTAACCCTAACCCTAACCCTTACCCTTACTCTAACACTAAGCCTAACAGTAAACCTAACCCTATCCCTAACCCTTACCCTAACCCTAACCCTAAACCTAATCCTAACCCTAAACCTAACCCTAACCCTAACCTCAACCTTAACCCTAACCCTACCCTAACACTTACCCTAACCCTCACCCTAATCTTAACCCTAACCCTTACCCTAACCATAACCCTAGCCTTAACTCTGACATTTATCCTTACCCTAACCCTAACCCCAAACCTAACCCTAACAGTAAACCTAACTCTTACCCACACCCTAACCCTAAACCTAACCCTAACCCTTACCCTTACATTACGCTAACCCTAACCCTAACCCTAACTTTAACACTAACCATTACCCCAACCCTAACGTTAACCCCAACCCTAAACCTAATCCTAACCCTAACCCTCACCCTAACCCTAACCCTAACCCAAACCCTAACACTTACCTTACCCTCACTCTAACCCTAACCTTAATCCTAACCCTAACCCTAACCCTAACCCTTATCCTTACCCAAACCCTATTCCTAAACGTATGCCTAACCCTAACCCTAACCCTAACCCTAACCCTTACCCTAATCCTAACCCTAACCCTAACCCAAAACCTTACCCTAACCCTAACCGTAACCCGAACCTTAACCCTAACCCTAACCCTAACCCTAACCCTAACGCTAACCCTAACCCTAATCCTAACCCTAACCCTAACCCTTACGGTACCCCTAACCCTAACCCTAACCTTAACCCTAACACTAAACCTAACCCTAACCCTTACCCTAACCCTAACCCTCAACCTAACACTCACCCTAACCCTTACCCTAACCCTAACCTCTAACCTTAACCCTAAACCTAACCCTAATCCTACCCTTATCCTAAACCTAACCCTAACACTAACACTTACCCTGACCCTAACCCCTACCCTAACCCTAAACCTAAATCTAACCCTTACCATAACACTAACCCTAACCTAACCTTTACCCTAGCCCTAACCCTAACCCTAACCCTAACCCTAACCCTTACCCTTACCCTAACCTTAACCCTAACTGTAGCCCTAACCCTAAACCTAACCCTATCCCTAAGCCTAACCCTAACCCTAAACCTAACCCTTACCCTTACCCTAACCCTAAACCTAACCCTAACTGTAACCCTTACCCTAACCCTAACCCTAACTCTAACCCTTACGCTTACTCTAACCCTAAAACTAACCTTAACCCCAAACCTAAACCTAATCCTAACCCTAACCCTTACCCTAACCCTAACCCTAACACTTACCCTTACCCTCACGCTAACCCTAACCTTAACCCTAAACCTAATCCTTATCCTTACACAAACCCTAACCCTAACCCTATCCCTAACCCTAACCCTAACCCTAACCCTAACTCTTACCCTAAGTCTAACCCTAACATTAACCCTAACCCTAACCCTTACCCTTACCCTTAACCTAACCGTAACCCTAAACTTAAACCTAACACTTACCCTAAACCTAACCCTAACCCTAACCCTAACACTAACCCTAAGTATAACTCTAACCCGAACCCTAACCCTAATAATTAAACCTACCCTAACCCTAGACCTTACCTTAACCCCAAACCTAAACCTAACCATAACCCTAACTGTAAGCCTTACCCTTATCCTATCCCTAATCTAAACCTAACCCTAACCCTAACCCTAACCATTAACCTAACCCTAACCCTAATCCTAACCCTAACTCTTACCCATACCTTAACCTAAACCTAACCCTAAACCTAACACTAACCCCTTCCCTTACCCTAACCCTAACCCTAACCCTAACCCTAATCCTAACCCTTACCCTAACCCTAACCCTAAGCCTAACCCCTAACCCTAACCTTAAACCTAAATCTAACCCTTACCATAACCCTAACCCTAACCTAACCCTTGCCCTAAACCTAACCCTAAACCTTCCCTAACCCTAACCCTAACTCTAACCCCAACTTTAACCCTAACCCTAACCCTAACCCTAACCCTTACCCTAACCCTAACCCTAACCCTAACCCTAACCCTAACCTCTAACCCTAACCCTAACCCTAACCCTTACCATTACCCTAACCTTAACCCTAACCGTAGCCCTAACCCTAACCCTAACCCTAACCCTAAGCCTAACCCTAACCCTTACACTTACTCTAACACTAACCCTTACCTTAACCCCAAAACTGAACCTAATCCTATCCCTAACCCTTACCCTAAACCTTACCCTAACCCTAACCCTAACCCTCACCCTAACCCTAACCCTAAGCCTGCCCCTAACCCTAACCCTAAACCTAACTCTAACCCTTACCCTAACCCTAACCCTAACCCTTACGCTAACCCTAACCCTAACCCTAACCCTAACCTTAACCCTAACACTAAACCTAAAACTAACCCTTACCCTAACCCTAACCCTCACCTAACACTCACCCTAACCCTTACCCTAACCCTAACCTCTAACCTTAACCCTAAACCTAACCCTAATCCTACCCTTATCCTAAACCTAACCCTAACACTAACACTTACCCTGACCCAAACCCCTACCCTAACCCTAACGTTAACACTAACCCTTACCCTAACCCTAAACCTAACCCTAACCGTAACCCTTACCCTAACCCTAACCCTAACCCTAACTCTAACCCTTACCCTTACTCTAACCCTAAACCTAACCTTAACCCCAACCCTAAACCTAATCCTAACCCTAACCCTTACCCTAACCCTAACACTTACGCTTACCCTCACGCTAACCCTAACCTTAACTCTAACCCTAACCCTAACCCTTATCCTTACCCAAACCCTAACCCTAACCCTATCCCTAACCCTAACTCTAACCCTAACCCTAACTCTTACCCTAAGTCTAACCCTAACATTAACCCTAACCCTAACCCTTACCCTTACCCTTAACCTAACCATAACCCTAAACTTAACCCTAACACTTACCCTAACCCTAACCCTAACCCTAACCCTAACACATAACCTTACCCTAACCCTAACCCTAAACCTAAACGTAACACTAAACCTAACCCTAATCCTAACCCTAACCCTAACCCTAACCCTAACACTAACCCCTACCCTTACCCTAACCCTAACCCTAACCCTTACCCTAAACCTAACCCTTACCCTAACCCTAACCCTAAGCCTAACCCCTAACCCTAACCTTAAACCTAAATCTAACCCTTACCATAACCTTAACCCTAACCTAACCCTTGCCCTAAACCTAACCCTAACCCTTACCCTAACCCTAACCCTAACCCTAACATTAACCCTAACCCTAACCCTAACCCTAACCCTTACCCTAACCTTAACTCTTACCCTAACCCTAACCCTAAGCCTAACCCCTAACCCTAACCTTAAACCTAAATCTAACCCTTACCATAACCCTAACCCTAACCTAACCCTTGCCCTAAACCTAACCATAACCCTTACCCTAACCCTAACCCTAACCCTAACCCTAACCTTAACCCTAACCCTAACCCTAACCCTTACCATAACCCTAAACCTAAACCTAACCCTCACCCTAACCCTAACCCTAACCTCTAACCCTAACCCTAACTCTTACCCTTACCCTAACCCTAACCCTAACCGTAGCCCTAACCCTAGCCCTAACCCTAAACCTTACCCTAACCCTAAACCTAACCCTAAACCTTAACCTTACCCTCACCCTAACCCTTACCTTAACCCCAACCCTAAAGCTAATCCTAACCCTAACCCTTACCCTAACCCTTACCCTAACCCTTAAGCTAATCCTCACCCTAACCCTAACCCTAAGCCTAACCCCTAACCCTAACCCTAAACCTAACCCTAAGCCTAACCCCTAACCCTAACCCTAAACCTAACTCTAACCCTTACCGTAACCCTAACCCTAACCTAACCCTTACCGTATCCCTAACCCTAACCCTTATGCTAACCCTACCCACAACCCTAACCCTAACCTTAACCCTAACCCTAACCCTCAACCTAATCCTCACCCTAACACTTACACTAACCCTAACCTCTAACCCTAAACCTAAACCTAACCCTAATCCTACCCTTACCCTAAACCTAAACATAACACTAACACTTACCCTTAGCCTAAACCCTACCGTAACCCAAACCTTAACACTAACCCTTACCCTATCCCTAACCCTTAACCTTACCCTTACCCTAACCCTAAACCTAACCCTAACCCTAACCCTAACCCTAACCCTAACACATAACCTTACCCTAACCCTAACCCTAAACCTAAACGTAACCCTAAACCTAACCCTAATCCTAACCCTAACCCTAACCCTAACACTAACCCTAACCCTAACACTAACCCCTACCCTTACCCTAATCCTAACCCTAACCCTTACCCTAACCTTAAATCTTACCCTAACCCTAACCCTAAGCCTAACCCCTAACCCTAACCTTAAACCTAAATCTAACCCTTACCATAACCCTAACGCTAACCTAACCCTTGCCCTAAACCTAACCATAACCCTTACCCTAATCCTAACCCTAACCCTAACCCTAACTTTAACCCTAACCCTAACCCTAACCCTTACCCTAACCCTAAACCTAAACCTAACCCTCACCCTAACCCTAACACTAACCCTAACCTCTAACCCTAACCCTAACCCTTACCCTTACCCTAACCCTAACCCTAACCGTAGCCCTAACCCTAGCCCTAACCCTAACCCTTACCCTAACCCTAAACCTAACCCTAAACCTTAACCTTACCCTCACCCTAACCCTTCCCTTACCCCAACCCTAAAGCTAATCCTAACCCTAACCCTTACCCTAACCCTTACTCTAACCCTTAACCTAATCCTCACCCTAACCCTAACCCTAAGCCTAACGCCTAACCCTAACCCTAAACCTAACTCTAACCCTTACCATAACCCTAACCCTAACCTAACCCTTACCATATCCCTAACCCTAACCCTTATGCTAACCCTATCCACAACCCTAACCCTAACCCTAACCCTAACCCTAACTCTTACCCTAACTCTAACCCTCAAACTAATCCTCACCCTAACACTTACCCTAACCCTAACCTCTAACCCTAACCCTAAACCTAACCCTAATCCTACCCTTACCCTAAACCTAACCATAACACTAACACTTACCCTTAGCCTAACCCCTACCGTAACCCTAACCTTAACACTAACCCTTACCCTAACCCTAACCCTTACACTTACCCTTACCCTAACCCTAAACCTAACCCTAACCATAACCCTAACCCTAACCCTAACCCTAACCGTAGCATTAACCCTAACTCTAACCCTAACCCTTACCCTAACCCTAACCCTAACCCTTACACTTACTCTAAACCTAACTCTAACCTTAAACCTAAATCTAAACCTAATCCTAACCCTAACTCTTACCCTAACCCTAACCCTAACCCTAACCCTAACACTTACCCTTACCCTCACCCTAACCCTAATATTAACCCTAACCCTAACCCTCACCCTAACCCTTATCCTTACCCAAACACTAACCCTAACCCTATCCCTAACCCTAACCCTAAACCTAAACCTAATCCTAACCCTTACCCTAAACCTAACCCTAACCCTAACCCTAACCCGTATCCTTACCCTAACCCTAACCCTAACCCTAACCCTAAACCTAACCCTAACCCTGACCCTAAACCTAACCCTTACCCCAACCCTAACACTAACCCTAACCCTAAACCTAACATTCAACCTTACCCTTACCCTAATCCTAACCCTAACCCTAAACCTAAACCTAACCCTAATCTCAAAACTAACGCTAACCCTTACCCTTACTCTTACCCTTACCCCAACCCTAACCCTATCCTTAAGTGTAACCCTAACCCTAACCCTAACCCTTACCCTTACCCTTACTCTTACCGTTACCCTAACCCTAACCCTATTCTTAACCCTAAACCTTATCCTTTCCCTAACCCTAACCCTAACCCTAACCCTAAACCTAACCCTAAACCTAACCCTTACCCTTACCCTAACCCTAACCCTAACCCTAATCGTAACCCTAACCCTTACACTTAATCTAACCATAACCCTAACCTTAACCCTAACCCTAACCCGAAACTCTTATCCTTACTCTAACACTAAGCCTAACCCTAAACGTAACCCTAACCCTAACCCTTACTCTAACCCTAACCCTAATCCTAACCCTAAACCTAAACCTAACCCTAACCCTAACCTCAACCTTAACCCTAACCCTAACCCTTACTCTTACCCTAACACTAAGTCTAACCCTAACCCTAACCCTAGCCCTAACCCTTACCCTAACCCTAACTCTAATCCTAACCCTAAACCTAAACCTAACCCTAACCTTAACCCTAGCCCTAACCCTAACACTAACCTAACCTTTACCCTCACCCTAACCCTAATCCTAACCTTAACCCCAACCCTAAACATAACCCTAACCCTAACCCTTACACTAACCGTAACCCTAACCCTAACACTTACCCTAACCCTCACCCTAACCTTAACCCTAACCCTTACACTTAAACTCACCCTAGCCTTAACCCTAACCCTTACCCTAACCGTAACCCTAACCTTAACTCTGACATTTATCCTTACCCTAACCCTAACCCTAAACCTAACCCTAACCCTAAACCTAACCCTAACCCTTACCCTAACCCTAAACCTAACACTAACCCTTATCCTTACCCTAACGCTAACCCTAACCCCAACCCTAACCCTGACTTTAATACTAACCCTTACCCTTACCCTTACCCTAACCATAACACTAAACCTAACCCTAACATTTACCCTAAAACCTAACCGTAACCCAAACCCTAACCCTAACACATAAACATACACTAACCCTAACCCTAAACCTAACCGTAACCCTAAATCTAACCCTAATCCTAACCCTAACCCTAACCCTAAGTATAACCCTAACCCTAACCCTAACCCTAATAATTAAACCTACCCTAACCCTAAACCTAACCTTAACCCCAACCCTAAACGTAACCCTAACACTAACCCTAACCCTTACCCTTACCCTATCCCTAATCTAACCCTAACCCTAACCCTAACGATTACCCTAACCCTAACCATAATCCTAACCCTAACTCTTACCCATACCTAAACCTAACCCTAACCCTAAACCTAACCTAACCCTTACCCTAACCCTAACCCTTACCCTTACCCTATCCCTAACCCTAACCCTTACCCTAACCCTAACCCTAACCCTTACCCTAACACTAACCCTAAGCCTAACCCCTAACCCTAAACCTAAACCTAAATCTAACCCTTACCATAACCCTAACCCTAACCTAACCCTTACCCTAACCCTAACCCTAACCCTTACTCTAACCCTAACCCTAACCTTAACCCTAACCCTAACCTTAAACCTAACCCTTACACTAACCCTAACCCTAACCCTAAACCTAACCCTCAGCCTAATCCTAACCCTAACCTTAAACTCTAACCCTAACCCTAACCCTAACCCTAACCCTTACCCTTACCCTAACCCTAACCCTCACCATAGCCCTAATCCTAACCCTAACCCTAACCCTTACCCTAACCCTAACCCAAACCCTTACCCTTACCCTAACCCTAACCCTTACCTTAACCCCAACCATTAAGCTAATCCTAACCCTAACCCTTACCCTAACCGTTACCCAAACCCTAACCCTAACACTTACGCTAACCCTAAACCTAACCCTAAACTTAACCCTAACCCTAACCCTAACCCTAACCGTTACCCTAACCCTGACCTCTAACCCTAACCCTAAACCTAACCCTAATCCTACCCTTATCCTAAACCTAGCCCTAACACTAACACTTACCCTTACACTAACCCCTACCCTAACGCTAACCTTAACAATAACCCTAACACTAACCCTAACCCTAACCCTAACCCTAACCCTTACCCTTACACTAACCCTAAACCTAACCCTAACCCTAACCCTAACGCTAACGCTAACCCTAACCGTAGCATTAACCCTAACCCTAACCCTAACATTTACCCTAACCCTAACCCTAACCTTAACCCAACCCTAAACCTAATCCTAACCCTATCCATTACCCTAACCCTAACCCTTACCCTAACACTTACACTTACCCTCACCCTAACCCTAACCTTAACCCTAACCCTAAACCTAACTCTAACCCTTATCCTTACCCAAACCCTAACCCTAACCCTATCCCTAAACCTAACCCTAAACCTAAACCTAACCCTAACCCCTACCCTAACCCTAACCCTAAACCTAACCCTAACCCTAACCCTAACCCTAAACCTAACCCTAACACTAAACCTAACCCTTACCCTAAGCCTAACCGTAACCCTAAACCTAACCTTCACCCTTACACTTACCCTAACCCTAACCCTAACCCTTACCCTAAACTTAACCCTAACCCTTACCCTTACCCTAAACCTAACAGTAACCCTAACCCTTACACTTACCCTTACCCTAACCCTAATCCTAACCCTAAACCTTACCCTTACCCTTAAACTAACACTAACCCTTACCCTAACTCTAACCCTAACTCTAACCCTAACCCTTACCGTTACCCTTACCCTAACCCTAAACCTAACACTAACCCTTACTCTTACCGTAACACTAAACCTAGCCCAAAACTTAACCCTAACCCTAACCCTTACCCTTACCTTAACCCTAAACCTAACCCTATCCCTAACCCTTACCCTAAACCTAACCCTAACCCTAACCCGAAGCCTAACAAGTACCCTAAACCTAACCCTAACCCTAACCCTTAAACTTACCCTAACCCTACCCCTAAACTTAACCCCAAACCTAAAACAACCCTAACCATAACCCTTACCCTAACCTAAACCCTAACCCTAACATTAACCCTTACACTAACCTTAAACCTAACCCTAACCATAACCCTAAAACTTACCCTTAACCAACCCTAAACCTAACTCTAACCCTAACCCTTAACCTAACCCTAACCCTAACCCTTACCCTTAACCTATCCCTAAACCTAATTCTAACCCTAACCCTAACCCTAACCCTTACCCGAACCTAACCGTAACCCTTACCCTAACCCTAACCCTAACACTAACCTTAACCCTAACCCTAACCCTAACCCTTACCCTTACCCTAACCCTATCCCTAAACCTAACCCTAACCTTAACCCTAACCTTAACACTAACCCTAATCCTAACTCTTAACCTAACCCTAACCCTAATCCTAACCCTAAACCTAAACCTAACCCTAACCTCAACCTTAACCCTATCCCTAACCCTAACCCTTACCCTTACCCTAACACTAAGCCTAACCCTAACACTAACCCTAACTCCTACCCTAACCCTAACTCTAATCCTAACCCTAAACCTAAACCTAACCCTAACCTTAACCCTAGCCCTAACCCTAAGCCTAACCTAAACGTTACCCTTACCCTAACCATAATCCTAACCTTAACCCCAACCCTAAACCTAACCCGAACCCTAACCCTTACCCCAACCATAACCCTAACCCTAACACTTACCCTAACCCTCACCCTAATCTTAACCCTAACCCTTACCCTTACCCTCACCCTAGCTGTAACGCTAACCTTAACTCTGACATTTATTCTTACCCTAACCCTAACCCTACCCCTAACCCTAAACCTAATCCTTACACTTACCCTAACCCTAAACCTAACCCTAACCCTTACCCTTACCCTAATGCTAACCCTAACCCTAAACCTAAACCTAACCCTAACTTTAACACTCAACCTTACCCTTATCTTAACCGTAACCCTAAACCTAAACCTAACACTTACCCTAACACTAACCCTAACCCTAACCCTAACCCTAACACATAAACTTACCCTAATCCTAACCATAAACCTAACCATAACCCTAAACCTACACATAATCCTAACCCTAATCCTAACCCTAAGTATAACCCTAACCCTAACCCTAACCCTAATAATTAAACCTACCCTAACCCTAAACCTAACCTTATCCCCAAGCCTTAACGTAACCCTAAACCTAACCCTAACCCTTACCCTTACCCTTACCCTATCCCTAATCTAAACCTAACCCTAAGCCTAACCATTACCCTAACCCTAACCCTAATCCTAACCCTGAATCTTACCCATACCTAAACCTTACACTACCCCTAAAACTAACCCTAACCCTTACCCTTACCCTAACCCTAACCCTTACCCTCACCCTAACCCTAATCCTTACCCTAACCCTCACCCTAAGCCTAACCGCTAATCCTAACCCTAAACCTAAATCTAACCCTTACCATAACTCTAACCCTAACCTAACCCTTACCCTAACCCTAACCCTAACCCTAACCTTAACCCTAACCCTAACCCTAACCCTAACCCTTTCCCTAACCCTAAACCTAACCCTCACCCTAACCCTAACCCTAACCCTAACCCTTACCCTTACCCTAACCCTAACCCTAACCGTAGCCCTAACCCTAACCCTAACCCTTACCCTAACCCTAACCCTAACCCTAATCCTAACCCTAACCCTAACCTTAAACCCAATCCTAAACCTAATCCTAACCATAACCCTTACCATAACCCTAACCCTAAATCTAACACTTACCCTTACCCTCACCCTAACCCTAACCTTAACCCTAACCCTAACCCTAACCCTAACCCTAATCCTTACCCAAACACTAACCCTAACCCTATCCCTAACCCTAACCCTAACCCTAACCCGAACCCTATCTCTTACCCTAAGTCAAACCCTAACATTAACTCTAACCCTAACCCTTACCCTTACCCTTAACCTAACCGTAACCCTAAACCTAACCCTAACACTTACCCTAAGCCAAACCCTAACCCTAACCCTAACACATAACCTTACCCTAATCCTAACCCTAAACCTAACCGTAACCCTAAACCTAACCCTAATCCTAACCCTAACCGCAAAACTAAGTATAACCCTAACCCTAACCCTAACCCTAACCCTAACCCTAAACCTAACCCTAATCCTAACCCTAACTCTTACCCATACCTAAACCTAACCCTAACCCTAAACCTAACACTAACCCCTACCCTTACCCTAACCCTAACCCAAACCCTTACCCTAACCCTAACCCTAAGCCTAACCCCTAACCCTAACCTTAAACCTTAATCTAACCCTTACCATAACCCTAACCCTAACCTAACCCTTACCCTAAACCTAACCCTAACCCTTTCCCTAACCCTAACCCTAACCCTAAACTTAACCCTAAACCTAACCCTAACCCTAACCCTAACCCTAACTTTAACCCTAACCCTAACCCTCACACTAACCCTAACCCTAACCCTAACCCTTATCCTTACCCTAACCCTAACCCTAACCATAGCCCTAACCCTAACCCTAACCCTAACCCTTACCCTAACCCTAACCCTAAACCTAAACCTTACCCTTACTCTAACCCTAACCCTTACTTTAACCCCAACCCCAAAGCTGATCCTAACCCTAATCCTAACCCTAACCCTAACCCTAACCCAAAAACTAACCCTCACCCTAACCCTAACCCTAAGCCTAACCCCTAACCCTAACTCTAAACCTAACTCTAACCCTTACCATAACCCTAACCCTAACCTAACACTTACCCTAACCCTAACCCTAACCCTTACGCTAAACCTAACCCTAACCCTAACCCTAACCTTAATCCTAACCCTAACCCTAAACCTAACCCTTACCCTAACCCTAATCCTCAACCTAACCCTCACCCTAACCCTTCCCCTAACCCTAACCTCTAACCCTAACCCTAAACCTAACCCTAATCCTACCCTTATCCTAAACCTAACCCTAAAACTAACACTTACCCTTAGCCTAACCCCTACCCTAACCCTAACCTTAACACTAACCCTTACCCTAACAGTAACCCTTACCCTTACCCTAACCCTAAACCTAACCCTAACCCTAACCCTAACCGTAGCATTAACCCTAAACCTAACCCTAACCCTTACCCTAACTCTAAACCTAACAGTAACCCTTTCCCTTACTCTAACCCTAACTCTAACCTTAAACCCAAATGTAAACCTAATCCTAACCCTACCCCTTATCCTAAACCTAACCCTAACCCTAACACTTACCCTTACCCTCACCCTAACCCTAACCTTAACGCTAAACCTAACCCTAACCTTAACCCTTATCCTTACCCAAACCCTAACCCTAACCCTATCCCTAACCCTAACCCTAAACCTAAACCTAACATTAACCGATACCCTAAACCTACACCTAACCCTAACCCTAAACCGTATCCTTACATTAACCCTAAACCTAACCCTAAACCTAACCCTTACCCTAACCCTAACCCTAACCCTAAACCTAACCTTCAACCTTACCCTTACCCTAACCCTAACCCTAAACCTAACCCTAAACCTAAACTTAACCCTAACCCTTACCCTTACCCTAAACCTAAAACTAACCGTAACCCTAATCCCAAACCTAACCCTAACCCTTACCCTTACTCTTACCCTTACCCCAACCCTAACCCTATCCTTAAGCGTAATCCTAACCCTAACCCTAAACCTTACCCTTACCCTTACTCTTACCCTTACCCTAACCCTAACACTAAACCTAACCCTAACCCTAACCCTAAACCTAACCCTTACCCTTATCCTAACACTAACCCTAAACCTAACCCTAACCCTAACTCTAATCCCAACCCTACCCCTAACCTTTACCCTTACTCTTACCCTTACCCTAACCCTATCCCTATCCTTAACCGTAACCCTGACCCTAACCCTAACCATTACACTTACACTTATCCTAACCCTAAACCTAACCTCAACCTTAACCCTAACCCTCACCCTAACCCTAACCCTAACCCTTAACCTAACCCTAACTCTAATCCTAATCCTAAACCTAAACCTAATCCTAACCTTAACCCTAGCCCTAACCCTAACCATAACCTAACCTTTACCCTTACCCTAACCCTAATCCTAAACTTAACCCCAAACCTAAATCTAACCCTAACCCTAACCCTTACACTAACCGTAAGCCTAACCCTAACACTTACCCTAACCCTCACCCTAATCTTAACCCTCAGCCTTACCCTTACCCTCACCCTAACCTTACCTCTAACCCTTACCCTAACTGTAACCCTAACTAACTCTGACATTTATCCTTACCCTAACCCTAACCCTAAACCTAACCCCAAACCTCAACCTAACCCTTACCCTTACCCTAACCCTAAACCTAACCCTAACCCTTACCCTTACCCTAACTCTAACCCTAACCCTAACCCTAACCCTAACCCTAATTTAATACTAAACCTTACCCTTACCGTAACCGTAACCCTAAACCTAACCCTAACACTTACCCTAACCCTAACCCTAAGCCGAACCCTAACCCTAACACATAAACTTACCCTAACCCTAACCCTAAACCTAACCGTAACCCTAAATCTAACCCTAATCCTTACCCTAACCCTAACCCTAAGCATAACCATAACCCTAACCCTAACCCTAATAACTAAACCTACCCTAAACCTAAACCTAACCTTAACCCCAACCCTAAACGTAACCCTAACCCTAACCCGAACCCTTACCCTTAACCTAACCCTAATCCTAACACTAACTCTTACCCATACCTAAAACTAACCCTAACCCTGAACCTAACCCTAACCCTTACCCTAACCCTAACCCTTACCCTTACCCTAACCCTAACCCTAACCCTTACCCTAACCCTAACCCTAACCCTTACCCTAAACCTAACCCTAAGCCTAACCCCTAACCCTAAACCTAAACCTAAATCTAACCCTTACCATAACCCTAACCCTAACCTAAACCTTACCCTAACCCTAACCCTAACCCTTACTCTAACCCTAACACTAACCTTAACCCTAACCCTAACCCTAACCCTAACACCTAAACCTAACCCTTACCTTAACCATAGACCTAATCCTAACCCTAACCCTAACCCTAACCCTTACCCTTACCCTAACCCTAACCCTTACCTTAACCCCAACCCTAAAGCTTATCCTAACACTAAACCTTACCCTAACCCTTACCCAAACCCTAACCCTAACCCTTACGCTAACCCTAACCCTAACCCTAACCTTAACCCTAACCCTAACCCTAACCCTCAACCTAACCCTCACCCTAACCCTTACCCTAACGCAAACCTCTAAACCTAACCCTAAACCTAACCCAAATCCTACAATTATCCTAAACATAACCCTAACACTAACACTTATCCTTACCCTAAACCCTACCCTAACCCTAACCTTAACACTAAACCTAAACCTAACCCTAACCCTAATCCTAACCCTTACCCTTACCCTAACCCTAAACCTAACCCTAACCCTTACCCTTACTCTAACCCTAACCCTAACCTTAACCCCAACCCTAAACCTAATCCTAACCCTAAACCTTACCCTAACCCTAACCCTAAACCTAACCCTAACCCGTATACTTACCTTAACCCTAACCCTAACCCTAACCCTAACCCTAAACCTAACCCTTACCCTAACCGTAACCCTAAACCTAACCTTCACCCTTACACTTACCCTAACCCTAAACCTAACCCTAACCCTAAACTTAACCTTAACCCTAACCCTTAACCTAAACCTAACACTAACCCTAACCCTTACATTTACCCTTACCCTAACCCTAACCCTAAGCCTAAACCTTACCCTTACCCTTAACCTAACACTAACCCTTACCCTAACTCTAACCCTAACTCTAACCCTAACCCTTACCCTTACCCTTACCCTAATCCTAAACCTAACCCTAAACTTAACCCTAACCCTAACCCTTACCCTTACCTTAACCCTAACCCTAACCCTATCCCTAACCCTTACCCTAAACCTAACCGTATCCCTAACCCTAAGCCTAACAAGTACCCTAAACCTAACCCTAACCCTAACCCTTACACTTACCCTAACCCTAACCCTAACCCTAACCCTTTCCCTTACTCTAACCCTAACTCTAACCTTAAACCCAAATCTAAACCTAATCCTAACCCTACCCCTTTCCCTAACACTAAGCCTAACCCTAACACTTACCCTTACCCTCACCCTAACCCTAACCTTAACCCTAACCCTAACCTTAACCCTTATCCTTACCCAAACCCTAACCCTAACCCTATTCCTAACCCTAAACCTAACCGTAACCCTAACCCTAAGCCTAAACCTAAACCCAACCCTAACCCTAAACCGTATCCTTACCCTAACCCTAACCCTAACCCTAAACCTAACCCTTACCCTAACCCTAACCCTAACCCTAAACCTAACCTTCAACCTTACCCTTACCCTAACCCTAACCCTAACCCTAAACCTAACCCTAACCCTAAACTTAACCCTATCCCTTACCCTTACCCTAAACCTAACACGAACCCTAACCCTAATCCCAAACCTAACCCTAACCCTTACCCTTACTCTTACCCTTACCCCAACCCTAACCCTATCCTTAAGCGTAACCCTAAACCTAACTCTAACCCTTACCCTTACTCTTACCCTTACCCTAACCCTAACCCTATCCTTAACCCTAAACCTTATACTTTCCCTAATCCTAACCCTAAACCTAAACCTAACCCTAACCCTAAACCTAACCCTTACCCTTACCCTAACCCTAACACTAAACCTAACCCTAACCCTAACTCTAATCCCAATCCTAACCCTAACCCTTACCCTTACTCTTACCCTTACCCTAACCCTAACCCTATCCTTAAATGTAACCCTAACCCTAACCCTAACCCTTACACTTACACTTACCCTAACCCTAAACCCTAACCTCAAACTTAACCCTAACCCTCACCCTAACCCTTACCCTTACCCTAACACTAAGCCTAACCCCAACCCTAACCCTTATCCTTACCCTCACCCTAATCCTAACCTTAACCCTAACCCTAACCCTAACCCTTATCCTTACCCAAACCCTAACCCTAACCCTATCCCTAAACCTAACCCTAACACTAAACCTAGCCCGAAATCTTACCCTAACCCTAACCCGTATCCTTACCCTAACCCTAACCTTAACCCTAACCCTAAACCTAAACCTAACCCTAAACCTAACCCTTACCCTAACCCTAACCCTAACCCTAAACCTAAACTTCACCCTTACCCTTACCCTAACCCTAACCCTAACCCTAACCCTAAACCTAACATTAACCCTAAACTTAACCCTAGCCCTTACCCTTACCCTAAACCTAACACTAACCCTAACCCTTACCCTTACCCTTACCCTTACCCTAACCCTATCCCTAACCCTAAACCTTACCCTTACCCTTAACCTAACCCTTACCTTAACCCCAACCCTAAGCCTAACCCCTATCCCTAACCCTAAACCTAACTCTAACCCTAACCCTTACCCTTACCATTACCCTAACCCTAAACCTAACACTAACACTTACCCTTACACTTACCATAACCCTAAACCTAACCCTAAACCTAACCCTAACCCTAATCCTTACCCTTACCTTAACACTAACCCTAACCCTATTCCTAACCCTTACCCTAAACCTAACCCTATCACTAACCCTAAAAAGTACCCTAAACCTAACCCTAACCCTAACCCTTACCCTTACCCTAACCCTAACCGTAGCCCTAACCCTAACCCTAAGCCTAACCCTTACCCTAACCCTAAACCTAACCCTAACCCTAACCCTTACCCTTACCCTAACCTTGACCCTTACCATAACCCCAACCCTAAAGCTAATCCTAATCATAACCCTTACCCTAACCCTTACCCTAACCCTAAAAATAACCCTCACCCTAACCCTAACCCTAAGCCTAACCCCTATCCCTAACCCTAAACCTAACTCTAAACCTTACCCTTACCCTAACCTTATCCTCAACCTAACCCTCACCCTAACCCTTATCCTAACCCTAACCTCTAACACTAAACCTAAACCTAAACCTAATCCTACCCTTATCCTAAAACTAACCCTAACACTAACACTTACCCTTACCCTAACCCCTACCCTAACCCTAACCTTAACACTAACCCTTACCGTAACCCTAACACTAACCCTAACCCTTACCCTTACCCTAACCCTAAACCTAATCCTAACCCTAACCCTAACCCTAACCCTAACCCTAACCGTAGCATTAACCCTAACCCTAACCCTAACCCTAACCGTAGCATTAACCCTAACCCTAACCCTAACCCTAACGCTAACCCTAACCGTAGCATTAACCCTAACTCTAACCCTAACCCTTACCCTAACCCTAACCCTAACACTTACACTTACCCTCACCCTAACCCTAACCTTAACCCTAACCCTAACCCTAATCCTAACCCTTATCCTTACCCAAACCCTAACCCTAACCCTATCCCTAAACCTAACCGTAAACCTAAACCTAACCCTAACCCTTACTCTAACCCTAACCCTAACCCTAACCCGTATCCTTACCCTAACCCTAACCCTACCCCTAAACCTAACCCTAACCCTAAACCTAAACCTTATCCTAACCCTATCCCTAACCCTAACCCTAACCCGTATCCTTACCCTAACCCTAACCCTAACCCAAACCCTAACACATATCCTTACCCTAACCCTAAACCTAACCGTAACCCTAACTCTAACCCTAAACCTAACCCTAAACTTTACCCTTACCCTAATCCTAAACATAAACTTAACCCCAACCCTAAACCTAACCCTTACACTAACCTTAACACTTTCCCTAACCCTAACCCCTACCCTAACCCTAACCCTTACCATAAACCTACCCTAACCCTAAACTCAACCTTAACCCTAACCCTAACCCTAAACCTAACCCTTACACTTACCCTAAACCTAACCCTAAACCTAACCCTAACACTAACCCTAACCCTAACCACTAACCCTAAAACTAACCCTAACCCTAACCCTAACCCCTAAGCCTAACCCTAACCCTAACCCTAACCCTTACACTTTTCCTAACCCTAACCTAATCCTAACACTTACCCTTACCTTAAAACCTGCCCTAAACCTAACGCTAACCCTAACCCTTACCCTAACCCTAACCCTAAACCTTACCCTTACCCTTACCCTAACACTAAACCTAAACTTAACCCTAACCCTAAATTTAACCCTTACCCTTATGCTAACCCTATACCTTACCCTAAAACTAACCCTAACCCTAACCTCAACCTTAACCCTAACCCTAACCCTAAACCTAACCCTTACCCTTACCTTAACCATAACCCTAACCCTAACCCTTTCTCTTACCCTAACCCTAACCATAACCTTAAAACCAACCCTAAACCTAACCCTAACCGTAACCCTAACACTTACCCTTACCCAAACCCTAACCCTAACCCTAACCCTAACACTAAACCTAACCCTAACCCTTACCCTTACCCTAACCCTAACCCTAACCCTAACCCTAAACCTAACCCTTACCATAACTCTAACCCTTACCCTAAACCTAACCCTAACCCTAACCTCAACATTAACCCTAACCCTAACCCTAAACCTAACCCTTACCCTGACCCTAACCCTAACCCTAAACCAAACCCTAACCCTAACCCTTACCCTTACCCTAACCCTAACCCTAACCCCTAACCCTAAAACGAACCGTAAGCCAAACCCTAACCCTTACCTTTACCCTAACCCTAACCCTAACCCTAACCCTAACACTTACCCTAACCCTAACCCTCACCCATACCCTTACCCTAACCATAACCCTAACCTTAACCCCAACCCGAAACCTAAACCTAACCCTAACCCTTACACTAACACTTACCCTAACCCTAACCCTAACCTTAACCCTAACACTTACCCTACCCCTAACCCTTACCCTTACCCTAACCCTAACCCTAACCCTAACTCTTACCCTTACCCTAATGCTAACCCTAACTCTAACCCAAACCCTAACCCTAACCCTTAACCTTACCCTCACCCTAACCCTAAACTTAACCCTTACCCTAACCCTAACCCTTAACCTTACCCTCACCCTAACCCTAAACTTAACCCTAACCCTAACCCTAACCCTAACCTTAACCCTAACCCTTATCCTTACCCTAACCCTAACACTAACCCTAACACTAAACCTAACCATAACCCTAAACCTAACCTTAACCCTAACCGTAACCCTAACCCTTACCCTTACCCTAACACTTACCCTAACCATAACCCTAACACTTACCTAACCCTAACCCTAACCCTAACCCTAACTTTAAACCTGAACCTAACCCTAAACCTAACCTTAACCCTAAGCGTAACCCTAACCCTTACCCTTACCCTAACCCTTACCCTTATCCTAACCCTAACCCTAACCCTAACACTTATCCTTAACCTAACCCTAACCCTAAACCTAACCCTATACCTAACCCTAACCCTAACTCTAACCTAACACATATCCTTACCCTAACCCTAACCCTAACAGTAACCCTAACCCTAACCATAACCCTAACCCTAAACTTTACCCTTACAATAACCCTAACCCTAACCCTAACCTTATCCTAACCCTAACCCTAACCCTAACCCTTAACCTAACCCTAACACTAACACTCGCCACTAAACCTAACCCTTACTCAAACCCTAACCCTATCCCTAACCCTTACCCTTACCTTAACACTAACTCTAACCCTAACACTTACCCTTACCCTAACGCTAACCCTAACCCTAACCCAAACCCTAACACATATCCTTACCCTAACCCTAACCCTAACCGTAACCCTAACTCTAACCCTAAACCTAACCCTAACCTTTACCCTTACCCTAATCCTAAATATAAACTTAACCCCAACCCTAAACCTAACCCTTACACTAACCTTAACACTTACCCTAATCCTAACCCCTACACTAACCCTAACCCTAACCCTAATCTTACCCTAAACCTAACCCTAACACTAACCCTAACCCTTACCCTTACCCTAACCCTAAACCTAACCCTAAACCTTACCCTTAACCTAAACCTAACCCTAACCCTAACCCTAACCCTAACCCTTACCCTTACGCTAACCTAACCCAAACCCTAACTCTTACCATTATCCTAACGCTAACCCTAAACCTAACCCTAACCCAAAACGCAACACATATCCTTACCCTAACCCTAACCCTTACAGTAACCCTAACCCTAAATATAACCCTAACCCTAATCCTAACCCTTACACTTACCTTAACCCTAACCCTAACCTTAACCCTAACCCTTATCCTAAACCTAACCCTAACCCTAACCCTAACTCTTAACCTAACCCTAACACAAAACCTAACCATCAACCCTAATCCTTACCCTAACCCTAACCCTAAACCTAACCCTTACCCTAACTCTAAACCTTACCCTAAACCTAACCCCAACCCTAACCTCAACATTAACCCTAACCCTAACCCTAAACCTAACACTTACCCTGACCCTCACCCTAACCCTAAACCAAACCCTAACCCTAACCCTTACCCTTACCCTAACCCTAACCCTAACCGTAACCCCTAACCCTAAAACTAACCCTAACCCAAACCCTAACCCTTACCTTTACCCTAACCCTAACCCTAACCCTAACCCTAACACTTACCCTAACCCTAACTCTAACCCTTACCCTTACCCTAATCATAACCCTAACCTTAACCCCAACCCTAAACCTAACCCTAACCCTAACCCTTACCCTAACACTTACCCTAACCCTTAACCTAACCCTAACACTAACACTAGCCACTAAACCTAACCCTTACTCAAACCCTAACCCTATCCCTAACCCTTACCCTTACCTTAACACTAACTCTAACCCTAACCCTTACCCTTACTCTTACCCTTACCCTAACCCTAACCCTATCCTTAAATGTAACCCTAACCCTAACCCTAACCCTTACACTTACACTTACCCTAACCCTAACCCTAACCTCAAACTTAACCCTAACCCTCACCCTAACCCTAACCCTTACCCATACCCTAACACTAAGCCTAACCCCAACCCTAACCCTTATCCTTACCCTCACCCTAATCCTAACCTTAACCCTAACCCTAACCCTAACCCTTATCCTTACCCAAACCCTAACCCTAACCCTATCCCTAAACCTAACCCTAACACTAAACCTAGCCCGAAATCTTACCCTAACCCTAACCCGTATCCTTACCCTAACCCTAACCTTAACCCTAACCCTAAACCTAAACCTAACCCTAAACCTAACCCTTACCCTAACCCTAACCCTAACCCTAAACCTAACCTTCACCCTTACCCTTACCCTAACCCTAACCCTAACCCTAACCCTAAACCTAACACTAACCCTAAACTTAACCCTAGCCCTTACCCTTACCCTAAACCTAACACTAACCCTAACCCTTACCCTTACCCTTACCCTTACCCTAACCCTATCCCTAACCCTAAACCTTACCCTTACCCTTAACCTAACCCTTACCTTAACCCCAACCCTAAGCCTAACCCCTATCCCTAACCCTAAACCTAACTCTAACCCTAACCCTTACCCTTACCATTACCCTAACCCTAAACCTAACACTAACACTTACCCTTACACTTACCATAACCCTAAACCTAACCCTAAACCTAACCCTAACCCTAATCCTTACCCTTACCTTAACACTAACCCTAACCCTATTCCTAACCCTTACCCTAAACCTAACCCTATCACTAACCCTAAAAAGTACCCTAAACCTAACCCTAACCCTAACCCTTACCCTTACCCTAACCCTAACCGTAGCCCTAACCCTAACCCTAAGCCTAACCCTTACCCTAACCCTAAACCTAACCCTAACCCTTACCCTTACCATAACCTTAACCCTTACCATAACCCCAACCCTAAAGCTAATCCTAATCATAACCCTTACCCTAACCCTTACCCTAACCCTAAAAATAACCCTCACCCTAACCCTAACCCTAAGCCTAACCCCTATCCCTAACCCTAAACCTAACTCTAAACCTTACCCTTACCCTAACCTTATCCTCAACCTAACCCTCACCCTAACCCTTATCCTAACCCTAACCTCTAACACTAAACCTAAACCTAAACCTAATCCTACCCTTATCCTAAAACTAACCCTAACACTAACACTTACCCTTACCCTAACCCCTACCCTAACCCTAACCTTAACACTAACCCTTACCGTAACCCTAACACTAACCCTAACCCTTACCCTTACCCTAACCCTAAACCTAATCCTAACCCTAACCCTAACCCTAACCCTAACCGTAGCATTAACCCTAACCCTAACCCTAACCCTAACCGTAGCATTAACCCTAACCCTAACCCTAACCCTAACGCTAACCCTAACCGTAGCATTAACCCTAACTCTAACCCTAACCCTTACCCTAACCCTAACCCTAACACTTACACTTACCCTCACCCTAACCCTAACCTTAACCCTAACCCTAACCCTAATCCTAACCCTTATCCTTACCCAAACCCTAACCCTAACCCTATCCCTAAACCTAACCGTAAACCTAAACCTAACCCTAACCCTTACTCTAACCCTAACCCTAACCCTAACCCGTATCCTTACCCTAACCCTAACCCTACCCCTAAACCTAACCCTAACCCTAAACCTAAACCTTATCCTAACCCTATCCCTAACCCTAACCCTAACCCGTATCCTTACCCTAACCCTAACCCTAACCCAAACCCTAACACATATCCTTACCCTAACCCTAAACCTAACCGTAACCCTAACTCTAACCCTAAACCTAACCCTAAACTTTACCCTTACCCTAATCCTAAACATAAACTTAACCCCAACCCTAAACCTAACCCTTACACTAACCTTAACACTTTCCCTAACCCTAACCCCTACCCTAACCCTAACCCTTACCATAAACCTACCCTAACCCTAAACTCAACCTTAACCCTAACCCTAACCCTAAACCTAACCCTTACACTTACCCTAAACCTAACCCTAAACCTAACCCTAACACTAACCCTAACCCTAACCACTAACCCTAAAACTAACCCTAACCCTAACCCTAACCCCTAAGCCTAACCCTAACCCTAACCCTAACCCTTACACTTTTCCTAACCCTAACCTAACCCTAACACTTACCCTTACCTTAAAACCTGCCCTAAACCTAACGCTAACCCTAACCCTTACCCTAACCCTAACCCTAAACCTTACCCTTACCCTTACCCTAACACTAAACCTAAACTTAACCCTAACCCTAAATTTAACCCTTACCCTTATGCTAACCCTATCCCTTACCCTAAAACTAACCCTAACCCTAACCTCAACCTTAACCCTAACCCTAACCCTAAACCTAACCCTTACCCTTACCTTAACCATAACCCTAACCCTAACCCTTTCTCTTACCCTAACCCTAACCATAACCTTAAAACCAACCCTAAACCTAACCCTAACCGTAACCCTAACACTTACCCTTACCCAAACCCTAACCCTAACCCTAACCCTAACACTAAACCTAACCCTAACCCTTACCCTAACCCTAACCCTAACCCTAACCCTAACCCTAAACCTAACCCTTACCATAACTCTAACCCTTACCCTAAACCTAACCCTAACCCTAACCTCAACATTAACCCTAACCCTAACCCTAAACCTAACCCTTACCCTGACCCTAACCCTAACCCTAAACCAAACCCTAACCCTAACCCTTACCCTTACCCTAACCCTAACCCTAACCCCTAACCCTAAAACGAACCGTAAGCCAAACCCTAACCCTTACCTTTACCCTAACCCTAACCCTAACCCTAACCCTAACACTTACCCTAACCCTAACCCTCACCCATACCCTTACCCTAACCATAACCCTAACCTTAACCCCAACCCGAAACCTAAACCTAACCCTAATCTTTACACTAACACTTACCCTAACCCTAACCCTAACCTTAACCCTAACACTTACCCTACCCCTAACCCTTACCCTTACCCTAACCCTAACCCTAACCCTAACTCTTACCCTTACCCTAATGCTAACCCTAACTCTAACCCTAACCCTAACCCTAACCCTTAACCTTACCCTCACCCTAACCCTAAACTTAACCCTTACCCTAACCCTAACCCTTAACCTTACCCTCACCCTAACCCTAAACTTAACCCTAACCCTAACCCTAACCCTAACCTTAACCCTAACCCTTATCCTTACCCTAACCCTAACACTAAACCTAACACTAAACCTAACCATAACCCTAAACCTAACCTTAACCCTAACCGTAACCCTAACCCTTACCCTTACCCTTACCCTAACACTTACCCTAACCATAACCCTAACACTTACCTAACACTAACCCTAACCCTAACCCTAACTTTAAACCTGAACCTAACCCTAAACCTAACCTTAACCCTAAGCGTAACCCTAACCCTTACCCTTACCCTAACCCTTACCCTTATCCTAACCCTAACCCTAACCCTAACACTTATCCTTAACCTAACCCTAACCCTAAACCTAACCCTATACCTAACCCTAACCCTAACTCTAACCTAACACATATCCTTACCCTAACCCTAACCCTAACAGTAACCCTAACCCTAACCATAACCCTAACCCTAAACTTTACCCTTACAATAACCCTAACCCTAACCCTAACCTTATCCTAACCCTAACCCTAACCCTAAACCTTAACCTAACCCTAACACTAACACTCGCCACTAAACCTAACCCTTACTCAAACCCTAACCCTATCCCTAACCCTTACCCTTACCTTAACACTAACTCTAACCCTAACACTTACCCTTACCCTAACGCTAACCCTAACCCTAACCCAAACCCTAACACATATCCTTACCCTAACCCTAACC
Source organism: Megascapheus bottae (assembly GCA_024803745.1). Taxonomy (NCBI): domain Eukaryota; kingdom Metazoa; phylum Chordata; class Mammalia; order Rodentia; family Geomyidae; genus Megascapheus; species Megascapheus bottae. The sequence goes on along the minus strand of JANJXV010000168.1, from coordinate 323,196 downwards.
CTAACCATAACCCTAACTCTAACCCTAAACCTAACCCTAACCTTTACCCTTACCCTAATCCTAAATATAAACTTAACCCCAACCCTAAACCTAACCCTTACACTAACCTTAACACTTACCCTAATCCTAACCCCTACACTAACCCTAACCCTAACCCTAATCTTACCCTAAACCTAACCCTAACACTAACCCTAACCCTTACCCTTACCCTAACCCTAAACCTAACCCTAAACCTTACCCTTAACCTAAACCTAACCCTAACCCTAACCCTAACCCTAACCCTTACCCTTACGCTAACCTAACCCAAACCCTAACTCTTACCATTATCCTAACACTAACCCTAAACCTAACCCTAACCCAAAACGCAACACATATCCTTACCCTAACCCTAACCCTTACAGTAACCCTAACCCTAAATATAACCCTAACCCTAATCCTAACCCTTACACTTACCTTAACCCTAACCCTAACCTTAACCCTAACCCTTATCCTAAACCTAACCCTAACCCTAACCCTAACTCTTAACCTAACCCTAACACAAAACCTAACCATCAACCCTAATCCTTACCCTAACCCTAACCCTAAACCTAACCCTTACCCTAACTCTAAACCTTACCCTAAACCTAACCCTAACCCTAACCTCAACATTAACCCTAACCCTAACCCTAAACCTAACACTTACCCTGACCCTCACCCTAACCCTAAACCAAACCCTAACCCTAACCCTTACCCTTACCCTAACCCTAACCCTAACCGTAACCCCTAACCCTAAAACTAACCCTAACCCAAACCCTAACCCTTACCTTTACCCTAACCCTAACCCTAACCCTAACCCTAACACTTACCCTAACCCTAACTCAAACACTTACCCTAACCCTAACCCTAACCCATACCCTTACCCTAACCATAACCCTAACCTTAACCCCAACCCGAAACCTAAACCTAACCCTAACCCTTACACTAACACTTACCCTAACCCTAACCCTAACCTTTACCCTAACACTTACCCTACCCCTAACCCTTACCCTTACCCTAACCCTAACTCTTACCCTTACCCTAATGCTAACCCTAACTCTAACCCTAACCCTAACCCTAACCCTTAACCTTACCCTCACCCTAACCCTAAACTTAACCCTTACCCTAACCCTAACCCTTAACCTTACCCTCACCCTAACCCTAAACTTAACCCTAACCCTAACCCTAACCCTAACCTTAACCCTAACCCTTATCCTTACCCTAACCCTAACACTAACCCTAACACTAAACCTAACCATAACCCTAAACCTAACCTTAACCCTAACCGTAACCCTAACCCTTACCCTTACCCTAACACTTACCCTAACCATAACCCTAACACTTACCTAACCCTAACCCTAACCCTAACCCTAACCCTAACCTTAAACCTGAACCTAACCCTAAACCTAACCTTAACCCTAACCGTAACCCTAACCCTTACCCTTACCCTAACCCTTACCCTTATCCTAACCCTAACCCTAACCCTAACACTTATCCTTAACCTAACCCTAACCCTAAACCTAACCCTATACCTAACCCTAACCCTAACTCTAACCTAACACATATCCTTACCCTAACCCTAACCCTAACAGTAACCCTAACCCTAACCATAACCCTAACCCTAAACTTTACCCTTACAATAACCCTAACCCTAACCCTAACCTTATCCTAACCCTAACCCTAACCCTAACCCTTAACCTAACCCTAACACTAACACTAGCCACTAAACCTAACCCTTACTCAAACCCTAACCCTATCCCTAACCCTTACCCTTACCTTAACACTAACTCTAACCCTAACACTTACCCTTACCCTAACGCTAACCCTAACCCTAACCCAAACCCTAACACATATCCTTACCCTAACCCTAACCCTAACCGTAACCCTAACTCTAACCCTAAACCTAACCCTAACCTTTACCCTTACCCTAATCCTAAATATAAACTTAACCCCAACCCTAAACCTAACCCTTACACTAACCTTAACACTTACCCTAATCCTAACCCCTACACTAACCCTAACCCTAACCCTAATCTTACCCTAAACCTAACCCTAACACTAACCCTAACCCTTACCCTTACCCTAACCCTAAACCTAACCCTAAACCTTACCCTTAACCTAAACCTAAACCTAACCCTAACCCTAACCCTAACCCTTACCCTTACGCTAACCTAACCCAAACCCTAACTCTTACCATTATCCTAACGCTAACCCTAAACCTAACCCTAACCCAAAACGCAACACATATCCTTACCCTAACCCTAACCCTAACAGTAACCCTAACCCTAAATATAACCCTAACCCTAATCCTAACCCTTACCCTTACCCTAACCCTAACCCTAACCTTAACCCTAACCCTTATCCTAAACCTAACCCTAACCCTAACCCTAACTCTTAACCTAACCCTAACACAAAACCTAACCATCAACCCTAATCCTTACCCTAACCCTAACCCTAAACCTAACCCTTACCCTAACTCTAAACCTTACCCTAAACCTAACCCTAACCCTAACCTCAACATTATCCCTAACCCTAACCCTAAACCTAACACTTACCCTGACCGTCACCCTAACCCTAAACCAAACCCTAACCCTAACCCTTACCCTTACCCTAACCCTAACCCTAACCCTAACCCCTAACCCTAAAACTAACCCTAACCCAAACCCTAACCCTTACCTTTACCCTAACCCTAACCCTAACCCTAACCCTAACACTTACCCTAACCCTAACTCTAACCCTTACCCTTACCCTAATCATAACCCTAACCTTAACCCCAACCCTAAACCTAACCCTAACCCTAACCCTTACCCTAACCTTTACCCTAACCCTAACCCTAACTCAAACAATAACCCTTACCCTAACCCTAACCTAACCCTAACCCTTACCCTTACCATAACCCTAACCCTAACTCTTACCCTTGCCCTAACCCTCACCTTAACCCTAACCCTTGTCCTTTCACTAACCCTAACGCTAACCCTAAACCTAAACCTATCTCTTACCCTAAACCTAACCCTTACCCTTACCCTAACCCCAACCCTAAACCTAACAGTAACCCTTACCCTTACACTAACGCTAACCCTAACCCTAAATTTAACCCTAACCCTAACCCTTATCCTAACCCTAATCCTAACCCTAACCTAACCCTTAACCTTACCCTAACCCTAAACCTAACCCTAACCCTAACCCTAACCCTGAACCTAACCTTAACCCTAACCATAACCCTAACCCTTACCCTTACCCTAACCCTTACCCTTATCCTAACCCTAACCCTAACCCTAACACTTATCCTTAGCCTAACCCTAACCCTAAACCTACCCTATACCTAACCCTAACTCTAACCCTAAACGAACCCTAAACCTTACCGTTACCATCACCCTAACCCTAACCCTAACCCTAAACCTTACCCTTATCCTAACCCTAACCCTAACCCTAACACTAACCCTAACCCTAACCGTAACCCTAACCCTAACCCTTACCCTTACCCTAACCCTAACCCTAACCCTAACCCTAACCTTATCTAAGCCTAACCCTAAACCTAACCCTTAACCTAACCCTAACCCTTACCCTTACCCTCACCCTAACCCTAACCGTAACCGTAACCCTAACCCTAAACCTAACGCTTACCCTTATCCTAATTCTAACCCTAACCCTAACCCTAACACATATCCTTACCCTAACCCTAACCCTAACCGTAACCCTAACCCTAACCCTAAACCTTACCCTTACCCTAACCCTAACCCTAACCCTAACCCTAACCCTAACCTTATCTAACCCTAACCCTAACCCTTAACCTAACCCTAACACTAACCCTAACCACTAACCCTAACCCTTACCATAAACCTAACCCTAACCCTTACCCTTACTCTAATCCTAACCTTAACTCTAACCCTAACCATAACCCTAAACCTAACACTTACCCTAACCATAATCCTAACCATTACTCTAACCCTAACCTCAACTTTAACACTAACCCTAACCCTAATCCTAACTCTAACGATTAGCCTTACCCTAAACCTAACCCTTACCCTAACCCTAACCCTTACCCTAACCCTAAACCTTACCATAAACCTACCCTAACCCTAACCTCAACCTTAACCCTAACCCTAACCCTAAACCTAACCCTTACCCTTACCCTAACCCTAACCCTAAACCTAACCCTAACCCTAACCCTAACCCTAACCACTAACCCTAAAACTAACCCTAAACCTAACCCTAACCCCTAAGCCTAACCCTAACTCTAACCATAAGCCTTACACTTTTCCTAACCCCAACCTAACCCTAACACTTACCCTTACCTTAAACCCTGCACTAATCCTAACACTAACCCTAACCCTTACCCTTACCCTTACCCTAACACTAAACCTAAACTTAACCCTAAGCCTAACTTTAACCCTTACCCTTATGCTAACCCTAACCCTTACCCTAACCCTAACCGTAACCCTAACCTCAACCTTAACCTAACCCTAACCCTAAACCTAACCGTTACCCTTACCTTAACCATAACCCTAACCCTAACACTTACTCTTACCATAACCCTAACCAAAACCTTAAAACCAACCCTCAACCTAACCCTAACCGTAACCCTAACATTTACCCTTACCCTAACCCTAACCCTAAACCTAACCCGAACCCTAACCCTAACCCTAACCCTTGCCCTAAACCTAACCCTAATCCTAACTCAAACCCTTACCGTTTCCCTAATCCTAACCCTAACCCTAAACCTAACCCGAATCCTAATCTTAACCCTAACCCTTACCCTTACCCTAACGCTAACCCTAAACCTAACCCTAAGCCTAACCCTAACCCTTACCCTTAGCCTAACCCTAACTCTAAACCTAACGCTACCTCTTAACATTACCCTCACGGTAACACTAACCTTATCCCTAACCCTAACCCTAACCCTAACCTTAACCCTAACCCTTATCCTTACCCTAACCCTAACACTAACCCTAACCCTAAACGTAACCCCAACCCTAAACCTAACCCTTAACCTTACCCTAACCCTAAACCTAACCCTAACGCTCACCCTTATCCTTATCCTAACCCTACCCCTAAGCCTAACCCTAAACCTTACCCTTATGCTAACCCTTACCCTAACCTTAACCCTAACCCTAACCCTAACCCTTACCCTAACCTAACCCTAACCCTAACCCTAAACCTTACACTTACCCTAACCCTAACCCTAACCCTTACCCTAAACGTAACCCTAACCCTAACCCTAACCCTAACCATAACCCTTACCCTTACCTTAACCCTAACTCTAACCCTAACACTTAGCTTACCCTAACGCTAACCCTAACCCTAACAATAACCCTAATCCTAAAACATATCCTTACCCTAACCCTAACCCTAAACCTAACTCTTACCCTTATCCTAACGCTAAACCTAACCCTAACCCTAACCCTTACCCTAACCCTAACCCTAAACCTAACCCTAATTCTAACCGTAACCCTAACCCTACACATTAACCAAACCCTAACACTAACCCTAACCACTAACCCTCACGCTAACCCTAACCCTAACCCTAAACCTAACCCATACCCTTTCCCTAATCCTAACCATAACTGTAACCCTAACCATAACCCTAACCCTAACACTTACCCTAACCCTAATCCTAACCCTTACTCTAACGCTAACCCTAACCTCAACTTTAACCCTAACCCTAACCCTAAGTCTTACCCTTACCCTAAACGTAACCCTAACCCTAATCCTAACCCTAACCCTCACCCTTACCCTAAACATAACCCTAACCCTAACCCTAACCCTAAACCTAACCATTACACTTACCCTAAACGTAACCCTAACCATAACCCTAACCCTAACCCTAACCTAACCCTAACCCTAACCCTAAACCTAACCCTAACCCTTACCCTTACCAAACCCTAACCCTAACCCTAACCCTAGCATTTATCCTTACCCTAACCCTAACCCTAAACCTAACCCTATACCTAACCCTAACTCTAACCTTAAACCTAACCCTATCCCTTACCCTTACCCTCACCCTAACGCTAATCGTAACCCTAACCCTAACCCTAACCCTTACCCTTACCCTAACCCTAACCCTAACACTTACCCTTACCCTAACCCCTACCATAACCCTAACGCTAACCCTAACTTTACCCTTACCTTAAAACCTGCCCTGATCCTAACGCTATCCCTAACCCTTACCCTAACCCTAATCCTAAACCTTACCCTTACCCTTACCCTAACACTAAACCTAAACTTAACCCTAACCCTAGATTTAACCCTTACCCTTATGCTAACCCTATCCCTTACCCTAACCCTAACCCTAACCCTAACCCTTACCCTTACCTTAACCATAACCCTAACCCTAACCCTTACTCTTACCCTAACCCTAACCATAACCTTAAAACCAACCCTAAACCTAACCCTAACCGTAACCCTAACATTTACCCTTTCCCTAACCCTAACCCTAACCCTAACCCTAACACTAAACCTAACCCTAACCCTTACCCTAAGCCTAACCCTAAACCTAACCCTAACCCTAAACCTAACCCTAACACTTACCCTTACCCTAACCCTAACCCTAAACCTAACCCTAACCCTAACCCTAACCCTTACCCTAACCCTAACCCTAATCCTAACCCTAACCCTTACCGTTACCCTAATCCTAACACTAACCCTAAACCTAACCCTAATCCTAACCTTAACCCTAACATTTACCCTTACCCTTACCCTAACCCTAACCCTAAACCTAACCCTAAGCCTAACCCTAACCCTTAACATTAGCCTAACCCTAACCCTAAACCTAACGCTAACTCTTACCATTACCCTCACCGTAACCCTAACCTTATCTCTAACCCTAACCCTAACCATAACCCTAACCTTAACCCTAACCCTTATCCTTACACTAACTGTCGGGAGCAAGAGTGGAAACAAACTGTACTTTGATTTGCATCAGATAATTGCTTGATTGTCTTATTGTTTTTTGGCCTTCTCCTATTCAATTGATCTGAGATTTACCATATGAATGTAACCCTCAACAGCTCCCTGATTAACGATCTGGATGTAACACCTGGGAGGGCCCTGGTCTCGGGAGGGGATAAAAACTTGGTGTTAAGAATAAACGAGGTGGCAGTTTTTGCTTGGGCTGCAGACCTCCTGGACCCGATGTGTTTGTCTCTCTTCTAATTTTTCCAGTCCCTGCCCCTTATTTCAGGAACCCCAATTTGCTGCCGGGAGGCCCCGGCATCTGGCGCCCGAACAGGGACCTGAAAATCTGGGACGAAGGTGAAGGACCCCTCCCTGTGGTGAGTAACACATCGTAGGACTATTAAGAGAGTATAGTCAGGAGTAATAATTATGGGTCAAGCTAATAGCCATGAGTTATTTCTACCGATCTTAACAGGCCTATTTGAAGCCCACGGAACGTGGGTGGAAGAGGGGGTGCTTCAGAGCTTCCTACAGTTTCTAGAGGAGGCATGCCCGAGGTCTGTAGAGGAGGCATTCCAAAAAGCCTGGCAGCGGATAGGAAAAAGAATTCAAGATTATTATGAGGTATATGGCCCCGAAAAGACCCCAATAGAGGCTACTACTGTATGGAATTTAGTAAGTAAATACATAGATCCTCTACATGAAGATGCTGAATTTAATCTTGAATTAAGGGAACTTTATGAGTTAAAGGACCCTTCTGAAGAACCTGAGGCTGAGCCATATGCCGCAGCCCAAGAGAGTCTAAGTGAGATCTTGCAAACGGAACAACAACCAGTAGATATTGAGTATCAGAATTCAGGTTTGAATACCAAGGAGGAAAGTTATGATGAGTCAATGGAGGGCCGAATGGCTACGATGGAGAAGAAGTTAGAAGAAATCCTACATTTTCTATCGAAAATGGGGACAGAGCAGAGAGCCCCCTCAGAAGTAGGAAAGAAATATGACCCTCAGGCCACTATGGTATCTGATTCTAAACCTTTCCCCTCACACCCACCGCCTCCGGCTGCAGCCTTACGGCCTCAATCCCTTTCTCAACCTTTAGGCAAGCCTAAAGGCCCTAGCAACAAGTCCCTTTTAACAGGCACTACAACCAGGCACAGTGCATCGCAATTAAACCTGACTCAGGCTGCTAGAGAGAGGGAAGGTATTTCAGGGCCTCGATGCTTCCCTAGTTTAGTTGATCATGATGAACAAGTATACCATCAACCTGTTCCTGTTAAACTATTACAGGATTTAAAAAATGCCTGCTCCCAATATGGGCCAACTGCCCCTTTTACTCAAGCAATATTGGAGGCCGCGTGTGCTGGTATTGCATGCCCAAATGACTGGAAGCGGCTTGCCAGAGCATGCCTTAGTGCGGGAGAGTACTTATTATGGGAGACAGAGTTCACTGCACAGTGTCGGGCTAAAATTGAAACAAATAGGTCTAAGAACCTGCCTTACACTGTTGATCAGTTGTTAGGAGAGGGAACCTATAAAAACACCAAAGATCAATTGGGTTATGCAAAGGAGGCCTATTTACAAATAAATGCTGCGGCGAGAGAGGCTTGGAAAAAGTTACGCAATTCCAATCGTACAAAAAATCTAGTAGAAGTTAAACAAGGACCAAATGAGCCTTACTTAGAATTTTTGTCTCGATTAATGGAGACTGCAGACCGCCTAGTACAAGATGAGAATGCAAGGGAGATTATAGTTAGACACATAGCCTATGAAAATGCCAACGCCGCCTGTCAGGCAGCTATCAGACCCCATAGGAATAAGGGAGGAATCACGGACTTTATTTCACTGTGTGCTGATATTGGACCCTCCCATGTACAAGGCCTTACTTTAGCCGCCGCTCCTCAAGGAAAGACTGTTACTGAGTCTCTAAAATATAGAGGTCAGCGGCATTCTCGGGCTGCTAGACCCCCAGGGCGTTGCTTCTCTTGTGGACAAATAGGACATTGGATGACGCAATGCCCATGCCAGGCCAGGCAAAAGAGAGAAAAATCACCTGGCACATGTCCACGCTGTGGTAAAGGGAAGCACTGGGCTAAAGATTGCAGGTCAAGAACAGATCGCAATGGCCGCCCGCTTTCGGGAAACTGGAGGAGGGGCCAGCCCCTGGCCCCGCAAAACCAGGGGGCAGTCCCTCCCTCTTCTCGGCCACAAGTGCATCTTCTAACAACCCCCCAAGATCAGTCTCCGGCCTCCTCCGTGCCACCCCAGGAAGTGCAGGATTGGACCTCTGTTCCTCCACCTGCTCAGTATTGACCCCAGAGATGGGGACACAAGCTCTCCCCACGGGGGTCTTCGGCCCCCTTCCCCCGGGAGTGGCTGGATTGCTGTTAGGGCGAAGTAGCTCAGCCCTTAAAGGGATACAGATTACACCTGGCAAAATTGACCAGGATTTTACTGGAGAAATCAAAGTTATGGCCTCTGCCCCGAAACACGTGGTATCGATCCCAGCTGGTCAAAAATTAGCACAATTAATACTTGTGCCTTTACCTCCCGGGGAGACTGCTAATTCCCCATGTGGACAGAGAGGATTTAGATCTTCTGATATCTATTGGGTACAAAGCATAAAACAAGAGAGGCCTGAGATGACTATATTTATACAAGAAAAGCCCTTTAAAGGAATATTAGACACTGGAGCAGATGTGTCTGTGATATCTAAAAAACATTGGCCAGCCCAATGGCCCCTGACAACCTCTATGACTTCCCTACAGGGGGTTGGGCAAGCAACTGACCCACAGCAGAGCAGTGCGATCCTTGTTTGGAGAGATGAGGAAGGGCACTCTGGTCATTTTCAGCCATTTGTCTTGGATCATCTGCCAATTAATTTATGGGGTCGTGATATCATGGAAAAAATGGGAGTGTATATGTTTAGTCCTAGTGCTGCGGTCACTAAGCAGTTACTTGATCAAGGCCTCCTCCCCTTTAGGGGACTAGGCCGAGCAGCACAGGGGGAGCTAGAGCCACTCCAACCCCAGTCTCACCCTACGAGACAAGGATTGGGGTATCCCTTGACGGGAGCTGTCGTTTGCCCTCCCCCTCATGCTGATCCCATAAATTGGCTCTCTGAACGACCGGTATGGGTTGAACAGTGGCCTCTTTCACTAGAAAAGATCATTGCAGTACAGCAGCTGGTACAGGAGCAGCTGGATTTGGGGCATGTGGCCCCTTCTAACTCTCCATGGAATTCTCCAATTTTTGCTATAAAGAAAAAGTCAGGTAAATAGAGGCTGTTACAGGATTTGAGAAAAATAAATGCCACAATGGAACTGATGGGGGCCCTACAGCCTGGCTTGCCTTCAGCCATGGCAATCCCAAAGGATACTTATAAGATTATTATAGATTTGAAGGATTGTTTCTATACTATACCCCTGGCGCCTCAAGACGGTAAGCGCTTTGCCTTCAGTGTCCCCTCTGTTAATTTTAAAGAACCCATGAAGCGATATCACTGGCTTGTGCTCCCACAGGGCATGGCAAATAGCCCAACTTTATGTCAAAGTTTTGTGGCCAGAGCCATTTCTTCCACTCGTGAAAAATTTTCTTCTGTTTATATTGTTCATTATATGGATGACATCTTGTTGGCTTGTTCTGACCCTATCGTCGTACGACAAGCCTTTGGACAACTAAAGCAGGATCTGAGCCTCTTTGGCCTTGTAATAGCAGCTGAAAAGGTTCAGGAACACCCGCCTTTTACATATCTAGGCCATATATTAGGCCCACACTATTTTAAAAGCCAAAAAATACAATTAAAAACTTCACACTTAAGAACTCTTCATGATTTTCAGCAATTCTTAGGAGATATAAATTGGCTTCGGCCTTATCTAAAGCTCTCCACAGGAGAGTTAAAACCCCTCTTTGATCTCTTAAAAGGAGATACCAACCCTACATCCTTGCGCGAATTAAATCCTGACGCCAGGAGGGCCATCCAAATTGTAGAAAAGGCAATTTCCCAGCAACAAATGACCTATTGTGACTATTCTAAACCCTGGGGAGTTTACATTTTAGCTACTTCTCACTCCCCAACTGCTGTATTGTGGCAGGATGGCCCACTTTTATGGCTTTATCTACCATCAACACCCGGCAAAGTGCTGACCCCCTACTACGAATTGGTAGCTAATCTGATACACATGTGCCGAGTGGATTCCCGTAAATATTTAGGTCAGGAACCTCATTTTATCTGTGTCCCATATAATTTACAACAACAAGATTGGCTATTCGCCCATTGCGATCCTTGGGCCATTGCTTGGGCCAATTATACGGGAAAAATTTTGCATCACTACCCGTCTAACAAACTTCTCCAATTTGCTGCGTGTCATACGTTTCTATTTCCTTCCATAGTACAGGCCTCGCCTTTATCTTCTGCCGCTTTGGTATTTACAGATGGATCCTCAAATGGAACGGCTGCTTTGACCATTAATGGGAAAACTCAATATTGGGTTACAGGTTTTTCCTCCGCCCAAGTGGTGGAGTTAGAGGCTGTTTTACAGGCACTCGTCCTGTTACAAGACGAGCCCTTTAACTTATACTCAGACAGTCAATATGTAATTCGTGCTCTTCAAGTCATAGAAACTGTTCCCTTTATTGGAACTACTAACTCCAATATTCAGACCCAATTTCGCCAAATACAAACTTTGCTTTGTTCTCGCAACCACCCCTGTTTTTTTGGCTTTGTTCGAGCTCACACTAATCTTCCTGGCCCTTTAAGTGAGGGCAATGCAGTTACTGACTCCGCCACCAGAGTTTACTTAACTCAGGTTGAACTTGCTAAGCAGTCACATGCCATCCACCATCAAAACAGTCGAGCCTTGCGCCGACAGTTCAAATTATCTAGGGAAACAGCGAGGCAAATAGTTAAGACTTGCTCCAACTGTGTCCCTTTTTCACCAGCCCCCCATTTAGGTATAAATCCATGAGGACTGCTTTCTAATCACATTTGGCAGATGGATGTCACGCATGTTCCATCATTTGGCCGATTAAAATATGTTCATGTTACTGTAGATACTTATTCTAATTTTATCTTGGCCACCCCCCTTGCTGGGGAAGCCACTAAACATTGTATTTCTCACTGCATTCGATGGTTTGCTGTGATGGGGATTCCCTCGCAAATAAAAACAGATAACGGCCCTGGCTACGCAAGCCGAGCATTTCAATCCTTCTGCCGTTCCTATAATATCACTCATATTACAGGCATTCCTTACAATCCTCAAGGTCAAGGCATCGTGGAGAGAGCTAATGGATTATTAAAACATCAAATTGCTAAAATACAGAAAGGGGAGTCGTATCCCGCTACCCCTGTGAATATACTTAATCATGCTTTATTTGTTTTAAATTTTTTGAATTTGGATTCAAATAATTTATCTGCTGCTCAGCGATTCTGGGAAAAAAGAGAGCAGCGTGCCTTTGCCTTAGTAAAGTGGAAGGATCCCCTAACTGGTGCTTGGCATGGACCCGATCCTGTTCTAACCTGGGGTCGAGGGCATGTATGTGTTTTTTCACAAGGAGAAAATGACGCCCGCTGGCTGCCTGAACGCTGCGTTCGGATCGTGGAGAGTGACAGTGGCCATCCAAGCAGCGACTCACTGGGCCTACACCCCCAACCCTCCAGTGGTGCATCCTGCGACGTGGAAAGGACCTGAGTTATTTGTGCATGTCTATTGGGACTGCTACTGATCCACTTGTTCCACACATTCATATGAGCTGTGTTTCTCCTCCTTTTACTATTATGTAGGGACCTTTTAACATATTCATTGACTCTACACAATTTAATATGTGACATTATTTTGTCTTTACCATCCCTATTCTTAATAACCTTTTTTGTAAAAGATGCCCAGGTGAAAAGCAAAGGCCTCCAGAGGTAAGTAGAAGTCGGCCGACCCCCTGTATGTCTGTGTTTTGTTTTATTTTTTTTATTCTATTTTATTTTTTATTTTTTTTTTAAAAAAAAAGGGGGTGCACTGTGGGCCTAAAATAGAGGCCTGGGTGGTCAAGGGACGCCTTGACCCCCCTTCCCCTTCTGAGTTTCTTGTCAATATCAAGGCATACCTGAGAGTCCCACCAGCAAGACATGCCTAAATCTAAAAATAGCTGTTAAGTGTATCTGATTGAGTCCAATTTTCTTGTTATATGTCAATGTCTGATTATTTAAAAGTCTCCGCTTCTCTGTCTTGTTCATGTTACATATTTTTCTTTGTCCAGTTTTTGTCTTTAAAATTGGTACCATTTCTAAGTGTGGGTCCTTATGGTTTTTCTGTGCGTACTCAAGCACACATCCTTGTTATTTATTTGAACATTTCTGGGCCTAGCATGGCCGCTCCCCCATGTCTGCAGTTGTAACAAGCCCTGGAAAAATAAATTCCAGCTAAGCTGCCTTGCAAAAAGTTTTGTTTCGAACCTGGTTCTCACCTGTAAGAGTAAAATTGGCAAAACTCTCTTGACACAAACTTCCGGAAATTGAACGGCCGATATTAATTTTGCGCGCTTTATGATCTTTGAGTATGAATGTGTGTGAATGAGTGAGTGAACATGTTCAAGGTTAAATTGTCAGCATGCTGAAAAAAAAGGGTAAATTTATACTTAAACACAAAGACAATTGGGTAAATCTAAGCTTAAAACTTCAAGAAAAATATTAGGTTTGGATGTTTTACAATGTCTCAAAGAATTATTGTGTTGTCTTAAAGAAAAACTGGTAAATATTTTTCTAGATCCTGAAATCTGCATTTTATTGCAGGGCATACAGCTGTTTACATTGTAAACATTGTATCCTGTTCAGCTCAGAGGTGTTAGGGAATTTGGGATTTATTACTTTAAGTTAAAGTTTGGAAACATGTATTAGAGATTTAAATGTAAAATTGTTCATTAACGTCAGAAACTTTGCCTGTCCTTTCTTGCAAATTGACACTATAAATCTGATGGTAAAATGTGGATAATGTGATTAGTATTTTAAAGGAATGTTTAAAAAAAAAAAAAGGAAGAAAACTAAGTCCAGACTTGGACTTTTGGTGCACTGATGTCTATAGTTCTTGCATTAGGGAAAAACTGTTATTTGAGTTTAAACTGTCGTTGGAGTTTTAGACAGTAATCTTAACTGCATAAGAGCCCCTTTTTTCTAAAAGGCAAGAGGAGTGCCTTGGGCCCTAGGGGGCCTGAGGGCAGGAGCTCTTTGTGCCCTTAAAGGTTTTTCAATTGCAAATAAAGGCTAAGGTGTTAATTGTTTAAGCCAGTATCAGTAAAAGTTATTAAGAACATTGGAAATGGGTTTCTAAACAATATTTGAAAGTGAAGTTGTCTTATATGTTTAAAGAAAGAGAGAAAAGGAAAATCAGGACTACCAAAGTAATTGCTTAATTGCTATTTCAGCTTGCTCTTGTAACTTCCAGCTAGCCCATTGGAGAAGAACAGCAATCCTTATTCAGATGTAACTTTGGCCTTTTCCAGGTTCTAGGTAAGCTCATGCTTAGAGACTATTTCTGTGTCTACCACCTTGTTGCTCTATTGGAGATACATGGCCGTTCGTAGGACTCACTGATCTGAAAACTGCAGTTTTGAGCCAACCCCGGGCAAAGCAAAGTCCCTGTGAGATTGTGGTGTCTAATCTGGCAGCAGAGTGCTATTAAGGCAGAGTTGCTTTGGAGCTCGAAGCCGCAGAGTGCTAGCTCTGAGCTGAACAGCTGGGGGACAGCACTCAAGCACCAAGCTCAGGACTCACAGTGGCAGGGTGCTAGACTTGAGCTGGAGAGCTGAGGGACAGTGCCCAGGCCCTGAGTTCAAGTCCAGCAACTAAGCAAGTGAATTGCCAATGGGACATTTATCCCTGTGTGGGGAAACTCTACTGGGACACGACGCAGAAAGCCTCTGCTTGGATGGCAGAGATGGTGTCAGATCTTAGTCACTTGTGCTTGGCCGATCAAATTAATCAGAGCCGGGAGGTCATAGAATAGTTTGTAAGCATGCCTTACTAATGCCCGTGCCTTTCATAACTGGGCAGGAACTTGTCAATCTTCTGTGATAGTGGATAGTTTAAAGCCCTAATTGAGCAAAATTTTTATTTATTTATTTATTTATTTATTTATTTTTGACACCAGCCACAAATTCAGGAAAAGTTTGTGGATCTGAGACTTGTGTCTCTATTAATCTGTTTAGATCTGACAACTGAAGCATTGTTAAGTTTGCAGAAATTTAGTTCCCCAGACAATCAAGAAAAGGCTTTTGCAAATGGGTGCTATGTAACTACACTATTGTAGCCAAAGATGGTTTGTGCAGTTGTAAAATGTCAAATATGATCTCTAGTTTGGAGTAAATTATTATTCCTGATATCTAATCCTTGCAATCCCTAATAAACAGGCTAGGCTTTTTAAGGTCCCTGGTCAAGCACAGAAACAACGCCCCTGAGTCAGCTTGAAGAAGTCACAGAAGCCGAATCTCCGCCCATCTATCCCCTTTAGATGAAGGGACCAGTCATTTTTGGAAAGCGAGACAGGATAATGAGTTATTAGAGATAGTGAAAAGAATAGAAATTGCACTTGTGTTTCTTTTAAAATAAAGACGGGGGATATGTCGGGAGCAAGATTGGAAACAAACTGTACTTTGATTTGCATCAGATAATTGCTTGATTGTCTTATTGTTTTTTGGCCTTCTCCTATTCAATTGATCTGAGATTTACCATATGAATGTAACCCTCAACAGCTCCCTGATTAACGATCTAGATGTAACACCTGGGAGGGCCCTGGTCTCGGGAGGGGATAAAAACTTGGTGTTAAGAATAAACGAGGTGGCAGTTTTCGCTTGGGCTGCAGACCTCCTGGACCCGATGTGTTTGTCTCTCTTCTAATTTTTCCAGTCCCTGCCCCTTATTTCAGGAACCACAATTTGCTGCCGGGAGGCCCCGGCAACTAACCCTAACACTAACCCTAACCCTAAACGTAACCCCAACCCTAAACCTAACCCTTAACCTTACCCTAACCCTAACCCTCACCCTTACCCTTATCCTAACCCTACCCCTAACCTTAACCCTAAACCTTACCCTTATGCTAACCATAAACCTAACCTTAACCCTAACCCTAACCCTAACCCTTACCCTAACCTAACCATAACCCTAACCCTAAACCTTACACTTACCCTAACCCTAACCCTAAGCCTTACCCTAAACCTAACCCTAACCATAACCATAACCATAACCCTTACCCTTTCCTTAACCCTAACTCTAACACTAACAGTTAGCCTACCCTAACGCTAACCCTAACCCTAACCCTAATCCTAAAACATATCCTTACCCTAACCCTAACCCTAAACCTAACTCTTACCCTTATCCTAACGCTAATCCTAACCCTAACACTGACCCTAACCCTAATTCTAACCCTAACCCTAACCCTAACGCTAAACCTTAACCAAACCCTAACACTAACCCTAACCACTAACCCTCATCCTAACCCTAACCCTAAACCTAACGCATACCCTTTCCCTAATCCTAACCCTAACTCTAACCCTAACCATAACCCTAACCCCAACACTTACCCTACCCCTGATCCTAACCCTTACTCTAACGCTAACCCTAACCTCAACCTTAACCCTAACCCTAACCCTAAGTCTAACCCTTATCCTTACCCTAAACGTAACCCTAACCCTAATACTAACCCTAACCCTTACCCTTACCCTAAACATAACCCTAACCCTAACTCTAACCCTAAACCTAACCATTACACTTGCCCTAAACGTAACCCTAACCCTAACCCTAACCCTAACCCTAACCCTAACATAACCCTAACCCTAAACCTTACCCTTACCAAACCCTAACCCTAACCCTAACCCTAGCATTTATCCTTACCCTAAACCTAACCCTAAACCTAACCCTATACCTAACCCTAACTCTAAACCTAAACCTAACCCTAAACCTTACACTTACCCTCACCCTAACGAAAACCGTAACCCTAACCCTAACCCTAACCCTTACCCTTACCCTAACCCTAACCCTAACCCTAACCCTAACACTTACCGTTACCCTAACCCGTACCATAACCCTAACGCTAACCCTAACTTTACCCTAACCCTAACCCTAACCCTTACCCTTACCCTAACCCTAAACCTACCCTTAACCCTAACCCTAACCCTAAATTTTACCCTTACCCTAACGCTAATCTTAACCCTAACCCTAACCCTAACCTAACACATATCCTTACCCTAATCCTAACCCTAACAGTAACCCTAACCCTAACCATAACCCTAACCCTAACCCTAACCCTTACCCTTACAATAACCCTAACCCTAACCCTAACCTTATCCTAACCCTAACCCTAAACATAACCATTAACCTAACCCTAACACTAACACTAACCACTAACCCTAACCCTTACTCAAACCCTAACTCTATCCCTAACCCTTACCCTTACCTTAACCCTAACTCTAACCCTAACACTTACTCTTACCCTAACGCTAAACCTAACACTAACCCTAACCCAAACCCTAACACATATCCTTACTCTAACCCTAACCCAAACCTTAACCCTAACTCTAACCCTAAACCTAACCCTAAACTTTACCCTTACCCTAATCCTAAACATAAACTTAACCCCAACCCTAAACCTAACCCTTACACTAACCTTAACACTTACCCTAACCCTAACCCCTACCCTAACCCTAACCCTTACCATAAACCTACCCTAACCCAACCTCAACCTTAACCCTAACCCTAACCCTAAACCTAACCCTTACCCTTACCCTAACCCTAACCCTAAACCTAACCCAAACACTAACCCTAACCCTAACCACTAACCCTAAAACTAACCCTAAACCTAACCCTAACCCCTAAGCCTAACCCTAACCCTAACCCTAACCCTTACACTTTTCCTAACCCTAACCTAACCCTAACACTTACCCTTCCCTTAAAACCTGCCCTAATCCTAACGCTAACCCTAACCCTTACCCTAACCCTAACCCTAAACCTTACCCTTACCCTTACCCTAACACTAAACCTAAACTTAACCCTAACCCTAAATTTAACCCTTACCCTTATGCTAACCCTATCCCTTACCCTAACCCTAACCCTAACCCTAACCTCAACCTTAACCCTAACCCTGACCCTAAACCTAACCCTTACCCTTACCTTAACCATAACCCTAACCCTAACCCTTACTCTTACCCTAACCCTAACCATAACCTTAAAACCAACCCTAAAACTAACCCTAACCGTAACCCTAACATTTACCCTTACCCTAACCCTAACACTAACCCTAAACCTAACCCTAACACTAAACCTAACCCTAACCCTTACCCTAAGCCTAACCCTAACCCTAACCCTAACCCTAACCCTAAACCTAACCCTAACACTTACCCTTACCCTAACCCTAACCCTAAACCTAACCCTAACCCTAACCCTAACCCTTACCCTAACCCTAACCCTAACCCTAACCCTAACCCTAACCCTAACCCTAAACCTAACCCTATACCTAACCCAACCTCTAACCCTAAACCTAACCCTAAACCTTACACTTACCCTCACCCTAACGCTAACCGTAACCCTAACCCTAACCCTAACCCTTACCCTTACCCTAACCCTAACCCTAACCCTAACACTTACCCTAACCCTAAACCCTACCATAACCCTAACACTAACCCTAACTTTACCCTAACCCTAACCCTAACCCTTACCCTTACCCTAACCCTAAACCTACCCTTAACCCTAACCCTAACCCTAAATTTTACCCTTACCCTAACGCTAATATTAACCCTAACCCTAACCCTAACCTAACACATATCCTTACCCTAACCCTAACCCTAACAGTAACCCTAACCCTAACCATAACACTAACCCTAACCCTAACCCTTACCCTTACAATAACCCTAACCCTAACCCTAACCTTATCCTAACCCTAACCCTAACCATAACCCTTAACCTAACCCTAACCCTAACACTAACCACTAACCCTAACCCTTACTCAAACCTAACCCTATCCCTAACCCTTACCCTTACCTTAACCCTAACTCTAACCCTAACACTTACCCTTACCCTTACGCTAACCCTAACCCTAACCCTAACCCAAACCCTAACACATATCCTTACCCTAACCCTAACCCTAACCGTAACCCTAACTCTAACCCTAAACCTAACTCCAAACTTTACCCTCACCCTAATGCTAAACATAAACTTAACCCCAACCCTAAACCTAACCCTTACACTAACCTTAACACTTACCCTAACCCTAACCCCTACCCTAACCCTAACCCTAACCCTAACCCTAACCTTACCCTAACCCTAACCCTAACACTAACCCAAACCCTTACCCTTACCCTAACCCTAAACCTAACCCTAAACCTTACCCTTAAACTAAACCTAACCCTAACCCTAATCCTTACCCTTACTCTAACCCAACCCTAACCCTAACTCTTACCATTATCCTAACGCTAACCCTAAACCTAACCCTAACCCAAAACACAACACATATCCTTACCCTAACCCTAACCCTAAAAGTAACCCTAACCCTAAAGGTAACCCTAACCCTAATCCTAACCCTTACCTTTACCCTAACCCTAACCCTAACCTTAACCCTAAACCTTATCCTAAACCTAACCCTAACCCTAACCCTAACCCTTAACCTAACCTTAACACTAAACCTAACCATCACCCTAACCCCTACCCTAACCCTAACCCTAAACCTAACCCTTACCCTCACCATAATCCTAACCCTAACCTAACCCTAACCATAACCCTTACCCTAACACTTACCCTAAACCTAATCCTAACCCTTACTCTAACACTAACCCTAACCTCAACTTTAACCCTAAAACTAACCCTAACCCTAACCCTTACCCTTACCCTAAACGTAACCCTAACCCTAACCCTAACCCTAACCCTAACCTCAACATTAACCCTAACCCTAACCCTAAACCTAACCCTTACCCTGACCCTAACCCTAACCCTAAACCAAACCCTAACCCTAACCCTTACCCTTACCCTAACCCTAACCCTAACCCTAACCCCTAACCCTAAAACTAACCCTAACCCAAACCCTAACCCTTACCTTTACCCTAACCCTAACACTAACCCTAACCCTAACACTTACCCTAACCCTAACCCTAACCCATACCCTTAACCTAACCATAAACCTAACCTTAACCCCAACCCTAAACCTAACCCTAACCCTAACCCTTACACTAACACTTACCCTAACCCTAACCCTAATCTTAACCCTAACACTTACCCTACCCCTACCCCTTACCCTTACCCTAACCCTAACCCTAACCCTAACCCTACTTCTTACCCTTACCGTAATGCTAACCCTAACTCTAAACCTAACCCTAACCCTAACACTAACCCTTAACCTTACCCTCACCCTAACCCTAAACTTAACCCTAACCCTAACCCTAACCCTTAACCTTACCCTCACCCTAACCCTAAACTTAACCCTAACACTAACCCTAACCTGTACCCTAACCCTAACGCTAACCTTAACCCTTACCCTAACCCTAACCCTACCACTATCCCTTACCCTTACCATAACCCTAACCCTAACTCTTACCCCTGCCCTAACCCTCACCTTAACCCTAACCCTTGTCCTTTCACTAACCCTAACGCTAACCCTAACCCTAAACCTATCCCTTACCCTAAACCTAACCCTTACCCTTACCCTAACCCCAGCCCTAAACCTAACAGTAACCCTTACCCTTACAATAATGCTAACCCTAACCCTAACCTTAACCCTAACCCTAACCCTAAGTCTAACCCTTACCCTTACCCTAAACGTAACCCTAACCCTAATCCTAACCCTAACCCTCACCCTTACCCTAAACATAACCCTAACCCTAACCCTAACCCTAAACCTAACCATTACACTTACCCTAAACGTAACCCTAACCCTAACCCTAACCCTAACCTAATCCTAACCCTAACCCTAAACCTAACCCTAACCCTTACCCTTACCAAACCCTAACCCTAAACCTAACCCTATACCTAACCCTAACTCTAAACTTAACCCTAACCCTAACCCTTACCCTTACACTCACCCTAACGCTAACCGTAACCCTAACCCTAACCCTAACCCTTACCCTTACCCTAACCCTAACCCTAACCCTAACCCTAACACTTACCCTTACCCTAACCCCTACCATAACCCTAACGCTAACCCTAACTTTACCCTAACCCTAACCCTAACCCTAACCCTTACCCTTACCCTAAACCTAAACCTACCCTTAACCCTAACCCTAACCCTAAATTTTACCCTTACCCTAACGCTAATCTTAACCCTAACCCTCACCCTAACCTAACACATATCCTTACCCTAAACCTAACCCTAACAGTAACCCTAACCCTAACCATAACCCTAACCCTAACCCTAACCCTTACCCTTACAATAACCCTAACCCTAACCCTAACCTTATCCTAACCCTAACCCTAACCATAACCCTAACCTTAACCCTAACCCTTATCCTTACACTAACCCTAACACTAACCCTAACCCTAAACGTAACCCCAACCCTAAACCTAACCCTTAACCTTACCCTAACCCTAACGCTCACCCTTACCCTTATCCTAACCCTACCCCTAACCTTAACCCTAAACCTTACCCTTATGCTAACCATAAACCTAACCTTAACCCTAACCCTAACCCTAACCCTTACCCTAACCTAACCATAACCCTAACCCTAAACCTTACACTTACCCTAACCCTAAGCCTTACCCTAAACCTAACCCTAACCATAACCATAACCATAACCCTTACGCTTACCTTAACCCTAACTCTAACACTAAGAGTTAGCCTACCCTAACGCTAACCCTAACCCTAACCCTAACCCTAATCCTAAAACATATCCTTACCCTAACCCTAACCCTAAACCTAACTCTTACCCTTATCCTAACGCTAATCCTAACCCTAACCCTAACCCTAACCCTGACCCTAACCCTAATTCTAACCCTAACCCTAACCCTAACGCTAAACCTTAACCAAACCCTAACACTAACCCTAACCACTAACCCTCATCCTAACCCTAACCCTAAACCTAACGCATACCCTTTCCCTAATCCTAACCCTAACTCTAACCCTAACCATAACCCTAACCCCAACACTTACCCTAACCCTAATCCTAACCCTTACTCTAACGCTAAACCTAACCTCAACCTTAACCCTAACCCTAACCCTAAGTCTAACCCTTATCCTTACCCTAAACGTAACCCTAACCCTAATACTAACCCTAACCCTTACCCTTACCCTAAACATAACCCTAACACTAACTCTAACCCTAAACCTAACCATTACACTTGCCCTAAACGTAACCCTAACCCTAACCCTAACCGTAACCCTAACATAACCCTAACCCTAAACCTTACCCTTACCAAACCCTAACCCTAACCCTAACCCTAGCATTTATCCTTACCCTAAACCTAACCCTAAACCTAACCCTATACCTAACCCTAACTCTAACCCTAAACCTAACCCTAAACCTTACACTTACCCTCACCCTAACGCTAACCGTAACCCTAACCCTAACCCTAACCCTAACCCTAACCCTTACCCTTACCCTAACCCTAACCCTAACCCTAACCCTAACACTTACCGTTACCCTAACCCGTACCATAACCCTAACGCTAACCCTAACTTTACCATAACCCTAACCCTAACCCTTACCCTTACCCTAACCCTAAACCTACCCTTAACCCTAACCCTAACCCTAAATTTTACCCTTACCCTAACGCTAATCTTAACCCTAACCCTAACCCTAACCTAACACATATCCTTACCCTAATCCTAACCCTAAGAGTAACCCTAACCCTAACCCTAACCCTTACCCTTACAATAACCCTAACCCTAACCCTAACCTTATCCTAACCCTAACCCTAAACATAACCATTAACCTAACCCTAACACTAACACTAACCACTAACCCTAACCCTTACTCAAACCCTAACTCTATCCCTAACCCTTACCCTTACCTTAACCCTAACTCTAACCCTAACACTTACTCTTACCCTAACGCTAACCCTAACCGTAACCCTAACCCTAACCCTAACACATATCCTTACCCTAAACCTAACCCTAACCTTAACCCTAACTCTAACCCTAAACCTAACCCCAAACTTTACCCTTACCCTAATCCTAAACATAAACTTAACCCTAACCCTAAACCTAACCCTTACACTAACCTTAACACTTAGCCTAACCCTAACCCCTACCCTAACCCTAACCCTTACCATAAACCTACCCTAACCATAACCTCAACCTTAACCCTAACCCTAAACCTAACCCTTACCCTTACCCTAACCCTAACCCTAAACCTAACCCTAACACTAACCCTAACCCTAACCACTAACCCGAAAACTAACCCTCAACCTAACCCTAACCCCTAAGCCTAACCCTAACCATAACCCTAACCCTTACACTTTTCCTAACCCTAACCTAACCCTAACACTTACCCTTCCCTTAAAACCTGCCCTAATCCTAACGCTAACCCTAACCCTTACCCTAACCCTAACCCTAAACCTTACCCTTACCCTTACCCTAACACTAAACCTAAACTTAACCCTAACCGTAAATTTAACCCTTACCCTTATGCTAACCCTATCCCTTACCCTAACCCTAACCCTAACCCTAACGTCAACCTTAACCCTAACCCTAACCCTAAACCTAACCCTTACCCTTACCTTAACCATAACCCTAACCCTAACCCTTACTCTTACCCTAACCCTAACCATAACCTTAAAACCAACCCTAAACCTAACCCTAACCGTAACCCTAACATTTACCCTTACCCTAACCCTAACCCTAACCTTAACCCTAACCCTAACCCTAACACTAAACCTAACCCTAACCCTTACCCTAAGCCTAAGCCTAACCCTAACCCTAACCCTAAACCTAACCCTAACACTTACCCTTACCCTAACCCTAACCCTAAACCTAACCCAAACCCTAAACCTAACCCTTACCCTAACCCTAACCCTAACCCTTACCCTAAACCTAACCCTAACCCTAACCATAACCATAACCATAACCCTTAACCTTACCTTAACCCTAACTCTAACCCTAACAGTTAGCTTACCCTAACGCTAACCCTAACCCTAACCCTAACCCTAATCCTAAAACATATCCTTACCCTAACCCTAACCCTAAACCTAACTCTTACCCTTATCCTAACGCTAATCCTAACCCTAAACCTAACCCTAACCCTTACCCTTACCCTAACCCTAACCCTAACCCTAACCCTAACGCTAAACCTTAACAAAACCCTAACACTAACCCTAACCACTAACCCTCACCCTAACCCTAACCCTAACCCTAAACCTAACGCATACCCTTTCCCTAATCCTAACCCTAACTCTAACCCTAACCATAACCCTAACCCTAACACTTACCCTAACCCTAATCCTAACCCTTACTCTAACGCTAACCCTAACCTCAACCTTAACCCTAACCCTAACCCTAAGTCTAACTCTTATCCTTACCCTGAACGTAACCCTAACCCTAATACTAACCCTAACCCTTACCCTTACCCTAAACATAACCCTAACCCTAACCCTAAACCTAACCATTACACTTACGTAACGTAACCCTAACCCTAACCCTAACCCTAACCCTAACCCTAACATAACCCTAACCCTAAAACTTTCCCTTACCAAACCCTAACCCTAACCCTAGCATTTATCCTTTCCCTAACACTAACCCTAAACCTAACCCTATACCTAACCCTAACTCTAACCCTAAACCTAACCCTAAACCTTACACTTACCCTCACCCTAACACTAACCGTAACCCTAACCCTAACCCTAATCCTTACCCTAACCCTAACCCTAACCCTACCCCTAACCCTAACACTTACCCTAACCCTAACCCCTACCATAACCCTAACGCTAACCCTAACTTTACCCTAACCCTAACCCTAACCCTAAATTTTACCCTTACCCTAACGCTAATCTTAACCCTAACCCTAACGCTAACCTAACACATATCCTTACCCTAACCCTAACCCTAACAGTAACCCTAACCATAACCCTAACCCTAAACCTAACCCTAACCCCTACCCTTACAATAACCCTAACCCTAACCCTAACCTTATCCCAACCCTAAAACTAACCATAACCCTTAACCTAACCCTAACCCTAACACTAACCACTAACCCTAACCCTTACTCAAACCTAACCCTATCCCTAACCCTTACCCTTACCTTAACCCTAACTCTAACCCTAACACTTACCCTTACCCTGACGCTAACCCTAACCCTAACCCTAACCCAAACCCTAACACATATCCTTACCCTAACCCTAACCCTAACCGTAACCCTAACTCTAACCCTAAACCTAACCCTAACCTTTACCCTTACCCTAATGCTAAACATAAACTTAACCCCAACCCTAAACCTAACCCTTACACTAACCTTAACACTTACCCTAACCCTAACCCCTACCCTAACCCTAACCCTAACCCTAACCTTACCCTAACCCTAACCCTAACACTAACCCTAACCCTTACCCTTACCCTAACCCTAAACCTAACCCTAAACCTTACCCTTAACCTAAACCTAACCCTAACCCTAACCCTTACCCTTACGCTAACCCAACCCTAACCCTAACTCTTACCATTATCCTAACGCTAACCCTAAACCTAACCCTAACCCAAAACACAACACATATCCTTAGCCTAACCCTCACCCTAACAGTAAACCTAACCCTAAAGGTAAACCTAACCCTAATCCTAACCCTTACCCTTACCATAACACTAACCCTAACCTTAACCCTAACCCTTATCCTAAACCTAACCCTAACCCTAACCATAACCCTTAACCTAACCCTAACACAAAACCTAACCATCAACCCTAACCCTTACCCTAACCCTAACCCTAAACCTAACCCTTACCCTCACCATAATCCTAACCCTAATCTAACCCTAACCATAACCCTAACCCTAACACTTACCCTAAACCTAATCCTAACCCTAACCTCAACCTTAACCCAAAAACTAACCCTAACCCTAACCCTTACCCTTACCCTAAACGTAAACCTAACCCTAACCCTAAGCCTAACCCTAAACCTAACCCTTACTCTAACTCTAACCCTTACCCTAAACCTAACCCTAACCCTAACCTCAACATTAACCCTAACCCTAACCCTAAACCTAATCCTTACCCTGACCCTAACCCTAACCCTAAACCAAACCCTAACCCTAACCCTTACCCTTACCCTAACCCTAACCCTAACCCCTAACCCTAAAACTAACCCTAACCCAAACCCTAAACCTTACCTTTACCCTAACCCTAACCCTAACCCTAACCCATACCCTTACCCTAACCATAACCCTAACCTTAACCCCAACCCTAAACCTAACCCTAACCCTAACCCTTACACTAACACTTACCCTAACCCTAACCCTAACCTTAACCCTAACACTTACCCTACCCCTAACCCTTACCCTTACTCTAACCCTAACCCTAACCCTAACTCTTACCCTTACCCTAATGCTAACCCTAACTCTAACCCTAACCCTAACCCTAACCCTAACCCTTAACCTTACCCTCACCCTAACCCTAAACTTAACCCTAACCCTAACCCTAACCCTTAACCTTACCCTCACCCTAACCCTAAACTTAACCCTAACCCTAACCCTTACCCTAACCTTAACCCTAACCCTTATCCTTACCCTAACCCTAACACTAACCCTAACACTAAACCTAACCATAACCCTAAACCTAACCTTAACCCTAACCGTAACACTAACCCTTACCCTTACCCAAACCCTTACCCTAACCATAACCCTAACACTCACCTAACCCTAACCCTAACCATAACCCTAACCTTAAACCTAAACCTAACCCTAAACCTAACCTTAACCCTAACCGTAACCCTAACCCTTACCCTTACCCTTACCCTTACCCTTATCCTAACCCTAACCCTAACCCTAACACTTATCCTTAACCTAACCCTAACCCTAAACCTAACCCTATACCTAACCCTGACCCTAACCCTAACCTAACACATATCCTAACCCTAACCCTAACCCTAACCGTAACCCTAACCCTAACCATAACCCTAACCCTAACCCTTACCCTTACAATAACCCTAACCCTAAACCTAACCTTATCCTATCCCTAACCCTAACCATAACCCTTAACCTAACCCTAACACTAACACTAAACACTAACCCTAACCCTTACTCAAACCCTAACCCTATCCCTAACCCTTACCCTTACCTTAACACTAACTCTAACCCTAACACTTACCCTTACCCTAACGCTAACCCTAACCCTAACCCTAACCCAAAACCCTAACACATATCCTTACCCTAACCCTAACCCTAACCGTAACCCTAACTCTAACCCTAAACCTAACCCTAAACTTTACCCTTACCCTAATCCTAAACATAAACTTAACCCCAACCCTAAACCTAACACTTACACTAACCTTACCACTTACCCTAACCCTAACCCCTACCCTAACCCTAACCCTAACCTTTCCCTAACCCTAACCCTAACAGTAACCCTAACCCTTACCCTTACCCTAACCCTAAACCTAACCCGAAACCTTACCCTTAACCTAAACCTAACCCTAACCCTAACACTAACCCTAACCCTTACCCTTACGCTAACCTAACCCTAACCCTGACTCTTACCATTATCCTAACGCTAACACTAAACCTAACCCTAACCCAAAACACAACACATATCCTTACCCTAACCCTAACCCTAACAGTAACCCTAACCCTAAATATAACCCTAACCCTAATCTTAACCCTTACCCTTACCCTAACCCTAACCCTAACCTTAACCCTAACCCTTATCCTAAACCTAACCCTAAACCTAACCCTAATCCTTAACCTAACCCTAACACAAAACCTAACCATCAACCCTAACCCTTACCCTAACCCTAACCCTAAACCTAACCCTTACCCTTACCATAATCCTAACCCTAACTCTAACCCTAACCATAACCCTAACCCTAACACTTACCCTAACACTAATCCTAACCCTTACTCTAACACTAACCCTAACCTCAAACTTAACCCTAAAACTAACCCTAACCCTAACCCTTACCCTTACCCTAAACGTAACCCTAACCCTAACCCTAACCCTAACCCTAAACCTAACCCTTACCCTAACTCTAAACCTTACCCTAAACCTAACCCTAACCCTAACCTCAACATTAACCCTAACCCTAACCCTAAACGTAACACTTACCCTGACCCTAACCCTAACCCTAAACCAAACCCTAACCCTAACCCTTAACCTTACCCTAACCCTAACCCTAACCCTAACTCCTAACCCTAAAACTAACCCTAACCCAAACCCTAACCCTTACCCTTACCCTAACCCTAACCCTAACCCTAACCCGAACACTTACCCTAACAATAACCCTAACCCTTACCCTTACCCTAACCATAACCCTAAACTTAACCCCAACCCTAAACGTAACCCTAACCCTAACCCTTACCCTAACACTTACCCTAACCCTAACCCTAACCCTTACCCTTACCCTAACCATAACCCTAAACTTAACCCCAACCCTAAACCTAACCCTAACCCTAACCCTTATCCTTACCCTAACCCTAACACTAACCCTAACCCTAAACGTAACCCCAACCCTAAACCTAACCCTTAACCTTACCCTAACCCTAAACCTAACCCTAACGCTCACCCTTATCCTTATCCTAACCCTACCCCTAAGCCTAACCCTAAACCTTACCCTTATGCTAACCCTAACCCTAACCTTAACCCTAACCCTAACCCTAACCCTTACCCTAACCTAACCCTAACCCTAACCCTAAACCTTACACTTACCCTAACCCTAACCCTAACCCTTACCCTAAACGTAACCCTAACCCTAACCCTAACCATAACCATAACCCTTACCCTTACCTTAACCCTAACTCTAACCCTAACACTTAGCCCACACTAACGCTAACCCTAAACCTAACAATAACCCTAAACCTAAAACATATCCTTACCCTAACCCTAACCCTAAACCTAACTCTTACCCTTATCCTAACGCTAATCCTAACCCTAACCCTAACCCTTTCCCTGACCCTAACCCTAACCCTAACCCTAATTCTAACCGTAACCCTAACCCTACACCTTAACCAAACCCTAACACTAACCCTAACCACTAACCCTCACCCTAACCCTAACCCTAAACCTAACCCATACCCTTTCCCTAATCCTAACCATAACTGTAACCCTAACCATAACCCTAACCCTAACACTTACCCTAACCCTAATCCTAACCCTTACTCTAACGCTAACCCTAACCTCAACTTTAACCCTAACCCTAACCCTAAGTCTTACCCTTACCCTAAACGTAACCCTAACCCTAATCCTAACCCTAACCATCACCCTTACCCTAAACATAACCCTAACCCTAACCCTAACCCTAAACCTAACAATTACACTTACCCTAAACGTAACCCTAACCATAACCCTAACCCTAACCCTAACCTAACCCTAACCCTAACCCTAAACCTAACCCTAACCCTTACCCTTACCAAACCCTAACCCTAACCCTAACCCTAGCATTTATCCTTACCCTAACCCTAACCCTAAACCTAACCCTATACCTAACCCTAACTCTAACCTTAAACCTAACCCTAACCCTTACCCTTACCCTCACCCTAACGCTAATCGTAACCCTAACCCTAACCCTAACCCTTACCCTTACCCTAACCCTAACCCTAACCCTAACCCTTACACTTACCCTTACCCTAACCCCTACCATAACCCTAACGCTAACCCTAACTTTACCCTTACCTTAAAACCTGCCCTGATCCTAACACTAACCCTAACCCTTACCCTAACCCTAAACCTAAACCTTACCCTTACCCTTACCCTAACACTAAACCTAAACTTAACCCTAACCCTAGATTTAACCCTTACCCTTATGCTAACCCTATCCCTTACCCTAACCCTAACCCTAACCCTAACCTCAACCTTAACCCTAACCCTAACCCTAAACCTAACCCTTACCCTGACCTTAACCATAACCCTAACCCTAACCCTTACTCTTACCCTAACCCTAACCATAACCTTAAAACAAACCCTAAACCTAACCCTAACCGTAACCCTAACATTTACCCTTTCCCTAACCCTAACCCTAACCCTAACCCTAACACTAAACCTAACCCTAACCCTTACCCTAAGCCTAAGCCTAACCCTAACCCTAACCCTAAACCTAACCCTAACACTTACCCTTACCCTAACCCTAACCCTAAACCTAACCCTAACCCTAACCCTAACCCTTACCCTAACCCTAACCCTAATCCTAACCCTAACCCTTACCGTTACCCTAATCCTAACACTAACCCTAAACCTAACCCGAATCCTAACCTTAACCCTAACATTTACCCTTACCCTTACCCTAACCCTAACCCTAAACCTAACCCTAAGCCTAACCCTAACCCTTAACATTAGCCTAACCCTAACCCTAAACCTAACTCTAACTCTTACCATTACCCTCACCGTAACCCTAACCTTATCTCTAACCCTAACCCTAACCATAACCCTAACCTTAACCCTAACCCTTATCCTTACACTAACCCTAACACTAACCCTAACCCTAAACGTAACCCCAACCCTAAACCTAACCCTTAACCTTACCCTAACCCTAACGCTCACCCTTACCCTTATCCTAACCCTACCCCTAACCTTAACCCTAAACCTTACCCTTATGCTAACCATAAACCTAACCTTAACCCTAACCCTAACCCTAACCCTTACCCTAACCTAACCATAACCCTAACCCTAAACCTTACACTTACCCTAACCCTAAGCCTTACCCTAAACCTAACCCTAACCATAACCATAACCATAACCCTTACGCTTACCTTAACCCTAACTCTAACACTAAGAGTTAGCCTACCCTAACGCTAACCCTAACCCTAACCCTAATCCTAAAACATATCCTTACCCTAACCCTAACCCTAAACCTAACTCTTACCCTTATCCTAACGCTAATCCTAACCCTAACCCTAACCCTAACCCTGACCCTAACCCTAATTCTAACCCTAACCCTAACCCTAACGCTAAACCTTAACCAAAACCTAACACTAACCCTAACCACTAACCCTCATCCTAACCCTAACCCTAAACCTAACGCATACCCTTTCCCTAATCCTAACCCTAACTCTAACCCTAACCATAACCCTAACCCCAACACTTACCCTAACCCTAATCCTAACCCTTACTCTAACGCTAACCCTAACCTCAACCTTAACCCTAACCCTAACCCTAAGTCTAACCCTTATCCTTACCCTAAACGTAACCCTAACCCTAATACTAACCCTAACCCTTACCCTTACCCTAAACATAACCCTAACCCTAACTCTAACCCTAAACCTAACCATTACACTTGCCCTAAACGTAACCCTAACCCTAACCCTAACCCTAACCCTAACATAACCCTAACCCTAAACCTTACCCTTACCAAACCCTAACCCTAACCCTAACCCTAGCATTTATCCTTACCCTAAACCTAACCCTAAACCTAACCCTATACCTAACCCTAACTCTAACCCTAAACCTAACCCTAAACCTTACACTTACCCTCACCCTAACGCTAACCGTAACCCTAACCCTAACCCTAACCCTAACCCTAACCCTAACCCTTACCCTTACCCTAACCCTAACCCTAACCCTAACCCTAACACTTACCGTTACCCTAACCCGTACCATAACCCTAACGCTAACCCTAACTTTACCCTAACCCTAACCCTAACCCTTACCCTTACCCTAACCCTAAACCTACACTTAACCCTAACCCTAACCCTAAATTTTACCCTTACCCTAACGCTAATCTTAACCCTAACCCTAACCCTAACCTAACACATATCCTTACCCTAATCCTAACCCTAACAGTAACCCTAACCCTAACCATAACCCTAACCCTAACCCTAACCCTTACCCTTACAATAACCCTAACCCTAACCCTAACCTTATCCTAACCCTAACCCTAAACATAACCATTAACCTAACCCTAACACTAACACTAACCACTAACCCTAACCCTTACTCAAACCCTAACTCTATCCCTAACCCTTACCCTTACCTTAACCCTAACTCTAACCCTAACACTTACTCTTACCCTAACGCTAAACCTAACACTAACCCTAACCCAAACCCTAACACATATCCTTACTCTAACCCTAACCCAAACCTTAACCATAACTCTAACCCTAAACCTAACCCTAAATTTTACCCTTACCCTAATCCTAAACATAAACTTAACCCCAACCCTAAACCTAACCCTTACACTAACCTTAACACTTACCCTAACCCTAACCCCTACCCTAACCCTAACCCTTACCATAAACCTACCCTAACCCAACCTCAACCTTAACCCTAACCCTAACCCTAAACCTAACCCTTACCCTTACCCTAACCCTAACCCTAAACCTAACCCAAACACTAACCCTAACCCTAACCACTAACCCTAAAACTAACCCTAAACCTAACCCTAACCCCTAAGCCTAACCCTAACCCTAACCCTAACCCTTACACTTTTCCTAACCCTAACCTAACCCTAACACTTACCCTTCCCTTAAAACCTGCCCTAATCCTAACGCTAACCCTAACCCTTACCCTAACCCCAACCCTAAACCTTACCCTTACCCTTACCCTAACACTAAACCTAAACTTAACCCTAACCCTAATTTTAACCCTTGCCCTTATGCTAATCCTATCCCTTACCCTAACCCTAACCCTAACCCTAACCTCAACCTTAACCCTAACCCTAACCCTAAACCTAACCCTTACCCTTACCTTAACCATAACCCTAACCCTAACCCTTACTCTTACCCTAACCCTAACCATAACCTTAAAACCAACCCTAAAACTAACCCTAACCGTAAACCTAACATTTACCCTTACCCTAACCCTAACACTAAACCTAACCCTAACCCTTACCCTAAGCCTAACCCTTACCCTAACCCTAACCCTAAACCTAACCCTAACCCTAACCCTAACCCTTACCCTAACCCTAACCCTAATCCTAACCCTAACCCTTACCGTTACCCTAATCCTAACACTAACCCTAAACCTAACCCGAATCCTAACCTTAACCCTAACATTTACCCTTACCCTTACCCTAACCCTAACCCTAAACCTAACCCTAAGCCTAACCCTAACCCTTACCATTAGCCTAACCCTAACCCTAAACCTAACGCTAACTCTTACCATTACCCTCCCCGTAACCCTAACCTTATCCCTAACCCTAACCTTAACCATAACCCTAACCTTAACCCTAACCCTTATCCTTACCCTAACCCTAACACTAACCCTAACCCTAAACGTAACCCCAACCCTAAACCTAACCCTTAACCTTACCCTAACCCTAAACCTAACCCTAACGCTCACCCTTACCCTTATCCTAACCCTACCCCTACCCCTAAACCTAAACCTTACCCTTATGCTAACCATAAACCTAACCTTAACCCTAACCCTAACCCTAACCCTTACCCTAACCTAACCATAACCCTAACCCTAAACCTTACACTTACCCTAACCCTAACCATAACCCTTACCCTTACCTTAACCCTAACTCTAACCCTAACAGTTAGCTTACCCTAACGCTAACCCTAACCCTAACCCTAACCCTAATCCTAAAACATATCCTTACCCTAAACCTAACCCTAAACCTAACTCTTACCCTTATCCTAACGCTAATCCTAACCCTAACCCTAACCCTAACCCTGACCCTAACCCTAATTCTAACCCTAACCCTAACCCTAACGCTAAACCTTAACCAAACCCTAACACTAACCCTAACCACTAACCCTCACCCTAACCCTAACCCTAAACCTAACGCATACCCTTTCCCTCATCCTAACCCTAACTCTAACCCTAACCATAACCCTAACCCCAACACTTACCCTAACCCTAATCCTAACCCTTACTCTAACGCTAACTCTAACCTCAACCTTAACCCTAACCCTAACCCTAAGTCTAAACCTTACCCTTACACTAAACGTAACCCTAACCCTAATACTAACCCTAACCCTTACCCTTACCCTAAACATAACCCTAACCCTAACCCTAAACCTAACCATTACACTTACCCTAAACGTAACCCTAACCCTAACCCTAACCCTAACCCTAACATAACCCTAACCCTAAACCTTACCCTTACCAAACCCTAACCCTAACCCTAACCCTAGCATTTATCCTTACCCTAACCCTAACCCTAAACCTAACCCTATACCTAACCCAACCTCTAACCCTAAACCTAACCCTAAACCTTACACTTACCCTCACCCTAACGCTAACCGTAACCGTAACCCTAACCCTAACCCTTACCCTTACCCTAACCCTAACCCTAACCCTAACCCTAACACTTACCCTAACCCTAAACCCTACCATAACCCTAACGCTAACCCTAACTTTACCCTAACCCTAACCCTAACCCTTACCCTTACCCTAACACTAAACCTACCCTTAACCCTAACCCTAACCCTAAATTTTACCCTTACCCTAACGCTAATATTAACCCTAACCCTAACCCTAACCTAACACATATCCTTACCCTAACCCTAACCCTAACAGTAACCCTAACCCTAACCATAACCCTAACCCTAACCCTAACCCTTACCCTTACAATAACCCTAACCCTAACCCTAACCTTATCCTAACCCTAATCCTAACCCTAACCCTAACCGTAACCCTAACTCTAACCCTAAACCTAACTCCAAACTTTACCCTTACCCTAATGCTAAACATAAACTTAACCCCAACCCTAAACCTAACCCTTACACTAACCTTAACACTTACCCTAACCCTAACCCCTACCCTAACCCTAACCCTAACCCTAACCTTACCCTAACCCTAACCCTAACACTAACCCAAACCCTTACCCTTACCCTAACCCTAAACCTAACCCTAAACCTTACCCTTAAACTAAACCTAACCCTAACCCTAATCCTTACCCTTACGCTAATCCAACCCTAACCCTAACTCTTACCATTATCCTAACGCTAACCCTAAACCTAACCCTAACCCAAAACACAACACATATCCTTACCCTAACCCTAACCCTAAAAGTAACCCTAACCCTAAAGGTAACCCTAACCCTAATCCTAACCCTTACCCTTACCCTAACCCTAACCCTAACCTTAACCCTAAACCTTATCCTAAACCTAACCCTAACCCTAACCCTAACCCTTAACCTAACCTTAACACTAAACCTAACCATCACCCTAACCCCTACCCTAACCCTAACCCTAAACCTAACCCTTACCCTCACCATAATCCTAACCCTAATCTAACCCTAACCATAACCTTACCCTAACACTTACCGTAAACCTAATCCTAACCCTTACTCTAACACTAACCCTAACCTCAACTTTAACCCTAAAACTAACCCTAACCCTAACCCTTACCCTTACCCTAAACGTAACCCTAACCCTAACCCTAACCCTAACCCTAACCTCAACATTAACCCTAACCCTAACCCTAAACCTAACCCTTACCCTGACCCTAACCCTAACCCTAAACCAAACCCTAACCCTAACCCTTACCCTTACCCTAACCCTAACCCTAACCCTAACCCCTAACCCTAAAACTAACCCTAACCCAAACCCTAACGCTTACCTTTACCCTAACCCTAACACTAACCCTAACCCTAACACTTACCCTAACCCTAACCCTAACCCATACCCTTAACCTAACCATAAACCTAACCTTAACCCCAACCCTAAACCCAACCCTAACCCTAAACCTTACACTAACACTTACCCTAACCCTAACCCTAATCTTAACCCTAACACTTACCCTACCCCTACCCCTTACCCTTACCCTAACCCTAACCCTAACCCTAACCCTACTTCTTACCCTTACCCTAATGCTAACCCTAACTGTAAACCTAACCCTAACCCTAACACTAACCCTTAACCTTACCCTCACCCTAACCCTAAACTTAACCCTAACCCTAACCCTAACCCTTAACCTTACCCTCACCCTAACCCTAAACTTAACCCTAACCCTAACCCTAACCCGTACCCTAACCCTAATGCTAACCTTAACCCTTACCCTAACCCTAACCCTAACACTATCCCTTACCCTTCCCATAACCCTAACCCTAACTCTTACCCCTGCCCTAACCCTCACCTTAACCCTAACCCTTGTCCTTTCACTAACCCTAACGCTAACCCTAACCCTAAACCTATCCCTTACCCTAAACCTAACCCTTACCCTTACCCTAAGCCCAGCCCTAAACCTAACAGTAACCCTTAACCTTACAATAATGCTAACCCTAACCCTAACCTTAACCCTAACCCTAAACCTAAGTCTAACACTTACCCTTACCCTAAACGTAACCCTAACCCTAATCCTAACCCTAACCCTCACCCTTACCCTAAACATAACCCTAACAATAACCCTAACCCTAAACCTAACCATTACACTTACCCTAAACGTAACCCTAACCCTAACCCTAACCCTAACCTAATCCTAACCTTAACCCTAACCCTAACCCTAACCCTTACCCTTACCATACCCTAACCCTAACCCTAACCCTAGCATTTATCCTTACCCAACCCTAACCCTAAACCTAACCCTATACCTAACCCTAACTCTAACCTTAAACCTAACCCTAACCCTTACCCTTACCCTCACCCTAACGCTAACCGTAACCCTAACCCTAACCCTAACCCTAACCCTTACCCTTACCCTAACCCTAACCCTAACCCTAACCCTAACACTTACCCTTACCCTAACCCCTACCATAACCCTAACGCTAACCCTAACTTTACCCTAACCCTAACCCTAACCCTTACCCTTACCCTAACCCGAAACCTACCCTTAACCCTAACCCTAACCCTAAATTTTACCCTTACCCTAACGCTAATCTTAACCCTAACCCTCACCCTAACCTAACACATATCTTTACCCTAACCCTAACCCTAACAGTAACCCTAACCCTAACCATAACCCTAACCCTAACCCTAACCCTTACCCTTACAATAACCCTAACCCTAACCCTAACCTTATCCTAACCCTAACCCTAAACATAACCATTAACCTAACCCTAACACTAACACTAACCACTAACCCTAACCCTTACTCAAACCCTAACTCTATCCCTAACCCTTACCCTTACCTTAACCCTAACTCTAACCCTAACACTTACTCTTACCCTAACGCTAACCCTAAACGTAACCCTAACCCTAACCCTAACACATATCCTTACCCTAAACCTAACCCTAACCTTAACCCTAACTCTAACCCTAAACCTAACCCCAAACTTTACCCTTACCCTAATCCTAAACATAAACTTAACCCTAACCCTAAACCTAACCCTTACACTAACCTTAACACTTAGCCTAACCCTAACCCCTACCCTAACCCTAACCCTTACCATCAACCTACCCTAACCATAACCTCAACCTTAACCCTAACCCTAAACCTAACCCTTACCCTTACCCTAACCCTAACCCTAAACCTAACCCTAACACTAACCCTAACCCTAACCACTAACCCGAAAACTAACCCTAAACCTAACCCTAACCCCTAAGCCTAACCCTAACCCTAACCCTAACCCTTACACTTTTCCTAACCCTAACCTAACCCTAACACTTACCCTTCCCTTAAAACCTGCCCTAATCCTAACGCTAACCCTAACCCTTACCCTAACCCAACCCTAAACCTTACCCTTACCCTTACCCTAACACTAAACCTAAACTTAACCCTAACCGTAAATTTAACCCTTACCCTTATGCTAACCCTATCCCTTACCCTCACCCTAACCCTAACCCTAACGTCAACCTTAACCCTAAGCCTAACCCTAAACCTAACCCTTACCCTTACCTTAACCATTACCCTAACCCTAACCCTTACTCTTACCCTAACCCTAACCATAACCTTAAAACCAACCCTAAACCTAACCCTAACCGTAACCCTAACATTTACCCTTACCCTAACCCTAACCCTAACACTAACCCTAACCCTAACCCTAACACTAAACCTAACCCTAACCCTTACCCTAAGCCTAAGCCTAACCCTAACCCTAACCCTAAACCTAACCCTAACACTTACCCTTACCCTAACCCTAACCCTAAACCTAACCCTAACCCTAAACCTAACCCTTACCCTAACCCTAACCCTAACCCTTACCCTAAACCTAACCCTAACCCTAACCATAACCATAACCCTTAACCTTACCTTAACCCTAACTCTAACCCTAACAGTTAGCTTACCCAAACGCTAACCCTAACCCTAACCCTAACCCTAATCCTAAAACATATCCTTACCCTAACCCTAAACCTAAACCTAACTCTTACCCTTATCCCA